>OY292527.1:6637142-7051748 GCA_958496365.1 Subacronicta megacephala | reverse complement strand
AATTTGAGTTTTGTATAACGTGCTGGCGACTGTACATTTGGAGTGTGCAAAATTCGCGTATACTATTATTACGCACCCGGTCTATAACTACAATATTAGAGTACTATAGTTCATCTAATCTAATAGGTACCGTTTGATAGTTTTGACAGATTGCAGAAAAGGGATGGGGTCGAAGGAATCGGTTCCTACAATATCCGATTCTTAATTGATATTGATATCTTTTCTTTGTATTTACTAATTGATCACAGTTTTACGGATTTTTATATACACTCTAGATAGGCGGGTTTATACAGAGATGACATAATTTTATTTGACTTAAAATCATTTATTTTCATGAAGTATTTTGTTAAAAACTAGCGTATGGTTTTTTATACTTAAATTAATGTTAGTTACGTTAGTTACGAGATTTATGCTTATTTAATTAGATACCAGCCTAATACACGGCTGATTGTAAACGGCTCGTTATCAATTAATTCGATTATTTGAATTCTTTTACCGATTATGTGTGTATAAGTGAATTGAAAGAGTCACAACACTACGTTAAAGGATCTCACTACATGACTTTGAAATGAAGTCTAGAAAAAAGCTATCTATAGTATATATTGGTGATTTAGTTTCTTTTTTGAAGGATTTGAATTTAAATTTCGTGATTATGAATTGTTCACCTTGTGATAAAATAAAAATAGCTTCATAATTCCATGGTTTTACGATAAAGGTTATTGAAATTGTGTGATTTACGGCTATACATAGTTATTTCGGCCTGAAAAGTATTTAACGTCAAACCATACTACTGGAGAATTTTCATATTTTTTATGAAAAAAAAAAGGTTATAATCATAAAAAGTAGAAAGAAACAAGTTTATTCTGACAGTTAAACACAAGATAAAATACCAAACAACAAAAATATTCAAAATTATCTTGTGTGATGTCAGAATGTATCCCTATCTCAGCATTATGCTACAGCAAGCACATCAAGCTGCAGCGGCTGTTAGAACAAACACTGTCTAGTATTATGACACATATTTAGTACTAAGAGGTTTCTGGTATTTTATTTGAAAGAATAACCCTCTTAAAATCAATGTACGTATTCGATCAAAGAATCTATAGAAAATAAAAAAATACAACACAGGAAGATAAGCTGAAAAAGAATAATGCTTTATTCAAAATACCTCGGTAAGTTGCCGCGACGAATACACCGGTGTAGCGGCTACGAAGAGCGGCATCTTGTGCGCCGGCGCCAGCTGCGACGGGAATCGCCACGCCGGCGAGTTGGCCGACGCCTGCGCAAGCTGAGCCAGCCGCAGCTCCGTGGCCCACGCCAGCCTGGCGCCGGGCTCGCTGGCGCGGAACGTCAGGGGCTCCTCACGACCTCGGATTGTCAGTTGGAGGCAACAGGAGTCTACCCACGCCATCTCGTCGTCTTTTTTCTGTGGGGTTGACTTTTTTATTAGGATTTGGAGCTGAACTTTATATTATGTAAGTATATATTTGAGCTAGACAGTGACCGATGCTTGTCATCGGACTGATCTATTCAAAGCTTCTATAGTTCTTTCCTCAAGAGTTAATTTCAGATTTTGCTTTAAAACACACAGTAGAAAGAAGAGAAGAAAGAAAAAGTTTTTATTCTCGCACAAAATGACGCACGACACTTGGACCAAAAGCCAATGTGTCAGAAAATCACATCCCTGAATTGGAAACAATATAATATTGACTATGACGATGTTATAAATTATGACAACATTATTGGTTTTACTATAATATACTTATAATATTGGAGGACAAACATCTTTTTTGTAAAATAATTTAAATACGATTTTTATTTATGGTGCAAACGTGTGAGGAAACGTCTGACAGTCTGTCATACAATCTCTTAATGGTATACGTCGGTTACCTGTATACTGCGCTGTATGTTCTGCAGCAGCGCGCGGAAGGTATCGGCGTTGAGCTCAGGGTAGGACATGCGCAGTGAGGCGGCCAGGTCCGCCATGCGGGACACGGTCTCGTAGTCGTGCATCAGCGCTGACATCTCACCGCACAGCGAGTCGCCCGTTGATGTCGTCATACCGCTACTGCTAGAGTTCGATCGCAGACTACCGCTGCGATTCATACCTAACAATGTCCAAACAAAAGATAATATAAATTTTCTAGTGAAAGAAAAATATTTAAAATAAATTAACTGTGAGCATGAATGCTGTAATGATGATTGTACGTTGAGATTTAAGAATACCAATATAACGCTATAAAAATTATTAAAATCAGATATCTGAGGTGCAAGGCCGTAACTAGGAGTACCCTGAGCGAGCACCCTGCTGAGCGTGGGCGAGGTGCCGGTGTCGAGCACGTCGACGTCCTGCACGGGGTGCGCCCACTTGAGCCCGAGCCGCTCGGCGTCGTCGCTGCCGGCGCCCACCGACACGCCCACCACCAGGTACATACCCTGAGCGAGCACCCTGCTGAGCGTGGGCGAGGTGCCGGTGTCGAGCACGTCGACGTCCTGCACGGGGTGCGCCCACTTGAGCCCGAGCCGCTCGGCGTCGTCGCTGCCGGCGCCCACCGACACGCCCACCACCAGGTACATACCCTGAGCGAGCACCCTGCTGAGCGTGGGCGAGGTGCCGGTGTCGAGCACGTCGACGTCCTGCACGGGGTGCGCCCACTTGAGCCCGAGCCGCTCGGCGTCGTCGCTGCCGGCGCCCACCGACACGCCCACCACCAGGTACATACCCTGAGCGAGCACCCTGCTGAGCGTGGGCGAGGTGCCGGTGTCGAGCACGTCGACGTCCTGCACGGGGTGCGCCCACTTGAGCCCGAGCCGCTCGGCGTCGTCGCTGCCGGCGCCCACCGACACGCCCACCACCAGGTACATACCCTGAGCGAGCACCCTGCTGAGCGTGGGCGAGGTGCCGGTGTCGAGCACGTCGACGTCCTGCACGGGGTGCGCCCACTTGAGCCCGAGCCGCTCGGCGTCGTCGCTGCCGGCGCCCACCGACACGCCCACCACCAGGTACATACCCTGAGCGAGCACCCTGCTGAGCGTGGGCGAGGTGCCGGTGTCGAGCACGTCGACGTCCTGCACGGGGTGCGCCCACTTGAGCCCGAGCCGCTCGGCGTCGTCGCTGCCGGCGCCCACCGACACGCCCACCACCAGGTACATACCCTGAGCGAGCACCCTGCTGAGCGTGGGCGAGGTGCCGGTGTCGAGCACGTCGACGTCCTGCACGGGGTGCGCCCACTTGAGCCCGAGCCGCTCGGCGTCGTCGCTGCCGGCGCCCACCGACACGCCCACCACCAGGTACATACCCTGAGCGAGCACCCTGCTGAGCGTGGGCGAGGTGCCGGTGTCGAGCACGTCGACGTCCTGCACGGGGTGCGCCCACTTGAGCCCGAGCCGCTCGGCGTCGTCGCTGCCGGCGCCCACCGACACGCACACTACCAGGTCGTTCAGCAGCAGCAAGCGGCGAGGCTTGCACTTCGATAGACCGCCCGTTTGGTTAAACTCCTGGTAACAACATTATCAATTCTTATTATTAACTATATTATTTCAAAAATATCGACGGGGTTGCCAAGTTTTAAATTGAAAATTAAAAAAATCAGATTGATTTGCAACAATTGCAACCGACGGACGGGTTGCCAACTTATTTTTTTCTCGATTTATATAATTTATTTCTAGATTATTAATCCGTCAATAGTAATAATACTTAAGGTGCCTGATTCACAAGGAATCGTTGCCTTAAGGATGAGTTTACAATATCTAAAACGACATGAGATAGATGAAAGAATGCTTGTTAAATTTATATTAGAGGCTTTATTGAGTGGATTAAAAGTTAGGGTACCAACCAATTGCAGCAAGTCGTCTTGTCTCAGTAGATGTCTCTTGTCGGCGCGTGAGGCGAGCAGGCGCGCGGCTCCGAATCTCGCCGCGCCGCCCGCCCCGCCTGCGCCCGCCACCCCGCCCCGCGTCAGCCGACGAAGCGCCGCCCGGAATGCCTGCAATATATGCCTATGTTATCAAGGCAGTTTTAGGCAGTCCCGAGGGATCTTGGCATAGTGTGACGCACCGGAAAACGCAGTGTGGGACGACCTCCAACAAGATGGACAGACGACCTGGTAGAGGTCGTTGGGAGTCTTTAGATATAGGCGGCATATAACCGGTCGTTGTGGAAGTCTATGGGGAGGCTTTCGTTCAACAGTGGACTTCATTTGGCTGATATGATGATTTAGAAAGTAAATGATTATTTTTTATAGGTCGGTCATAACCTGGCGACCATGAGCTTGTGCTTATTGTAGACTATGCGCAGAAGCTTACGCAAGTACTTCATCTTCATCATCATTACTTGCGCCAGCGTTTAAACGTAGGTGATAACTTGCATCGCGATGCACCAGTGCTAGTTCACATGGTGAAAAGTAGTATTACTTGCGCAAGCTACTGCGCATCGTCAGCAGCAGGCTTTATAAAAAAGACAGAACTGTACAGTTCGTTCAAATAAATGTGCGCGTCTGAAGCCCTAGCCGTTCCGTGGGTTTATACATAAACATTGTTATTAGTACGCAAAATAATTCCGTATGCGAATAATGTACGACCCGAATTGTTTTTTACACCGAGGTTTTATAATACCAATATTACAATACAATTTACCATTACAAAACCACTTGCCAACAACTTCAGGCGCGTACAGTTATTTTGAATTAACTGTACGCACCAACTTCGAAAAAGTATATTGCGGTATTATGACTGTATTATCGCGTTATATTTACATGACCAAATCCCAAATTTAATTTCATAATATAAGGCGATAAAATCCGTAAAATGGCTTTATTTCAATACCCAAGCACTATATTAATTACCTGTGTCCGTTCAGCTTCTCGTTTCCTCTCGTTCAAGGCATCGGCTAGAGCTTCTAGCCTCGTCAAGGCACGTTGTAAGGCGACCCGGTCTGAGTGTCCCGGGGGGGTATGTTTTAGTAAGTCCTGCAACATTTCAACCTTATTAAAAACTACCTTTTTTGCACGAATTCACTTGTATCCCCTGTCCTTCCTCAAGGTCCAATGAATCTCTTTATCAATATTTGTTTAGCTGTTTGGGTGTGAAAACTTAAAAATCAGACAGGTAGACGTATTTACTTTCACATTTATGATATTAGTATGGATGGAAAACCGAAGTTTTCTTACTTATCTTTTTTTATTGCATACAATTCTGATTAATTATTAGAAGTCATAGAACAAAAGTTGTTGTTTATATACTCGTAGTTGTCTATAGTGTCTTACCAAGAACTCTGTATATAATATTATGTGTTATTATAATCGGTGACATAATAACCAAAAAAACATACGTGTATCAATACCTTGACAACGGCATGAGTAAGTGCCACCTGACATGTTTAATAATGTGTATGTATGTAGAATAAATAATGCGAGCTCTGATCCAAAGGTTGAAATACTTGTCCAATCAATATCCGATTACGTTTACGATTCAATATTTAATCTTGCTTAAATTGTAATTTAATTCTAATGACATCATCATCAATCCATTTAATGTACTACCGGTTGGCACTCGTCTTCTCTCAGTGTGAAAGGGGTTAGGGTATCCACCACGCGAGCCTAATGCGGGTTGGCAGACTTCGCACGCCGTCGAGAGAATCTCTCCGAGTATCCTCACGATGGTTTTCATCATAATTAGGAATATGCATGAAGTTTAAATTTGCCTAATATATTTTTTTCCGGAATCTTAAACATACATAAAGTATTATTGTTACAACATTTTGTTACATAATTGTTATTTATTTGTATAAAATAATAATTAAAAAGTGCTAATTATGCGAGCGAAATTCAAATTTACAAAACGCGCTGTCATTGGTCGAACGAAATTAAACGTCACGGGCCACGACATTGAATTTAATCACATAGTCGAAAGCTGCTAGAAGAGGAATTATCTTGAAAATATATTTTAATTTGTGTGTCTTGAGCGATTTTCGTTAGTGGTGAGACTATATACGATGACCGAAAGAAGAAAAAAATACTTTATCGGGAGTAGTTCTGATAGTATTTTTTCCTTTTGGTACTATGCAATACAGATAGAAAGGGTTTTTAGCTACTTCCATGGTAAAATCTTTAAGAATTAACCAAAACACCTGTAATAAAAAAACACTTCGTGCGAAGATCGCGGCCCATGACGTCATCTGAAGCGCGCGAAAAATGGCGGCGTTTAAACAGCTCAATTTTGGATTATGTATGTTGAATAATATTTTAAAAAAAAATTTGAACATTCCCGGGAATAATTATATCTTCTATTGTGTTGTTATGATGTATAGAATTAATAAAAAAAAGCATGCATGTTCCTAATTCTAATGACATGATCAAACGAAAAAAAAAACTATTACTAGCAACGGTCGCTAAACAAGCCCACACATTGTCAGAAAACCTTATTTGGCAGCAAAATTGTTTGTAGATTAGTGTATTGTCAGAAACATCTGTTAATTCCTTTTTATCAGTTTTTGTTGGGTTTGTTGATGGTGCTAAGGTCCTGTGTCCTGGTGCTGATGGGGTTTTAAGTGCATGCATGTTTTTTTCTGCTTGTAAGCATGTTTTTTCTCTACACTTACCTGTAGAAACATAATGAACTGCGGAAACCGTTGCACAGGCTTCACCATCAGCCCAAAGAAGGACAGTCGGTCGTGCGCGCTGATCTGCTTCACCTTGAAGAAGTCGGCCAGCGCTGATTTGCGTTTCGACTCCATCTTGGCCAGCTCCATTGCGACGGAGAAGTTGTTGATGAAGTCTGAATACACGTCCAACACCACGGCCTTTGAGAACGCGCTCAAAAAGACCTCGCCTGCAAACATTGATCATATATTAGTTGATGGCTATCCAGGTGTTGATGGCTAAGTTATAAGTACACTATTAATCTGCTATATAGCTGCGCTTGCCACGGTCAGATTATGGATGGGTGACCATACTTAACACATCGATACATCTCCGTGCTAACTTGGTTGGCCCAGGTTGTCAAATCGAGCATCTATGTTCGAATTTGTGGCTGGCTAATGACAATAGGCTCGCCCTCATGGGAACCGGCAGTGTCGGTGTAGGTACATTAGTACAATTCTGCCTATCCCTTCGAGAAATACAGGCGTGTAGTTTTATAGCGGACCTTCGGCTAAGACGGTAAATTAAAGTTATCAACGTAGTGTACTCTAATCAAGGCAATTCTACCTTCTTGACTTCATATAACCATTTATTAAACTATTACAGTGTACTTACATAGATTCAGGTTTTTATTATCTGATGAATAAGGAATATTTTACCAAGCAACTACCTATTAGTTTTAATTAGATAACTTAAAAATAACGGACATACAAAACATGTTCAAATTACAGCTACTAAATTATTATTCTAATATATTTTTTACTAAGACATAATAAATATAAAGGTGGCTCTACCAGTTTACTACATCCTTATATTTTTTCTTGTAGTGACTATTCAGTCAAAGTATATTTTACTCATTAAGATTTTCCCACTAGTAATTACTAGCGACCAAATAGCAAAGTCGACATTCTTTTAGCATGGGGGTAATGAGGAAGTAAAAGACTAGTAGGAGTCTTACTAAATCGATCAGCCCGCATCCGTTTGCTATTGGCATTAAACAAAAAATTCTAGGATTCATTATTTACGGTAAATTCTATCATTGATCGGCATGCTACTGGGCCCAGCAGTATCAAATCTGGCTTGGTTGCTATAGCATAATTTTAAAGTTGTTGCTAAATGCAAAGAGGTGATTGATTGTAACTTGGGCAGTTTATCGCTTAAAGCTTCAAGATTTGTTTCTTTATTCTGTGGCGTAGTAAATAGCCACGGGCAACTCTACATTGTCATATAAAAACTTGCAATAGTCCCCAATCACGATGTTCATTTCATTGATATCAAGGGGCTTACATTCAGTACTGATCTACATATTAATGTTAGTAAATTGAATTATGGTTACCAATTTTTTCATCGCGGTCCCACGTCCGCGCGCAGTCGGCCAGTGCAGTGCGAAAGTGTAGATGGCATTGTAGGATGTCAGGTAGCCGGTGGAACAGCGTTTGTATTTTGCTTGCGTTTAGGATTGCTGGGCTACTCTCTTCAAGAGGTTTCTTGTAGTCCTGTGTAGAGAATTATTCTAGAGTTAATAATAAGACGAGATTAGGGTAAAAGGATGCCATTTCTCATCCAGCTAAAAGGTTTCCGCCATTTTGTGATGATGACAGGACCATCTTTACGATACGATTCACGGTACGATTTCTTTAATAACAATGGCAGTTAACTTTTGTCATCTGTATGTAATTTTCATAAGAATTCAAAAACGACCGTCACTAAGCCAGCCTTTTCTTTTTGTTTACGGGGGGAAACCTTAAAAAGGAGACCGTTCTTTGGGGATAAGAACGGACAGTGTGGAATTCTTACCCACTAAAACCACTCCGGTGGCCATCATCTGCACATAGAGGGGGGCATTGTGTCCTCTTAATAGAACATCCCAGAACCTCCTTGTGCAACGCCTGTTAGGGCACATCTCTCGGGAAACTGTGCAGGGGTCTCTCTCCCCTGACAGTCTAGATACGACAGCCCTGGACGATGATAGTAACATTATAATTATGATGATAGTTTGTAAGACGTACCCTTAGAAGACAGTATTCAGGTTCGACAAACGCAACAAGGTCATCGCAAAACTTCCCGATTTGCTTTATAAGCTAGCCGAGTCTATAAAGACTTTAATAAGCCTTTCAAATACATCAGAACCAATCGTAAACGTTATAAACAGATTGTTCATCATCATTCATGTTGTTGTATGTCATAGAAGTTACTTAATACATAGACATGAGTAAAAAGTTGTTCGTCCCTGACACGTAGTTAATACTGGTAATATAACGTAATTAAATGAAATAATGTATCGACGTTACCGCGTTCATTAACATTGAATGTTATTAAGAATAATTTGAACCTCACTTCTTCTACTGAGTAAATATTATGTTACAAAACAACAGTAAGCAAAGTCCAACAGAGATGTTGATTTTAATATCACCTTGTTCAGGTATTGAAATAAAAACTGATAAGCCGTCATAGGTTGCGTCATTTCTTAATATAGGTAGTTGTCTTATTGAATGTAAATAGTGGACAAACTTACATGGTGCTTGTTCGGCCGAGTATGCACTGGTCACAATGTAATGTGCAAGATTGCTTCCGCAAGCGTCATGTTACATACTCCAGCAGTTTGCCATAGACAAAGACAACGAAGGATTGCATTTAGTGCATACTTAGCTTGATATATTTCTTAGACATCTCATGATAACTACGACTAGTTTACGTATTAAATGTATCCGTGCATTGTTTATTTTTTTACCCTAGCGTCCTTGCTGTAGACATAAGAATTATTGGTGCTAAATGTGAAGATTGTAACGTCATTATAAAATGAAGCAAATAATAATATAAATAATCCACTTTAATTTACTCATGTTTAATTTTATTACTAGATGACGTAGTGCCACGATTGAAAGGAATATGTTAAGATGGTTTGAGCATGTTGAGAGAATGAAAGACGATTAACGAATGGAATTTATGAGGCGAATATTAGCGGCAGCGTCAGGAGAGGTCGCTCTAGAAGGACATATCCAGATCATAACGGCGAGGTCCTCCAATAAAGTCAAATGCGTATTACTTGCAACCGGCGCATATATATAAAGATATATGAATATGGAAGAAGCAAAAGAGGCATGCAAGAGTCGTAGTAACTGGCAGTCTATAGTTTCTGCCTATCCCTGTGGGAAAAGGCGGCGATGATGATGTGTAATTATTTTATCTGCAGTGTAAGTAACAAAAATAAAACAACAATTGTATTGCGATTTGCGATGTAGTAGTAACGTTAGAAACGACATCGCATAGCATAAAGATTCAAGATAGGAATAATTACAAGATCCGCAAGGTCGTCAGCCGAAGAAGATTCTCTGAAGCGTCAAGTCTGTTGTGTGTTTAAGAAATGATCGTGAAATCAATGGACGACAAGTGGGTTAAGGATAATTGTAAACATTGTACAATTATGTTTAGCCAGTGGAAACAATGCCAAATAATAAGGATAAATTATGACCACAGCGTGTTAATGCAGTCACTTTTAGGTTGCGAGCAAAGGATAGCACTATTTAACTTGTAGAGCGGCATCTCTCTTACACAATCTCTCTCAAAATAAGCCTATGACCAATGCAGTATTAACCACGGTGATGGTGACGTTGGTGAATTCTAAATAATATTGTTATAGCACGAGGAAATTTTGAACTGACGGATGGGTCAATACCACTTATGTGCAGGATGTATCCAGTTACTTAGTCTTATTCATAAATCAGTCCCGCGGTATTCCCGTGCTCTACTCGGTTTATCCAGTAGAGCAGGGAAATTATTGTTCTAAATCTCGTTTTAGCGGATGTCTACTACTGAGGTGTTGGTCGTCCTAATATAATAGCGGTAGGGTAGCTGTTTGATAATTTTGCCATTAGGACGACCAACACCTCAGTCCACCCGTGATCATGATGATGTAAAGGATCCGAAACGTCGAGAATTAAATAATATCAATATAACGCGATAAAATCCGTAAAAAGTAGCTTTATGTCAATGTTAAATATTCGCGTAAGTGTTAGAAACCAGTAGGATGTCTACTTTGTATGAGGAAGATAACTGCTTGACTTTCCAGTTTCTACAACCAGTGATGCCAGTTTCTGCTTTCTTATTACTACAGATGAAAAAACACATAATTACTTAATAGTATAAGTATAATATAATTGTAACTGCCAGATGTCTTTACTGTAGAGTACTTGTCTAGTAGGATATATTTAAGAGAAGAAATGGGGTATTTTTTTTGCTATCTCTATGTTTGTAAACATAATTATCACGCAAAGATTACTAGACAAAATCGGATGCGTTATTCACCGTTTCATTTGCTGGAGGTTTAACATAGAATAGAAAGTAATATAACCCTTTTTGGACGCGAGTGAGACCAAAGGGCAATAGCTAGTATTTTATAATAATCATTATCACAATCATAATATCTTTAAACACATACCAAATAATCGATATTAAGTCTTATTTTAATTGTGTAGGCTATTGTCAGTTTCCACCTGACCGGTGAAGTTCGTATTAAATTATTCAAACAGTATTTTATATGAACTGACTTTAATGGTAATATCCTAAGGATAAAGTTGATACGTTGGTACTTAATAGTTTATTATTAACATCAATAATTAATTAAGGAAAATATAACGCACAATGAAGTTTAAACTAGGACTTGTAGAATGTAGAGCTTTCTAACGTTTTATCATCAACAGTGTTCTAGAGCGGTATTTATTCAGATGAATTCATTAGAAATTTTCTATGACACAATACAAACTACCATTGAGAACAAAAGCTCTAATTTACCGCATTAAACACAGTCCAGTGGACGTCGTCGGCGCCATTTTCATTACAGAGGGGTGACCTCGTACACCGCTTGCAAATAGTGCCTATTCAAATTGTCCCACTTCCTAATATGCTAATCTATGGCATGTGAATTGTGGGCGAAACAATGCTAAAGTAGGCCAGACAGGTTCATATTTACATACGTTAGTTGAGATTTTTGACATTTACCAATGCAACGTCTGTTTTCCTATTTGCTATTGTTGGCTTTAAAACTGATAAAAATTCATAAGCGTTTGTTTCAGAAAAAAAGAAAGTTGCGAAAATAATAAACTCTAAATACGGTTGTTTAGAGAGAGCTCTCTCTCCTTTTGTTTGTTTGTGTTTGTGAAATCTACACAATAAATGCAACGATAAATGTTAATCAACCAATTGTAATTTAGTTAAATATCACTTGTATTGATGAACCTTTACAAACATCGTTATTTCTCTCAAATACCAAAGTCATTTTGTAACCTAGAAAACTGCTAATATTTCAAGTTCAGCGGAAGTTAAAAATATATTAAATTGTGCAACTTGTTCTTCCTATAAAGTTACATAAGAACAGTAAGTACACCAGCTTAACCCCTTATACCACTTTCAGAACTGGTATCTCATTAATAAGCATAGCGACATGGGCGTTAACGCCCAATACGTAATTTTGCAAGTCTGCTACTTCTCAATTAAATGCGCTTTCAAGTCAATCAGGTCTCCATGTTAAAGAAAACAAAAGTGAACCTATATCAGCATCTATCTGCTCCGTCAGTTACGCAATGGGAACTATTTCTATTATGATCGTATTATAATTGCTGGCTATTATGCCATCAATCTGAACGTGCTTCCTTCCCGATCACGAATTTCACCGGAGTCATGAGAAATGCCAGCGTATGTTATTCAAACATTGCGACTAGAGGATCTGACTGAGATACTGTGATAGTAAACCGGTTTCCATACAGTAAACTGCTATTAACTAGTCGGTTTGTTGACAGTGTGTACTTATTTCGGCTGACCACAATTGGACAACGCAAATATTTGAAGAGCCGCCTTGTATGGATAATTACAGATTATTTGCCAAAGATAAATGCCGATTTGAATAGTTGATAGTCCAAAAATGATATATTTTAGTGTTTCTTGTATATATTTAAGACTTAATCTTTCGAAGAGTGCATTGAAGTCATACATCAACATTTAATGTCATTCATGCCTTATTGACATCCGTCATGCGTAGAGTTGTAGGTATCAGCAGGCAACAATACTGATGTCAGAAATTAAAGCATAACAATGGGATAAACTACCGCGACGAAGATGTTAGACACTTGTAGATAATAATGAGAACAATATTTACTATGCACGGACCACGCAAGAGACGAATGAATGTGCGCAGCGATTATGCATGTTATAGTATCTATTTACATATTGCTCAAGCGTATGAGATCACCCTGTTGATTAGTTTCTGGTGAAAATTTTCAATATCCAGTAAGTAACCCATCTGAAAAAGATGGCAAGTCAACGAGGCTCTGTTCACTTACATTGATGAGCCTCTGCAGGGTGGCGACGTATGAGTTCTCGCTGTGTATGATGGCAGCCACCACATGGCGGCGGCGCAGCTGCACCGGCGACAGCGAGTCCGGTGGCGCGCCCAGCGAAGGCGGCGGTACGCGTCCGCCTCGCACCTCGCCGCCGCATGAGAACAAATCCTCCTCCAACTGAAAACGTCACACAACCAATGTACATCTCGCACCACCACACAATACACAACAGCACATATATCTTCAGAATCCGCCGAATTCGCTTCAAGTTTCCGATGACGGTATTCGAGTCGCGTGTCTGTTAGGTATATGCACAGAAATAACTTGTGTGATTATTCAACTCGCACGACTGTAACTCGCGTTTCGAGGACGCTATCCGACCGCGCCGTAGAAATTCACACAGACAGAGAACAGTCGCCCTGCGGTCTAATCACGTCACAAATCGCGTCATCAGATCCACTGTCTTACTTATAAAACGTAAACGTCAAAAGTAACACCAAATCTACCACGTGACTTACGTGAAAACTTGTCAACGAATAGTGAGCCTTATCATGAAGAAGCTTCATACAGAACGGACAAAACATTGCTACGATATTGCCGAGGAGCGTACTGGCATTGAATTAACTTTTGACATTTACGAATCGCACGTTATTCACGTCGTCTCACTAAAAATAAACTGAAATAAGAAAATTACTATCGTGTACATGAATCCAATATGGTAGCTGACTGGGATCCACTCTGACATCATTATATCACATGTTAAAATAGATTATTTGTTTAGCGATTTAGACCTCCGTGAGGCGCGGAGGCGACGCGCACTGCGATACACTCGTTACTGCGGTTTGTTGTTGACTGACTACTCAATGACCCGATCATGATTCATCTAAAATAGTTATACATAATTGTGAATCATCTATACATTATACATAATAAATAAAATAATGTTACATATTATAATGTGATGAAAGGATAAAAGCGTTGAAGAACTGTGTATATGTATGGAATGAAATTCCACAAAAGTCAGTATCACGTCACACGACTGCCTGGGCCGGGAAGTAATTATTGATACTACTACTTCTATGCATTCTTTGTATGGGACATTGCATAATTTAATGAAGACAAAACATTATTATGAGACGATGCAGTTGGTACATTGAGTATATTACAAACTATCTAATTAGTTTATTGAAAGAGGGACGGACGGGGAGCACTAGGCGATCAGTGTTTCCTAGTTTTCTATCAGGAAGATTAAATGAAACCATAAACATACCGGCGAACTGAAGATTTGAACCCTACAAAATAACATACCATCACTACTACTCTTTGGGGAATACAGGCGTATTCCCCAAAGGGCAAATTAGTCAAAGGTGTACTTACTGTACACCCACAGTTTTGCGGTATGTTTTAGGTCCCATGTAATAGGGGGCGAGCCTATTTTAAATTACCGGGCACATATCCAAACTCCGAGCTGAGAAAAACCCAATAAGTATCCTACATTTAGATCCTACAAATGTATTTGCAGTGTAATTGAATCGTTATACAATTAATCTGTAGTGTTGTTTCTGATGAAAAGCTGTCATTACTGAATGCAGAGTATGTAATCCTTTCATTATTGGAAATTTGTGATAGAATGTGTATATTAGCATCTTCCTGCATGTGAAAAAATTTCAGGCGCTGACAATTTAACAGTAAACCTAGGTGGATTTAATTTCAATAGATAACCGCCTCACTGCAAGGCAGCTTCTTGGCAGAATGTGAAGGATCCTTTGTGTCAAAATCCCAATACTGTGCGGTAAGTTTTAGAAATTCCTAAAATGTTTACGCGTAGCAGAAACCTTGAATTAATCCCTTACCTCTGGTAGTTTTGGCATCTTGTCGCTCTCGTGTCCATGCATGTCGTATTGGTGCGAGGAGCCTCGTCGTACGCTGAACCATCGGGCCAGCCGTCCTCCTCCCTCGTCGTCGGGAGGCGGTGCAGGCGGCGCAGGCGTCGCTCCACCGCCGCTTCGCCATCGCTCGCACAGCTCACGAGCTCGGCTCAGCGTGTTGCGTAACTGCCCACTGTTCCTGGATCGACACATTGGATTAGTATGAATAAATTTGTCAATCAAAGCAATGGTTGATAGAAACATAAAATTAAATTTACAATTGGATCCGGTAGGTGGCACTACCATCGATTTCGGGCAGGACGTCTGCCGGGTCCATTAATTTATAAAAGTATGTAGTAACAAATTCAAGTAAACCATCCTTGGACTTAACTTTTTCTGCAATACAGAAATATGCTTTATATGCTCATGGCGCCCCGACAATTTTTTAAAGATCACAAACAGTATTTTTGTAATTGATGATTTGTTAGTTAGTTATACGGTGAACCTAACTAATGATTTGACAGTTTGTGACGTAATTAAAAGGATTGGAACAATTAGTTAACACGGAAGTCGTACATTTAATGATAGAAAACAATAATTACAGGTGAAACTTGTAATAGAAACTGGAGTCGTTCCGATGACTTTCTGTACGAGTCTATAACTCTCTGAAGTATCATCGTTAAGTTATGCAATATATTTTATGTGTAAATTTACTATGCCAAATTACATGTAGTAATAAATAGGCTATAAAATGAAATGCAATTACTTAGACGGCACTTGGGTAAACGTTTGGGAGATATTCATTAAGGAATATCCGCTGATCAATCAACGTGATCCAATCATCAATTATGGCGTTATAGCAACAGTCGATACGATTAAAATTAAGATGACAGCACGTCAAACAATGACAGACGTCAATAAAAACGACAATAGAGCAATTAGTCAAACTAAATACTAAACAAAGAATAAGCTGAAGGTTAAACCAACAATGTGGCAACGGTTATAAAATATTTATTGAATGTTTTATGTATGAGTTGAAGTCGCGAATACATTAGAGCTTATTTGGTGAAGTGACGAAAGACAGAATAGTGTCTTAGTTATTATTGCATCACATCTGTATTAGAGCAGTTTTCACTATGAAGGTTTTGACTACTCAACGTTACTAGTACGCGCAGCATAATCACCGTAGACAAGGAACATAGAATTTTCGAAAAATAAATCGAATCGAAATCTACATTTACGAACATACGATTTGGCGTATGGCGATAACCGTATTATGTTTTCTTTGTTTCTCTGTTCGTTGAGTCGAATGTTATATTGAAGTTGCATCTAACATTTGATTCAATGTGTGAGAGAGCTATTTCGACAAATATCGACGAGCATTTTCGAAAAATATGTCAAACATGACATTTTGTATACATAAAAAATTGTTATACGCATGCTGCGAAGGTGATTTACTTACTTAATAAGTATCTAAGTTTCTTTCTCTTGCAGTGAGCAAAAATTTATGCATTCCAAGGTTGCTTTTGTTTCACTTAGCGTAGTAAATAATATAAATTGCATCAGGCAATCTATGTTATGTTTCTAGATAATAATTGCGCTAGAGATTACACAAGTCTTGTCTGACGATTTGTTACACGCAAGAAATATGGACATTTAGCACGAAAATTTATTATTCAGACTGTTATAAACATTCATGAAAACAATACAATAATTCTCTTGTGTGATATTGTTATTGGACATAAAAAATCATAAGCCGCAAGTTTCTATTATTGCTCTTCGCATGCAATTTCCTATTTGATCTGATGTACCTTGAATGACAGTACATGTAAACAATTAATTTTGTAATTATATTCATCTTCCTAATTCGCTACCTGTTCAAGCGCCTGATCAACATCGCATGGCAAACTTACCCGTCCGTCTTAATTAGCTATTAGCACTTTAGTAGTTAAGTATTAATGTATCGCTTTCGAGTGAGACATATTGGTTCTGCACTCCTGTATAGTCGACCACCGTATTAAAATTATATTTTTACTTGCACTGAGTATTCCTGCAGTTGTTCCCACAGCAAATCCTATTTCTTCTACATGGCCCTACGACCCGGATAATATTATATTAGAAAATCAGCGGATATTATCAAGAAATCAAGGATTATAATAATTATCCAACGTGACTTGGAGGTTATTCGCCGGTGGATTGGACTGAGCTCGAGCAAGTTATTTTATCGGTGGAAAGTGTATTTTTAAATTAATATCGTCACCCAACACTCAGGTAGTATTAATAAAGTAAATCGTCCAAGTATAAAAGGTCAGTATAATGTTATGATTAATAAAAATCATTAGGTACTTGTCGAATTGTGATTAGTATTTATTCATCAGCAAAGATTAAGTTTAAAATCATACGTAATTTAGTATAGTTAGCTTATTTGCTACATTATTTGAACTTAATTTATATAACGCTGTAACTAATTCGCATATTCAATTATTTAACAGTGGTTGTTAATTGTTATCAGGTATCTTAACATTATACAAAAAATATTTGAGTGTTTGATATTAGTGCAATTCATTGTTATAAATCAGTCAAATTGTTAGTATTTAGAATCAATTCAATAATAATAAAGGTTATATAGTGCTATTTAATTGTGCCTATTTTGTTAATTAGCTTTAAAGTTTACAACATAAAAAGATTGTAGGTAATTCAAAAAAAATAAATTGTACAGATTTATATCCTTGTTAGTTACATTGTTAGGTTCAGTATTGTTTGCAATATAATACAGTAAGCTTATGAAAAACAGGCATACTATTTAAATAACATTGTACTACATAGTTGATAATTGTAGTCCTGTATCAATTTCAGGTTGACGACACTCGTATCCCAGAATGTCCGAGGAAAGGGACTTAGTTAAGAAGCGAGGCAGCTTCAAGGGCCGTTTGACTGCTTTCGTCAACTTCCTGGACTCACTCAAGGACAAAACATTAGCGAATTGTGATGTTTCTGAGTTGCAGTTACGAATGGGTAAAATTGAGTCGTTGTACGAACAGTATGATGAGGTACAGTTACGTCTTGAATGCATTGTAGATGATATTAAATTACAATACTCTGAACGTTCGGAATTTGAGTCAGTTTATTATAAATCCTTATCCAGAGCTCAAAACATTCTTAGTGATTTTAATAGGGATAATAAATCGATGGAAAGTTGTAAAAGTATTAATGTAAGCAATAGCATACACAAGCCAGTTAAGTTGCCAACGATTCAGTTACCAAAGTTTAGCGGATCGTACAGTAATTGGTTGGAGTTTCGCGACACCTTTGCTAGCCTAATCCATTCTAACGATGACATTGACGAAATTAACAAGTTTCATTACTTGAGGGCGTCGCTCGAAGGAACTGCAGCAGTGGTCATCAAATCAATTGAGTTTTCTTCGAGCAATTACTCTGTGGCATGGAAGTTATTACGAGATCGATTTGACAACAAAAGATTATTGGTGCAGAATCATGTATCCGCATTATTTAATATTGAGTCTATCTCAAAGGAATGTTCTGTTGCATTAAAGGGTCTAATCGATCAATTAAATAAAGATTTACGAGCATTAGAATTGTTAGGGGAGCCTGTTAAACAGTGGGACACACTTTTGATTTATATTGTCACTCGCAAGCTTGATCAAAAGACCTATCGTGAGTGGGAGGAGTGCAAGGGTAGGTTAGACAAGAACGATTCGATTACGTTTGATGTATTTATGAAATTCCTACGTCGTCGAGCTGATCTAATCGAAACCTTAGAGCTAACGCGCAATAATTATTCCCAAACGCCAGGTAAATCAGGCCCTAAGATCAAGTCTATGGTAGCCACACAATCTCCAAACAGTTCTAGCACCGACATGTCTCCCAAAGTATGTCCCAAATGTAATAACACCGATCACAACTTAAATAATTGTCCACAGTTTCTCGCACTAAGTAATGACGCTCGTCTCAAATTACTACCCACTTATAAGATTTGTTATAACTGTTTTCGCTCAGGTCATTACGCTAACAAATGTAAAAAACCAGGTTGTAAGCTATGCAAACGTAGGCATAACACATTAATTCACAGCGATTCTAAAGTGACTATTCATAATAATTCGACTGATAATTATATGTCTCCATCGCCTGCCGTATCGTCTCCTACCACTGACACAAATAATGTAGTTGTGAAGGCAAACATTGCATCTTCCCGTGGTCATACGCAGCGAGATGTTCTGTTGTCGACCGCCCTGATCAAACTGCGGTATCATAATAATTGTGTGCATCTCGTTCGCGCAGTGCTTGATAGCGGTAGCACGTCGTCATTCATAACGGACCGGTTGTGTAGACAACTAAATTTAATAACTAGCCAGGTAAATAGGTCAATACTTGGCATAAACAATGTGACTTCGCACGTAGGCAAAACATGTTGTGTTAAGATGACATCATTAGATGATAGTTTTGCTTTCCAACTTCATTGTTTTGTTTTGCCATTTATTACAAGTAACGTGCCGTGTCGTGAAGTAAATATTTCCGACTTTAATATACCGTCGAATATTACTTTAGCTGATCCTACTTTTTATAAGCCCGCTGATGTCGACATCTTAATAGGTGCTGACCTCTTTTGGGACTTATTAGGATCACAGAGACTAAAATTAGGTACCGGTAACCCAGTGTTATGTGAAACCCGGTTAGGATGGATAGTTTCCGGTCCAATTAGTGAAAAGTATAGCTCATTACTGTCAAATCATATAAAATGTAATTTTTCTAACATTGTTTCTCATGAGGATAGTAACTGGGAAACACTTAGAACCGATTTGACAAAGTTTTGGCAGTTAGAGGAGGTGAATGCAAAATCTTCTAATTCTTACATGCCAGAAGAGAAATTGTGCGAGAATCATTTCGTTAAAAATACGACACGATTATCTGATGGTCGTTTTTGCGTTCGCATACCCCTTAAGAAAGATCCTTCGCTTTTAGGTGATTCTTTTAATAAAGCTACACGCTGTTTACAATCTTTAGAGCGTAGATTGAATATTAAGCCTGACTTTAGTCGAATGTACTATGAATTTATGCTAGAATATGAGTCACTTGGTCATATGACTAAAATTAATAAATCAAATTTTTGTTCGGGTTATTTTATTCCGCATCACGGTATATTACGTGAGTCAAGCAGCACGACCAAACTTCGAGTTGTTTTCAACGCAAGTTGTTCTTCTTCAACGGGAATGTCCTTCAATGACCTACAGATGGTTGGGCCAACCGTACAGGACGATTTGTTGTCTATACTTCTTCGGTTCAGATTCCACAAGTATGTTTTATCTGCGGACGTGGAAAAGATGTATAGACAAATAGTCGTCCACCCGTCGGATAGGAAGTTGCAACAAGTTGTTTGGCGTGACAATGTTTGTGAGCCTATTAATGTTTATGAATTAAACACCGTCACGTACGGTACGGCTAGTGCGCCTTTTCTTGCGACACGATGCCTTAAACAATTAGGTCTCGATTGTAGGAACCCTAAAATATCTGAAATCATCAGACATGATTTTTATGTCGACGATTTACTGACCGGGGGTAATGACCTAGATGAAGTCAAATTTATTCAGACTGAGGTCACCAGGGAACTTGCGTCGGCCTGTATGCCATTGAGAAAATGGAAGTCAAATGATCCCCAATTGGTGCCAGATGCTGTTTCAGCATCATTTGACTTAAACATTGGATCGAATGAGCCTGACAAGTTGCTTGGACTCGGTTGGCATATCAGTTCTGATGAGTTAGGGTTTCCTATAAGTATAAACTTGTCTTCGACTGGGCACACTAAGCGTGATCTGCTCTCCGTGATTGCGAGAATTTTCGATCCCTTAGGTCTGTTATGTCCTATTGTTGTCACCATGAAAATATTCTTACAGAAAACATGGTTAGATAAATTGTCATGGGATCAACCATTACCAAGTGAGATAAGTGAACAGTGGGATATTGTTATTAAATCTTTGCCTTTTTTAAATCATCTCCGTATACCGCGAATTGTAGTTTGCAATTCATACAACGACTTAGAACTCCACATTTTCACAGATGCGTCGGAGTCCGCATACGGAGCTTGCGCCTACATTCGTAGTGTGAACAATAAGGGCGAGTATTCTGTTTGTTTATTAACGGCTAAGAGTCGAGTGGCTCCCATAAAGCCGACAACAATTCCGCGGCTGGAGTTGTGTGGTGCGGTAGTTGGTTCTCGTCTTTATGAGAAGGTGATGAGCTCACTTCGAGTAGAGGTCAGTCGGGTCTATTGTTGGACTGATTCGACCATCGTGTTGGGATGGTTACAGATGATGCCTACAAAGCTTCAGCCGTTTGTACGCAATCGCGTTGCTGAAATTTTGGATAAGGCAGGTAACTGTACCTGGAGGCACGTCCCAACAGACAAAAACCCAGCAGACTTAATATCTCGTGGTGTGGATATTAATGTTCTGAAGGGTTTAGATCTGTGGTGGTCTGGACCAGAATTTTTAGGACTTGACCCGTCTGAGTGGCCTTCTCAAGTGAAATGTCCAGGACAAGAGACGTTACCGGAGACTCGACCTAATGTAGTGTTAAGTGCGATTATAAACGAGTCTACTTACGAGGCCTTAATTGATTTTAGTCGTTTTTCTAACTACTCACGGCTTGTACGTTCTGTAGCTTACACGTTGCGATTCATTAAGTCATGCAAAAAACAGTATCCTAAAACTAACTATTTGTCACAGGATGAATTACAAGATGCATTAAACGTTGTCATTATTAAAAGTCAATCTCAGTCGTTCCCTGAGTATGAATTACTTTTAAATAAAAAGAATTTACCTAATAAGAGCAACCTGCTTAAATTCAACGTTTATCTAGATGACGAGAATTTAATGCGGGTAGGAGGACGTCTCGATAACTCAAATTTTGCCTTTAGTAAAAGGCATCCTATTTTACTACAGTCCACTCATAATTTTACAAAATTATTATTTAATTTCGAGCACAGAAGGCTAATGCATGCTGGCCCACAGTTACTGCTAGCTTCCATAAGGGAATCTTATTGGCCAATAGGAGGTCGCAACTTGGCGAAGGCTTGCTACCATAAGTGTGTTTGATGTATTCGTATGAAGGGCAAGGTTGTAGCTCCCATAATGGGCAACTTACCACGAGAACGTCTTCGTCCAGGTTATCCCTTTGAGAGTACGGGCGTTGATTATGCCGGTCCTATTATGTGTGCTAGTCGTCAAGGTCGTGGATGCAGGCTGGTCAAGGTATATGTCGCAATTTTTATTTGTTTTACGACCAAGGCCGTACATTTGGAGCTCGTTGGCGATTTAAGTAGCAATAGTTACTTACAGGCTTTGCATCGATTTATTTCTCGGAGAGGCAAACCCGTTGATATTTTTTCCGACAACGGTACCTCATTTTTCGGTGCGTACAACGACCTTTCTAAATTTTTAAAATTATCTAGTTCGTCCTTGGGTGAAAGTGCAGCAAGTGACGGAATAAGGTTCCACTTTATACCCGCGTATACACCGCATTTCGGTGGTCTCTGGGAGGCGGGTGTCAAGTCAACGAAGTACCACCTTCAACGAGTGTTGGGAAATTGTAATTTGACATTTGAGGAGCTTTCCACCGCGCTTACTAAAATTGAAGCCGTATTGAACTCTCGTCCACTGACGCCATTATCTTCGGATCCAGAAGATTATACACCGCTTACCCCGGGTCATTTTCTTGTTGGGCGACCCCTTACTTCCTTGCCGCAACCTGACTACCAAGATAATTCCGCAAACCATCTGTCTCGTTTCCAAAGGATTGAGCAACTCCGCCAACACTTCTGGAGCAGATGGAGCAAGGAGTATGTGGCAGAGTTGCAGCTGCGAACAAAATGGCGTTCTTGCAAGGATAGCTTGAAGCTGAATTCCTTAGTCGTGATTAAGGAAGACAATCTTCCTCCTCTTAAGTGGAGACTTGGAAGAATTGTGGCTGTTCACCCAGGAACTGATGGCATCGCTCGTGTCGCTGACATCCGGACGTCGACTGGAATCATACGGAGGGCGTTCAACAGAATTTGCCCATTGCCCGTGTCTTCGGAATCTGGTTGAAACCGTTGCTTTCAACGCCCGGGGGCATGTTCAAGCGCCTGATCAACATCGCATGGCAAACTTACCCGTCCGTCTTAATTAGCTATTAGCACTTTAGTAGTTAAGTATTAATGTATCGCTTTCGAGTGAGACATATTGGTTCTGCACTCCTGTATAGTCGACCACCGTATTAAAATTATATTTTTACTTGCACTGAGTATTCCTGCAGTTGTTCCCACAGCAAATCCTATTTCTTCTACACTACCCAAAATGTGTAAATGCTAAATCTGACACTTGAGTAACACAGTGCTTGCTTTTCACGACCGCTTGTTAGATTTCGTCAAACGAACAAATAAAACAGCTGCTATCTTGTTTCTGCTAATTGTGAACGTAACGACCATCATCAGTTGATCCCAGGGTTAAGCCTGTGTTAATCGAAGCTTGGTAAACCCTGCTAACGAGTTAACGATTCTTATTTGATTACGCTGTTTGGGTTTAAAGACTATGTGCAAAATTCAAATGTGATGTACCGAAATTTATCATTATTATTTTGTTGAATTTTTATGTAGATGATTACTCTTTAGAGTAAAATATCAAATTGGTCTAAAAAGTGTAGCTGCTACAAGTATTTATTCCAAGAAATATTATGCAAATATATTATTGCTTATGTTAAAATCTTTTAATAATTTATCATAGATTACAATTAGGTGAAATAAATGAGATACCTACTCACTTATGGGATATGCTCTACATCCAGTGGTAAATGAATTAATTCCAAAAAAATTAAGGCTGTCAAAATTATGATACTACTGAAATATTCCTATTAAGAAATGGTCTAGAATTTGGTCCTAAGATTCTCTGATGGTATAACAGCCAAGTGATAATATTTATTTCCCTAAGTTACATAAGGATGCAAGGTTAAAGTCTTAAGTCTAAACATCATTACGGAGATACATAATCAGCTTTACTGCTTCACTTGAATTGTATACAAACATTGTAATAATCAGAAATGCTTCTTAGATTCCCACGTATTTCTGATCAATATAAAAATTACGCAAAAGCGTAGTTGACGTTTGATTTATTAACATAAAATGGCTTGTTGAGGAGTATAATTAAATATAATCCTTATTCTAACGTTTAAATTTGCGTATTAAGTTCTAAGATATACTTATAAGAATAACATTTTCTGTTGGGACTCGGAGAGAATGGTGTGTCTAGTTCAGTATAGAGTTTATATGGCGCCTGGAACACTTAACTTCACATATTCTTTAAAGAGCGCTTTCAGTCTAGCATAAAATTAATATGCCAATAACTTTAATCTCTTTCTGATTTTAATTTTTTCATTGTTGATCGATTCTCTTTAAGGTAAACATTTTCATGGGGCCATAAAAGATAATCAGTCAATTGGCCTATTGTGTGTTCTAACAATTTTGTAATTTTAAGGACAATAATGTACAGAAAATGATTGCTCAAGCTGCAATAAAACAGACGACGCACTGTCTGCATACAGCAAGCTTATCAACCGCAATGACCCGTCTCATTATTATAAATACCGCTATATTTAAAGGTTTATGCATTGATAAACCGCAAAAACAAACGCACGTACATATTTACTTAATGTTATAGTAGTAATTTGAAGTTATGTTTATTACTTTGGAGCCCGAAGGAATATGTTGGCAACGGTGGCGGTTGCAACCACAAATGAAATTGTACGTGGATTAAACCTGAGGCCATTGTAAGTGGTGCCATGTCCTTTACAAGTACCTTATAAATTTTTCAGGAAAATAATACTGACTTTAATCATTTCTGGTGTATTGTCAGAACCGATGGACAGATATTAATAAAATTTACAATATGACCACTACGCGCGATTAGTTCTCAAACGTAGAGGACATTGTGTACACACAAAAATACTGTTAACTTGAGAACTGCGGGGCTATTTAGAGGTCGGTTAAAACAAAACGGCCATTTCACAGTCTGTCTGCAGACGAAATGATTAAAATGTAATAATATTAGTAGCATTGTTTTTGCCAACCCTATGACTTGGAGTGTTTTAACCCTCATCAGCGCATTTTGGCGAACCGAAAACAGTTTTTTATTCAGTCTGGAAGCTCATTAAGGATAAAAAACAAATAATTAAGGTGTTCTCTCATGAATAAACATGCGCAGGTGAATAAAAACGTAGACGCATACATAATAACATCATTCATGAATTTTGCACGGAACATAAAATCTTGCAGAACATGCACCATCTGTTATACCCCGAATATTATAAAAGTGAGGAAAAGAGTTTGATAATATTCTTCGAGCAACCCTATTTACGCAAAGCATCGAGTTGCAAAACAAGAAATCATATATGTTAGGCAGTACTGCAACTGAAATCCGGGATTTTAAGACTTTAACATTTGTACCTCCATTATACCTACAAGTTAATATTGCAATTAATATTTTTTTTAGTCTAAATAGACTAAATAAAACAGTTTCTTTAGTCTTGCATACCTAAGACTAAAGAAACTACAATTACTATTAAATACATTAAGTACTATAAGTATACTTTGACTTCGAGATAAGCAGGTAATTGTTTAAGTAATTGAAATAATTTATACATAACATCAAGCTTATGATTCAGTTACAATAACACTCGCTGCCTGTTTAATCAAAGCTGATAAAAGTCCACTTTGCTTTGGCAAATTGCCAATACGCACAACATGTCATATACAGTAACATCTATATGTATGAAAAAAAAACGTACATAAAGATGAACGTAGAACCTCCTCTAATTATAAAGTAGGTTAAAACGAAGACTATGACTTTTATTATTGTTTTTGTGGAATTCACAAAATGTTAACAATCTCTAAAAGGGGTTCGAACAAAATTGTTGTGTCCTTTCCACTTCATTTAACACTTGATCTAAAAAAGTTATTTCCTTCATAATACATCACGAGTTGTAAAGCTAACAGGCATTTGACCTCAATTAGAGAAAATAAAAACTCTAGCCAATGACAAAATAATTAATGTTAATGAATTGCGCTACAGATTGGCTGGTAAGCCGCAGAAATTAAACGATATTAATTACTCTGTTTATCAATATCTATTGATAGCTATTATTTATTATTTTGTTTAATCGACAAACAACAACATACGGCGAGGTTGATACAAACATTTGAAACTAATTGGATAAATAATAACTTTCTATAAATTTAGGAACTTTGTGAATATTATTTAAATTTTGAAATATAATATATTTTAAAATAATATTGCATTTAATAAAAATATTAGTTCTATAAAAGAGTAGATGCGGGCAAATCCCATACGGTGTCTTTCAGTAATTAACGAGACACTGCATAATCGTTATTTTTATAAAATAAAAAAAGCATAGACCTACATCGATAAAAATTCAAAAGCGTACGTGCAACAGCGCCTGAGATAAAAAAGATAACATAGCATAATATTTGCAGATAGTAAACAGTTTGCTCAATATTTTGTACAAAAGACTTGCCGCTGAATAGATAAGTTTACAATTCGGTCGCATATTTGGAACAGCTGATTTAAAAACAATAACCAATGAAAAATATCAATGCAAGGGGTCCAGGATCACGTACTGAATTGATACTGTACGGTAAGCGATTCCGCGTCGATGTCCCTCCACCCTCTATAGAACTGTATTTTGGTCACATCTGCCTAACTCTTAGATGATTAAGGAGTGAAGGACACGATGAACAAATCGTAATAATTATAAATCTATGCTTCGGGTTTGTCAACAATAACAATATTGTAGAAACATTTTTTGGCACCTCAGCCGATATCGCTTAGGCGTACCATAGTAACCTAGTTCCCACAGTAAGTCTCGAATGGAAATACTTAAGAACATGTTTGTTTGAAAAACATGTGGTACACTGTGTAAAAGTAACTTTTGTGTATCTTAGAATGATCTAATTTTGAATTTAATGATATTTGAATTAAATGAAATCCGAGCTCAAGCACAGAATAGAACAGAGGGGTTTTAGAGTAAGTTTGTTTATAAGTAAACAAAGCATTTCATAAGTGTTCGAATCTTGGTAGCGAATGACAATAGGCGATATCCGTTAAACCGTGAATGATCATTTTGTCGGGAGGCAGTGCCCTCTGTTGGCCTCCGGAGTTTGAACACAGGAAATTCGTGTTAATTGGCCGCGCGCCGCTCGCTAATTGTCAAGCGAGACTGGACCACACCGCGCAACGACGGGAAGTCGCATGCACCAACTGTCAACATTGCGCATCATTTTGCCTTTCATGACAAATAATGTACTGGGCTATATAAAGTTTACGGTGGTAGTAAACTTAGGTATTTGATGACTCAGGAGTTTAATTAAGTCAATGTGCATTAAAAGAAAGGGGTTGTAAGGGTATTTCAATTATTACGATAACTTACACAACGTAACGTATTAAAACACAACATAATTTAACATAAACATAACATACCATCACGCCTGTATTCCCCGAGGGGTTAGGCAGAGGTGTACTTATGTCAATAGACCCACATTTCGCCGGTATACACATACAACATAACTATAATAATACAACATAATTTAAACAGGCTATAATGTTATTGTCAATAAAACATGTTCCATTTTAGACACATCCACCCTCCTAAAAGCCGAGAATTGGTTCTAATTCTGGAAGTACAATCAATCACACTTAGTTCTGACACCACTAAACTGCTTTCTGCGTTCTACTGTACATGTGTTACATACGTGTCACTAAACTGTATATTACGGTTAGTATTGATTTAATGCATCGTAATAATAATAATTATTGCAATAGATAATTTTATTGCAGCTGCAACTTTACTTGTAACAGTTACTACAATAATATTTTTTTTACTATAATCGTCTTCGTTAATCCATTACATTGTCACAATGCTGGGTACAGATCTTCTCTCAGACTTCATACGTAGTCGAGAAAATCTAAAAAAATGCAGGTTTCCTCACGATGTGTTCCTACATATTTTAAGCGCGTGATAATAAACTATTACTACTAATTATTTGAATATATCTGCTTGGCTCCTTGGTTATGGTTTGCCATATTTTGGTTTTACAATTATCGATATTAAAGAAAGGCACCCGTTTTGGACGATCTCCAAAAAATATTTACGGGTAGACACTTGTATTGCAATTACGATACAGTGATATCGTTTATTTTAAATAGAAAAAAATAATCTTAAAGTTGTACAATAAATGGCATGGATAAATGCCTAACAATTTGGTCATACGAAGTAACTACACTCGTACAAGTTTCATGCATACATAAGCAGGCCCTATCGCTTGTGAAATTAGAACGAGAGCTAAAGGTTCCAAGTTCCAACAACAATGGAACGCCCCGATTCAAATGAAACCGGATAGCTTAATAAAAAAAAGGAAACAATGTCAATAGTTACCTGGAGTCCAGGGTCGAGTTGAGCCGCTGTGAGCGCCGAAGCGGTGTGTTCCGCACGGCGCTCACTGGCTCCTCCCAACTGCCACCAGCTGACCGGTGCTCATCTGCGTGAAGACAAAACTATATCAAACAATGCTCTGCGAAATCTTACTTGTCGTAAAAAGCATTTAAGCTTCATGTGGGTAATATGCGAATTTAAGACTTTTATGGCTGGTCCTAAATACAAAGCATTCAGAAGCTTTGCTTAGGTACTACATTATAGTATTTAGTTTTGACATTACTTGTATTGACATTATGTGAAAGTCCCATTACTAGCTGATTTGTTATTGGGACCGGCCGCAACCTACTAAAATATTTAAAAATATATTTTTTTAGGTATGCTACAAGCATGACTATAAAAGCTATACCTATTGAACATAGGGAGTTAGATTTCTACATTATCGCCAAAGTTTATAATCAATAACTCAAATATACTAGTCAAAACATACCGAGTTCTGAGAAACTTTGAACCCAGTAGTTATTAGAGTAGCTGTTGCTTTGTCACACATCATAAACTACTACTGATAAAGCTTACTATTTCTTATCTACACCATTACAGTTGGAGACACATTATAACTAACGTATTGTTGTTACTTGTATATTGAGTTAACCTTGAATTAGTTATGCCTGGTAATTGAATGATAAGAACAAAAAATCGGTGGGTTTATACGGGAGGGCTAATTTCCATAGATAATTCTAATGTGCGATGTTACACAGGATTTGAAACATGGATACAAACATACCAAGCGAATGTGAGATTCTTTTTTTATAATACGTAACGATATTCGACGTAACATCAATTATTCAAGTTTAATTCGGCGTGAACGGTAACGTGGTAAATGGACAAATATACTGGGAACGTGTTGGTTGCAAACATCCTTTCGGAGTTGTAGTATTGGCTCCGTAGTCGAAACGCTGATTAATTGGATTAGGGGCCTTGAAGGCGAGTGTAGGCGGTGCGCGACCACGTTTTGTAAATACGTCCAAGTAGTCACACGAGGAGCCTTAAAATACGTTAATACTTTTGCATTTCAAATCAATTTATCTCAAACGTGGCCATGATGTTTTGAACAGGTAATAATTATTATAACTACCTACTTAGCCTGTGTTTCCTTATCAACTTGTGTTTAATTTTAGTAATTTTATCACACTTTCTTGCATTCTTCGTGTCACTATACCGGTACATATCCATCACAATGTTACGTAATTGCTCCTCTAGTGCCAGATCAAGGTCTTTGAATTAATAACACGGTAATAAAAAGTGCACAGTAGATTCATAAATAAATTAACTACATTTATGATTATCACGAATGAGAATTAAATAGTCTAATTTATCACAATACTAAATAATTAACGTCGTCGGCCACGTGTCGACCTCGCGATGTTTGATCACATACTAACTGACAACTTCTCAATGAGTTGATGGTGTATAACTAGCGAATGATAGTAAGTTATTTCTTAGGTAACAGTGGACTCCGCAGTGAGGACCACTGACCTGGGTTGATGACCCATTAATGGCTGTTAATGGACATTTTGTCATTAAATTATATTTGCACAGTTGGTTGAAGCTTTTGTTATACTGTATGACCCTGTATTGTTCCGATATAGCCTAACATTTTTTTGTTTATATTCATTTAATTAAAGTAGTTAATTAATTATTCCAAATTGCACAATTTTAAAATAATTGCTTTTATTTGTTATGCACAATGGTTATGATATACTCTTTGTTTTCAGGCTACTTTGGGCAAAAGATACATACATTACAAACTAAATTAATAAATATATATTATAGGTAGGTTATTATTATTATATTATTTCCTTTTAACTTATATTATTTCCTTCATTAAAATTGTATCGCATATTTAAGTATTTACACTTTTAAATATTTTTATAAAAACAACATTAAATATATCCAGATCCCAGATATAGCGCGAGATAAAACTGGAGTAATGTATCCTTCTAATAGTGAAACAAATATTAGTTTCAAAGTTTATCGATTACAAGCAAATAAACTTATCTTTCCTACATTATTAGTATATTTAATCATTTTTATTATTTTATCAGTGTAATTATAAGAATATTAATAATGAAAATTTATAATGAGTAAATAGTATTTATGAGCCTGCATCGCGTTTTGGCGACCCTTTGTTCGATTGCTAAATTTCACGTTTCGGTTGCTTCATTACTATGAAGGTTGTATAGTACAATGTGAGCTATATACTCAATGCTCATTGTTAGTTTTAGTTTTTAAATGTATTTTGCCTTTTCATAACCTACGTAGAAATGTTATGTTTATATATGTTGCCCTTCGATAGTAAATGAGGCATCAATTCATCTGTATTGATGCGATCCTCAACCCCTCCGATTAAGCACTACTAAACTCGTCAAACACCGAAAACCAATCAAAACGTGCTAAATTGACATTAAAGAATATAATGTCGATAAGATTTCATCGCATAGACAGAGCATAAGTGGCGCCACGACTTCCTAAGTTACCATCTGGCATTGACTCGGGTTTCCGAAAAGCGACTAAATCGCCGAACGCAGATGTTTTTCCTTAGGTTTTTATTTATGCAAATGCATTGTAGGAATAGGATTAAAATCATATATTTTTAGCAAGGAATATAGACAAACACTAAACATTACTTTAGTAGCCCTGAGTATCTAACAGTCTCCAGTTTTCGTTATCACTTATCATGGACGAAATTAAGACGTCTACATCCTGAACATTATTGACCCCTGTTAGATATTGCAATTGCGCATGACAGGTTCAAAGATAAATCGCACTGACAAGCAAAGATACATTTTATGTACTGAATGAAGAAGTATGTAGTAGTGTTTTTGTTTGTCCGTCTGTATGTTTGCATGCCCATCACGCAAAAACTACCACACGAAGTTTGGTTTTGTTTTTCATAGGTGTATTGATAATAAAAAAAAATGGATTGGTGTATGTTTCATCTTGATATCCAGTCTAGAAGTCGAGTAATAGTCTGTAAATCAATTTGGGACGCGAGTGAAACCCCAGGCAAATGCTTGTCTTGTAAAAAACTAGTTCTTATTGTGCTAGAGGGCACAGGCTACTTATTATAAAAAGATGGAATAATCACCGAGTATAATACAACACTTCAGAATTGCCTATTGTCAGGTTTGAGAACATAAGTGCTGGGTTCCACATGGTTCTTACGTTTATCTTCACCTACCTTTTACCGGCGCAAGTTTTTAGATGAGACCACTGATGAGAAAACTCCATAATATGACATTGAAAAGTCATAATTCTATCTACATAACAGGTTTGTAACTTATATACCAGTTTTAGGCAGCGGGTTTTCCTAAATATCATTGCGCGATTGTGTTATCTTGTCTGTATTTCGTGAATAAATAATCTAGTAGGTTCACGTGACCGACTTTTAATCCAGGTCGAGATTATAGTGTTTATTTTAGTTTCCGTGACATGTGAAATTGCAAATACATACTTGCTTCAGAAATCAGAGACGCACAGTTATTTCTTCGATACTACATAAAAGGTACACATAGGCAATTAGTCTTGACATGCTGAGAAAGTATTGGTAAAGCACAATGAAACAGAAATCGGAACAATAGTAACTGGGTGGAAGCCGATAACCTAAATAGATGGGATAATCTGATGCAGGTAAATGTAAATAGCGAAATAGCAGGTCCATAACAAGATTCGATTTATGTTCAGCGAGTGTAATCTGTGTATCTCGCAGTGGGTCGAGAATGGCGAGATCTGAGGAGCCGCGGCGCGCCCCGTCAGTCAGGCTCATTGTTAGGCCGCCTAGATATTATGATTCATACGGCCATATTACAAGTTTCAGATAAGAATACAGCAAATAGGGCGTTGCAGCCAACCGCTCAAGCCAACCATTATGTGCTTGACATAATTTCTGACGCATGGTGCGGGACCAGTGTGCGTATGTGGGTTCATTACTTCGTTCTACCGCGCATCTCCTCTGTTTATTATTTTGCACATCGTTTGACGTCAATTTAGGAGTAATTGGGATCTTAGTCAGGGTATTACACAGAAGGATATCAATAAGGATGAGTAATTAATTAAGTTTAGCAGTATTCATGTCATTTTCTAGTTAATGGGATGTCATTATTGAAAGGGCGAAAATATTAGTTTGTTAAAAATACTATAACAAGCATTAATTTGTTTTAATCATATGACAAACATGCTTTTTGACCGCCTGATGTAAGCGTTGAATGCAGTCTATAGACACTAGTAACACTAGTGGTATAATTTGCGCGTTTCCATGTTGAGACATTAATTGAAGTTCCATTTGCCCAGTAATTTCACTGGAGACATTCCCTTCAAACCGGACTACAATATTTTGGCACATCATTGCTTCTTGGCAGTATTTTGGTACCCCTTACGAAGTCAACGTCTAAGTTCTTCTACCTCAGTCAATTTAACATTACAATAACTAGTGACAAACAATTGTGTTTCGAATTAGTCCAGCTACCGCCACAAGTAGATAAGGGCAATGGGTTGATAGAAATTGTTCAATTACGTTTATTCAGATGGTTAAGAATGTCACTTACAATATTGTTGGGTGTTCGGATGTTGCCACACATGTGTCCCAACTGGTGACACCTACCTAAACTAACGGTTCCATCGTACTCAAATAGAGTATAAAATAATATTGAGCTGGTTATGATTCACATCGATTATGATTCTAGGTTATATGTGTTTGCCAAACCATTTCGCAGGCTAGATTTATCTAAAAGATGCGTAATAGCAGATGTCGTTCATGGTTATTATTTTTAGCAGTTTTATGTGCAAATTATATTAATATGGGCTCCATGGTTCAAATAAAACTTAATCTTAGTGAACACTAAAATCTGATGGGCTAGACTAAGCACTATATCTAGTCAAATGTGATAATAATTGTGTCCATCCAGGAGTCGACGTATTGGCAAATCGGGACCAAAACTATCATTTAATCTTTGCTCGACACAGGGCATATATTGTGGTAAGTACATCAAGTAATGACTAAACCAACATTCAAAAGTTTCCATTTAATATTCGTTTTAGTATTCGCATTATCCTTGAAGTGAACTCAGTAGGTATGCATGAAATCGGCCAGACAACACAATATACAGTTACCTATCGGTTTGAGCGGTTCCTCTATCACCGGACATAGCTTGACTTTGTTTACGACGATTACCAACGTAAACTGCATTGTCGCACAGCACCGGCACACACACAAAAACAACTCAACTTTCTCACATAACTCCTATATATTAACAAATGCATCGTTCGCAACGTGCAATGTACTGCACAGTCCCTTCAAAACTAACCCGGATTAACATAATTGCTGCTTGCGGCAATTGCCGAGCCTACCACTCAGCAGCCATGTTGAAAAATTAATACTAACATTGGCTTATGTCCAGCAATTATTATTATCAGCCACACAAACAAAGCTAATTGTAAATATGTGCGCCTCCCGCATCAATTGAGCGCATCGCGGCAGCACAACGGGGGAGCTTTCAGTGACGGAAATAAACACAATTGTTACTATTAGTAGAAATGGCGAGTTCAGAAGGGAATATTAATCGTTGCGACAATGTAAAGAGATCGCTAACATGTAGCTAGCGGGTTAAGTTTTCATGGAATTTGAATATTCATTGTAACCAATTTAACAATGGTTTACTTACCCTTTATTTTATCCTTTCCATCTAAATTAATGGTAATTGCAGTTATTATTTTTGACGCTGTCGATAATATTACATAATATCTATAAATTATAGGTGTTTACTGGCGGATATCGTATGAATGGTAATTTTCACGCAATTACCGCAAATCTAGGAATAGAGTCTAACCGCAAAGGAGGAAAAAGGAAGGTACTATTGCAGAATTCATTCATTAAAAAGCATGTTGACGGGAGTTTCGTTATTTTCCCAGAAATATGAATTGTGCAGCAACTCAATATAATTCTTAACGTAGCTGAAACAAAGCTACATTATTTTTGTCACAACTTACTGAACTTTGGAATAGAGAAAGGGAATGGATTGAAAGATGAATTGACTAGGTCTACGGAAGACAGCAAAAAAAGTACTATTATCTCAATTAAGTACATATATGTATAGTTTTAAGTTTGTCCTATAGAAGTATGAATTAATCAATGTAGGTGAGTGTTGATATCGATTATCATCAGTTAAGCTGGGCTCTGTATGTAAAATCATCATTGTGAGACTGAATGTCAACAGCATCTTTCTTCTTTATCTTTAGTACATTTATTTACAACTTTAAAGAGAATATTCAAAGAAGATTATGTACAAGTCTCTTAATGACCAAGATTGCAGAATCGATCATGTCAAAACAAATTGCTGGACCACCAATGTAATTAATGCACATGTATTAATACGAAAAGACATCAAACAATCACGACGTATGCAATCCAATAGTCGTGCCAGCCAACAAAACAGCGGACTGACGCAGTACGTACGCAGCAGTGCAGGCCAGGCCAAAAATACAAAAGCATATTGCAATGAGGCCAATGAATCTATGGCGAGCCGTTCGTTAGACTGATTAATCAATGTATATAGTTGACTGTGGATGGCAAATGAATTGAAGTCAACATTATAGAACTAAATATTGCCGCAAAAGGGTGCTGAGCATTTATTGTAATAAGGCATAATCACTGAGATGTCTAGACAGCGCAGGAGCAGAATTCTTCGTTGAAGTGGACCCAGAATGTAAATTGTCATTCAAGTATAAATTGAGATGCGACATATTTACTGTACTGATGCTTTATATCAAGAAGCGTGAGTCAGCCATATGTTTATATTAAGCAGCTTTAATAATCACAATAATAACTTCAAAAGTCATATATTCAGTACAAAATTATTTGCTAATAAATGTAACAAAAAAATGTTAACTATGAAAATACGTTTTATAATACTCACTAGATCTATTCAGATCCTGGCATGTTGTAATATTTGTTTGCCTAGGAAAGATAAGTAGTACAGTATAATAATAAACAGAATTCATAAAATAAGTATCATGTTCAACGAATAATGCTGTGTTTGTAAAATATCGATTAATCCAGAAGGTATTGTGTCGTTAACAAGATTATTTCTTAGAACATGGTCTTTAACAGAAAAATTGCATACAATTGGAAGTACGTGGAAGCCAACTGCAAAATTCCTCTAAGTTTACAGTAGAATAGTTCCTCTAAGTTTACAGAAGCTAAGTAACAAATTTACAGATAACTTTATAATGTAACTTTGTCTTTTGTCACGCAGAAACGATAGACTAGAACTAAATTAAATACAGAAACATGGAAATTGGTATTGATATGAAGTTCGATTCGGCTGTTAAAATGGTTTGCCATTTCCATTCTCGCAGCCACAAATCCGTTCATCTGTTTTTAGAGATGCAGAGCTATTGCAATTTGTAATTGAAATGCATTCCCTTTATATGTCATTATACCAGCCGTGTGCTGACAGCAGTGACCGTGCCTCGCGTCGTTGATAACTGTATTTTTTCGGTATTTAGACCATTGGTCCGTATGAGTGGGTGTTACTTACATTTAATGAGTACGACGGAGTCGTGGGGCTCGCACTGCACCTGGGTGGCGTTCATGGCCAGCAGCCCGACGCTGCCCGCCCCGCCACCCGCGCCGCTCGCCTCTCTGCACACACAATTATCACAAAATAAATATAAATAAGTACACGACAGTCTACACGTGTGATACAGTCTTTCAAGGGCCACGTGAAGCCACTGTAATAGAGATCAACAGCCTGACATTCACCGTCCGGTATGATTCTGAGATTTTCTTTATCTTAGTAGGTCTGGTCAATGGACGTGCAACAGTCGCACTTGATAAAGCACTTCTTTTTATTTAAATTTGTCAAGAACAATTTGTTGGTTGCAACCGAAGCAGGCATACTTATGATCTTATATGTCTTATGGGATAAGTGAGTATGATTTAAAATAAATAATAAACCGTGCAGATTGAGCTAACAACGGGATACGTAATTTTGTCACGCGAGTTGATAACAGGGAAAATATAATAAACAATATCCGCAGGACAAATGCAACACAGTCTGCTGATCAATTACTGCTAATTTATGAATAAACTACAAGCATTAGAAACCTATACCTATTAGAAATTAAAAATTATTAAGAAATATATGATCGCGGTATAAATTGCGCATCCATTGTTACGGGGATAGTGAAATCTGTAAAAATATATATTCCAAGGACAGTTTTTGTATGAGTGTCAGAAATCAGTATTGTTAGATTATCTGATTTTCGGCTGCTTCTGACTAATCAGTGCACGTAGTGTTCTTAACTAACTACTAATTCATTTGTAGACCATCATTAATATGTACACTGGAAGTAATTATTTCTTATCATTAATGTGAATAACTATTGTGCTATTACGTAACAAGGTCATTTGTTTCAAAAGCCGCCTTGTGGTTGCAATAACTGCGCTAGCCTTTGACAACAGGAAAGTGTTTAAGTGAGTAATTAACTAATTACCTTAGCTATTTTAGAAGAGAAAACACGTATCCAATCTTAATTGGTAATTAATATTATGTATCTGTAGCAGATAACATAAATAACAGCTTTTTTGGTCGGGGTTGACGATCTCGTGTGAGATCTATTGTTATCCTATTTTATTGCCAACCATATCACACGAGATCTCGCAATATTCTATAATTATTATTATTGATAAATTTTTAGGATTGTTTAGTAAATGTCAAGTCAACAAAGACGCGGGGATACCCTGTGTTGTTGTTCAACCAACAGCGCGCGGGGTGTGTACCGTCACATACAATTTCATAATTTGACGGTTTCACGATAGATTATAATGTACCGAAAAATAATGCGTTAAATTATAAGCAGTACGGTGTACGCGCGACTGCCGAATAAAGCTGTCCTTGGATTGATTCCCGGGGCAAGCATAATGTTATTGTTTTTTCTATAAAATTCTTAGTAGCAGCTCGAAGTATGGCTTTGTGCCCAGTTAATGGGAATAGGTTCAACTACGTGGGACCTAAACATGCGAACATGCCGGCGAACTTTGGTTGTATAAATTACACCTCTGCTTAATACTTCGGGGAACACAAGCGTGATGATTGGTAAGGATTTTGCGTACTATAAAATCAACCAATCAAAAAACTTAGCCACACAAATGGCATGAATGGGATTTTTTTATATTGAGCTCCTTAAACTCCACTACAATCAACGAACGCTAGGCGATGATGTCATCGTCATCAAGCTTAGCAAGCGGACGTGTTATTGCAGTATGACGTCATCAGAGCATCAAGTGGATGCTACCACGGCCTCCTGATTTATCATCATTTTAACGGATAGCTTGGCGGTCAATGGTTGAACCATTGGTTCCTTCGAGCTGCGCTACAAGTTGAGGATAGTATGGATTGTAAATCCATGTGCGGTTTTTTTAATCTTACTAGCAATGTGCCTCACACGGTACAGTCAGCAATGAAAGTTGCTGAACGCGATGAAATCTTCAAAACGCTTACACATTTATTTATTATCCAAAACTTACTGACCCGCGATGTGGTAAAGTAGTACGTGTTTCTACATACTGGACCATCATTTTTTTCTTAAATGAATCTGTTGAAAAGTATTGGTGCTGTGTTGTTTCCAAAACTTGGCGGTGTTCAGCAACTTTCGTTGCTGACCGTACTAGTATTCGTGTTAACCCCTCTTACTAAATTAAATGCTTGTATTACACGTGGGTTCACGTCGTCGGTAGTGCAATGGATGGGTTTCAATAAAGTTGTAAGAGGCCTGTAAATACGAGATATTTACAAAAATAAAGAAAGAAAGAAAATAAATTTATGAGGGATCTTTATAAAGACCATAGAAGCCAAAACTAAATAATACTGATTTAGTATTTTTGTTTGTCTCTCTGCATGTTTGTTTGTAAGCACATCACGCAAAACCTGCACGTAAATTTTGATACAGTATTCAACGTATTTTGCTAAAGGTTAAAAATAAAATTCAGTCGTCATTAGAATTCGAGTTTTTTTTATGAAGCCCCTTTTGGTCCCACTACTTTGCAAAGGCCTCCCATAAATTCGTCCCAGATTGTCTATTCTGGGTTCTTTATAGGTAATACGATGGCAGAAGGCGATCGAGAACATCTCGCCAAAGTCTACCTCGTCTACGAATAATACTGTCGAATTATAGCAAAATAAATCCTTTAAGGACGCAAATAAAACCGGGGCCAACAATTTGTATTATTATATTTTGTTTTAGCTCATATAAGTCAACCCCATAATTATGTCATTAAGCTACTACATAAAACAATAATTGCAAAAGCTTTGTACTAAGTACTGAGCTACTAAGCTAATGTTGACTTGCTAAGCGTTAGTCATCAGATCTACTCCCATGCAGAACAAAGGAATTAAACACTGCGTCTGTATAAACTAGAGGAATTAATAGAAGTACTATACGCACACCTTGGCTCGTTGAGAAATCCATACTAGGTAAACAAATATCAAGACTCTTGAGTATGGTTGTTTGTTACATTCTTCGTGAATACCTAAAGAAATGTACAAATCTTGAAACAGAAATAGCCTCAAACTCGAAGAAGGAAATATGTATAATTAACTCTTCATAGGTACTTAGCGAATACCAATCACCCAAGTACCCAGGGATAGGTGAAAATGTCATCTTCACGATTCGCCTAATATTGATCATTCGACTAGCCGGTGGAAGTTAGTGTGCTATATATGAATTTTATTTTTCACAACGCGATGAGCTTATCTTGCGCAAATAACGGATTGTTAATTTTTGAGTAGCCCATTAAAATTCAGAACTGGCAAGTCAAATTTAAGAGTGCTTTTAAAACTTGGTATTATTTAGTTCCAAAAACAGATCCAACGACTATTTAATTGTATGAGCAAGCGTTTTATGATGCTTCACAAACTTTCAAGTAACATTATATTACAGTTTTTTCAGTAGACAACCTCAGATCAAATAAAAGTTAAGATGGAACTTTGCGAACAAAGAAGTGAGGCCGCTTAAAACTACGCCTCGCCGTTTACAAACACAATTTTACACTATAAAACAATACTGAAACTACGCCTTATCTTGTCAGTCGACCTATCAAGCTAGCAAAAGCTCGACTGACAAGATAAGGCGTAGTTTCGGTGTTTGTAAACGGCTAGGCGTAGTTTTAGCCGGCCTCACTTCTTTGTTCGCAAAGTTCCATCTTAACTTTTTATTTGATCTGAGTAGCCAACTATAATAATTTTAAACAACATCATAGGGTTTGAGGCAGTGGTGGCAGTGGATTTTGGTAGGATGCTTGAATAAAATAATTGTTGATGACATTCCAAAGAGTTCCCTCATTCCCGGCAACTTTAAAAACATACCATCACGCCTGTATTCCCCGAAGGGTTAGGCAGAGGTGTACTTAATGTATACCCACAGTTCGCGCGTATGTTTGGGTCCCATGTAATAGGGGGCGAGCCTATTGCCATTCACCGGATGGACCGGACCGGACTTTAAAAACATTATGGTCAAATTACACATTAGCTAGCTTTCCAGGTACCCATTAAATCTATTTAGACGTGATTGGTTAAGATGCTTTAAATCGGTTAGTTATCCCATAAAAAAAAAAGTTAGGTCTCCCTCTTATAATTTAAGTAGGTTACTTACCTAGATAATCTCTAACAGACGTGTATAGTCGAGGTAACTTTTTTAAACAATATCCTTCTTTTTTATAGTTTACTGATAACCATTAGGAGGAAAAATGTATTGTGACGTACATGTAAAATGCCTTATCATCTAGTACCTAACCAGCCAATTTTGCTTCGATAAAAAATGGTTAATTCAAAAGCTTAAATTGGTATTTAATTTAAGCGCCAAATGGATATCGATTCCATAAACAAGACGTAGGTATCGTTTGCACTCAACATGCATTATTGTCATCAAGACAATCCTAGGGATTACTTAATGATTCCGATAAGCAATGCTTTTAGCCACAGGGATTTATTTCAATGTTTTTGATAATGCATTGTCGGTTTTTTCAGGTGGGGTGGTCCCCTTGGCCACCTAAGTTTACTTCTTAGCTTACTAAGACGGGATTTTTCTTAACAGACAAAATATTAAAATTATTTACTCTTAATAGAGGAGGCACGGACCTCTGACTCCTCGAAATTACAACTCGCTAAAGGTGAAGGAAAACATCGTGAGGAAGGTTTCCTCATGCATGCTGGGTAACAAAAAAGTTAAAAACAAATTCAATGCTAACATTCGATGTGTGGGGCGGAATATCTCCCCTTAATGCCCACCAAAAACTTTAAACGCTTATATTTAAGAACTTGGATTGGCTCTTTTAATTAATATATAAAATACGAATTACATTTTGAACTAAAGCCATTTATTTTAAATAAGTCAAACACCACGCTACTTTATTTACTTATTCAGGAGATACAAGGGGGTTTTGCCCAGCACAGGGAAGAGGTTAAAATAGTGATCCTACAATTTATTATTTTTTAAATGCTAAAATATTGTTCACTCACAACTGGGATGGGAATGGGACAGAGACAATAAGTAAAATGTGTAACTCTTTAGCAAAAATATTTAACAAAGTACAGGAAGTATGGAAAAATATATTTTAAAGAAATTGTTTTTATTAAGTGGCTGCTGATTACCTATTCCTTAACACGGTTAATTACCTACCTAATTTCAATTCTCCCAATTCTAACAAACATTGCCATTTCATCTCCCAATTTATTGAATTAGTTGTGTCTTGGAGAAAATTATCAATGTGACCATTATTTTAAATTGATTTGGACAGTTGTGGATGTATGAATGTTGCTCTAATTTTTGTCATCACTAAGTCACACCTTAGTAAGATTGATTGAATAAGATAATATAACATTAAGCTAAGCTTGCACTCGATCAAAAGTTAAGATTGATGATGGCTATCATACAGATGGATGGACCTAATTGATACAAGTTTAGCATAGCTTGTAGTTTCAATCCAACTGTGAAACAATATCTGTTAATGTTCAATATAGGTAATCAAATGAGCATATTTTGTGGACCCAACATGTAACTGTTTTTAAGAGAATAAGAAATACTATTACCTACTTATTAAGTAAGTAATAGATTGGAAAATTATATTCTTGTTTTATTTAAATGCTGCTTTCTGGACTTTGTGCCTTGGCCTTGCTATCAACTTCCAGACTAAACTAAACTATTAATATGCACCTTTTGCAGACATCATAAAAAGATTAAAAAAACTGTTCAATTACTGCTGCATTCCTAGATTCTCACAATGAATGTGGATTTATAGTTTACATTATGTTTGTAAGTAGCCCAAAAACAAACATTGGTCTGTGAAGACATGAGATTGCTTAGAAATCTTAACAATGGATACAGTAGGTGAAATATGCTTGGATGAAGAGTTTTGTACACAAGTCTCTTTGGTAAACAGATAAAGCATAACATGAATAATCTATTAATAATTATGATCCATCATCTCAAAACAGTATGAAAAGTTCTTTATGAAGAAAATATGTGAAGTTAATTGAAAAGCACGCTATAATATTTTATGTCAATATCATCATCTCCCTCAGACTGTCATAATGAGAGGTGTTGTGCTATAGTTCACCATGTGGCCTAATGTAGGTTGGCAGGTGCATTTTTATTATATTTGTCGCCAAATTAACTATTGTTATTAAACACAAGAAACCTATAGGATACTTCTAATATTCAAGATTACAGAATCTTTTATCAATATAATATTCATACATGTGTGTCTTGCTCACATATTTTGAAATGTTTTTTTAAATGAACAACAGCTGCTGATAAAAAATAAATCAGAAATGGGTCAAAGCCACATGTAACAAAGGCATACATACTGTATTTAAAAAGTCATAGAGATACACCTACTTCTGAACTGGTGTTACAAGATCATCATAATGTCATTGGGTGTTACATAAAACTTTCACAACTAACTTTAAATAATTAGTTTTATGACTTAACATTTGTGTCTCTCCTTCCAAACACAATAAAATGAGTAACCATTTTAAAATAACCAACAGTTTCTTTCATGTTTCCTTTAAGACAATGTGGAAAGAATAATAAAAGACCAAATAACATTACTGGAACATGTGGAATGATGATAAAAATTTGACTGAAATAGCATCTGCTTATGTGGTGGTTTTATCAAATGATCTGTTTCAAGTGTTTCAAATGATGACTGTGGAGAGATGAGGGTTACAGAACTTAATCTGGGTGGTCCACAGCCACACACACATGTATTGATATTAGAAGTAAAATTTATTTACATAGTTAAATAATTTACATGAATGAATGATGCAGAGCACAATGAATACAAATTGTTTTATTATCAATAAAAGTTTTGTTCTTGGAATATTAATGATTTGACTATCATATTGGTGTTTACCATGAAAGTAGTAAGTACACAGCTGATTACAAGGAAATAGTCATTAAAATAATACCATTTAGATTATTATTTCCTGACTTAGCACTTAGGAGTCAATACAGGATGTAGTAACGATTTAACATGCAACATATTTAATAATAAGAAATAGAATATAATATGACATGCATGGCAGTTGCCTAATAGTTGAATTTTGTGCTAAATGATTGCAGGTTTGATTCCAGGAATTGTTTATAAAAATATTAAAGTATATTTTATACTGTTACCTATATATGTTTAAATATATTATTTTCTTGCATGTCAATGGTAATATGATAGAGAGGTAGGTTTTATATAATATAAGTAGGTAATAAAAAGTATTTGTTATTAAACATAATAATAAATGTTAGGACCTTGTAGAACTTTTTGTTCAACATTTGGTCTAAATAACATGACAAACTTACTTATAAAGTTTCTAAGTATGCTATTTTAAAGAACTTGTTATTTACTAGTTACAGGTTCTGCGAAATGAGTATGTAATTGATAATGCAACAGTATACCTATGATGTAGGCAATGTGACCTATTTTCATATTATAATATTCTAAATATTTATTTGTATTGTGTTATGCTGCCGTTTATATTTTTTTTATAAAGAGACACACTAGTAGAATGAATTAAACCATCATTTTTGAGTGAAAGAAAGCTTTTTAATAATTTTGTGTTTACTTGAACAGATGACCCAAAAAATCAAAGATATAATTTTACTGGCAACATTAATAGACAATTTGGTCAGAAAGTAGCCTTAGGGGCAGAATAATTTAGACAAATTGTAGATTTAAATTGTATAATAAAATCATGCTTAAATCATTATCACAATCATTGTAAACATGCCTAACACTAATAGGTACTTACTTTGTACTAATATAATATCAATATTGATAAATATGTTGTGGGAACTAAAACTTTAGCCTACTTAACTAAGTCAGCTGCAAATAATTTAACCATGAATCAGACATGAACTTGCAGTTTTATCATACATAAATAAACATACATATAGGTACAATAAAACTCCAAGAGCCAAAAAAGGCAACTCTCTGACTAAAACATTATCACGCAAAAAGGATAGGCTTAATGTTTATCATGCCTCTCCTATTTTTGATAATATTCTATTTCCAGTTATTCAGTACCCTGAATAATTTCTGTCCTGTGCAAGACTACTAACCAGAAATTTCAAATATAAATAATTAAAGGAGTACTACCTATCCTATAGCGAAGTCTACCTGATAATGTGTACCTTTGTGTATAGCAAATGTTGTAAATTATAAAATCTGGCTGGAAACTAATTATATAGGCCAATAGATTTGGCAAAATAAATTTAATAAATTTGTACATGAGCATAAAGCTATGATATCCAGCTATAAGAGATTTAAACTATAAGTATGTTGAGTTCTAAAGGTTTTACGCTCTTCCAAAACGATGTGATGTGCAAAATCACTGTTCCAACCGTGACAAGGTCTGTTATGAGAACAACCACTTGTTTACAATTAGCAGTATTTTTCATAACAGGTGGTGACTGTACGGTACATACGTTGCGCTTCATAATCAAGTTAATAACTTCAGCTGTGTTTGTTCAATAATTGCATGTGCAGCACTATTGGTCCAATCGTAATAAATCCTAGTTGTTTCACATTCAATTGCACCGCACTCGCACGATACCAGTCTTGACATTTGACACTAAGCTGGTCAAGAGGCGTTGTCATTCGTAGTCATAATTTTAGGTCAAAGTACGATGAACTTGAACGCGCTTTACTCACCGTAAAATGCTTATTGCCGGCACTTGCTTCCCTATGGAATGCGTGCAGGCAGGGCCCGCATTCGCTAGGAAAGCATTACCCACTGTTTTATGCACGTTTGGAAAGTTTCCTCACTGGAAACCGGCCACGACAACAATCACTGGTCATACACTGCTGGGTCCATGGGCACAAGATCTGACAATAACGTACTGAATAACTAAATACCACCACTTCTCGTATAATCCACTGATTTACAGACAAAAGACACAGGTATCCATGTATCAAACACTTTATAGTCACAACGCACTGCAAAAGTTCACAGACTGTTAGATTTCAGTGTTGTATACATATAGTTCACACGCGTATCTTGTCTAATTAACTTGATTAGTTTTATATAAATAATAACGATAACGAAACAAGAACGGAACGTCGATCGCACCGCAAAATCCGAAAAACACAAGACGCGCAGCTGGCTAGCTGTCGCCTCTCGCTTGACTGCGGGGGACAGCGGGTGTGCAGGCGGGTGGAGGGGCAGGGGACCGCTTCTACCGCGCCCCCTATCCTTCCCGCCTCGTCTCGCAAGTCATTTCATTATTACGTTACGTTCATTTTATTTTATTTTGAACCTGCATTCGCCTGCGTTCGTTCAGTACCTATCCTACTGCAAGTCTGCAACAGACTGCAACAGAGATAATTATCAAAAAGGTGCTTGCTGAGGTATAATATAAATGTTGCATAATATTGATCTTCTTTATCTCTTCCGTGATATTGACCATTTACAAAAACAGTGATATAAAAAATAACTTATAAATTGCTGACGATTTAAAATAACACCACGGTGTCCACAATTTAAAGCAGGATGGAGAGACAGGATTGTCTGTTACCATCAATGACATTATAGTTTAAAAAAATTATATTGGTGCCTTATCTTTTATCTTTGTTTTCCTACCAAATTTTATATAAAACCAGCAGTAAAACTTCTCACTGGTACTGTAATAAGACGGTCAATCTACTTACCGCCTTTTTTAGATGGATGGTCGCATTGAAATAATAACTAGCTATGCACCTTGGCGAACTTTTATTGAAGTGGATTGGTAAGTCGTCGTTTGCTGGAACGCGGTATACCTGAATGGTAATATAAACAAGCAACTGATTTGTTGATGAAAGCACGCGCAACGTGCAGTGGTTGGCCTTCGTCGGCAGAGATATGCCAATGCATATTTTCGAAAATAATAAAATTTCGCACGGCCGACTTTCTGTTAATTTTCGAGAAAGTAATCCTTCATTGGCGATCTATCAAGGAGTTTCTCCTTTATCATTACAGGGCCCGGATAACCACCCCTGAAGACCTGTAATTACTGGTAGTTTGCCGGCAGATGAGTAAATGCTTTAAATTCTGGGTTGTAGGTAGGGAAAGTGAAGTGTTAATGCGACAACTTGATCATAGTGTTTCGTACCTTTCTACTGGCAAACAGGGAAGGGATTCTGCGAACTTTGAGTTTGACCTCTCTTTAAAACAGTTTAAAACGTAATTGACTAAATTAACCATGATACCACGAAGTTACCTGTTGGCTATAGTCGGCGGTTCTGTCAATATGTTCGGAACCATCTGCTTCTGTTTTTGCTCACTAGGTAACAATAAACTTTTACCCCAATTCATGGAACGGAAATAGGGTGTGGTTTGGGTGCGTCCTTGAGTCGAGTTCAACTCATCACTGGGACCGGAAATACTATTTCCATATTTTGTTTTTGAGTAGAACTCTCATGATTACAAAATAACAACAATTATTACAACCATAGAGTAATAAATTTTATTACCTACACTATGTTACAATTTTAGAACCGAAACTTTCCTGAAGTTATTTAATAAAGTTTCGTGTATGAGCTTTAACTTTGATGGTTATTCTGTTCTTTACTATGATGATTAGGATAGCTTTTTCACCCAAAAAATCTGAGTACTGTAATGTGTCCAATATTAAGTTCACACAGTTCGAACGGATATCCTTTCTATTTCGGTCCAAGGATAAATGCTAATGGTACCTGCGTGGTTGGATAATATTTCACCGTTTGTCAACATGTCGAACGGTTGTACAAGTAAGCATTAAACTTAGAGGGACACATAATAGACGTTTCTATATCTTTATGTTACTTGAAGGGCCAAAGACTGCTAATATATCACTGGACCTGTACATTATTTTACTAAAATATCTAATATTTTACTAGAAATCTTTGAAATCTTTCGTTACTGAACGATGTGTAAATATTCATCTTAGCTAAACAAATTGGCTGTAATTTGCTAGAAGTACCTATAGGTCATTTGCATTAACGTTACACAGTAAGAAGTTATTATGTAAGTAACGAAAATACTTCCCTTAAGTTTCTCTCTTATTATGTATGTACGTTTTTCTACTATAGCTATATTACTTTTTTTTTCGTCGCCTTAGTTCTATGGTGGCATTGGACCATATTCTGCCACAGCTCTAATGAGTGAGTTTCCGGGTAATATTTTGATCCTTTTACTCGAGAAACGTATCGATATTTTGTTCGTCATTACTAAGCCCAAGTGCCAGCGATTATAGCATGGAACAAAATTTTATTTATACCTCTACAAGTCGCATGCTCGACCCGCCTTGCTCAAAATATCGCGTCGTGCCGGCGACTTCCGTCGATTCAAACTCGGCTACCACTCATGGTGTTTTTACCATGACCCAATCATACACGACATTTAATTATTTTGAAAGATTAGTTTTAAAGCAAAATGGTTATGCTTTGCGATAAAACTTTTGAAGGGGTGCTTTGCTAATTCAATCTAAGAATCCCTAATGAGTGAGTCGATAATTAAGCAGGTAGTTGTTTGTAGTATGTATCAGGTAACTGGAAATATTATTTTAAAGCATAAATTGATCTCCTTTTCATCTAACCCTTAGGGTTATGGACAATGACAAACCCGTAAAGATTGGGTGTCGTTAACCTTTTTTTTAGAGTAAGACTGATTATAATTATTTCAGTAAAAGGAAAGATAACAAAAAGATGTGAGTGTTTTGGTACCCGGCGGAGCAAAGTTTCAAACCAAACAAAAGGTTCAACCCTTTTTTGCAACAACCATGCAATTAGGTACTTTAGGTTATAGCACATCAGGTTAAAGGTAGTGTATAGTATTTTATGGTCAGGTACTTGTTTAATTAAATCTATTATGAGAACGTTTTCCATGGTTTATTTTGATTTAAGTCTTTACGAAATTCGCTGAACTTGCTAGCGCACTGTTGGTATTTTTTACAAATTGGGTGAGTACAGCATATACTGTATATTTTGTCCTTCTATTTTTATAGGTTTTGATTTAATCATTCAATAATAAACAGCTCATTTTGAAGTGAATAAAAAATACGACATTGAACACAGATTTTCTGTCCTGCAAAGCAATGGAAACACGCATGGACACATTTTTTTCTGGTAACTTTTTATGTTCATATTGTCCCAAGTTTTCGACGGGAGACGATGACTTATCAGTCGGTTGAGTGGCGGCATTTGTTTTATACTGCGCTCCACGTGTTTGAGACTTGAGAGCTAAAAGTAACAGATAGGACGTGACTAGCGGGACAAATCTAAATATAAATTACCTTTTGATATTTACTAGTCTAAATTACTCTGCTCACCCACTGTACAAATAAAGATGTGAACGCATTAAACGTAGTATCAATACCTAGTCGTCAGCTTGTTGAACTTCAATAGTATCTGATTTGTTTTAACAAAACATATAAGAAAATTTACAAATTCTATTGACATAAATTAAAAAATCATGCTTCGTTTATTTTTAAATTATTCAAATTCGGAGCAGTAAATCCGGCTATTTTCAGGTAAATCACTCAACCAATTAAAGGGACATTAGCGAATTGAATGGTGTGTATCAATAGGAAGCATTGTTATGGGTCCATGGTGGCACGGGCCATTTAACCTGCCTTATCAATCGGTAACGCTCGGCGCTAGGGGCGGAGGTCGATGCACCTACTTTGTTGTTGTTACCTTTTTAGAGCTCCCCGTTACCCGAGATATTATGTAATAAACTGATAGGAAGTTTATATCATCGTTTCCATGTTATCGTAACTTACAGCTGCATGTTGATCGTGTGATTATCCTAATGAGGTTAATCTTTATGATCTTATCTAGGATTAGCGGCTGCTAAGAAATTTCAAAGTTGACTCCACACAATTGTCCGAGCTTTGTTGTTGATATTATGTGCATTTTTCGAATGTCGTGTAGCTATAAGTTTTTTTTTGCGTCGGGCTTTACGGAGAATATCAATAGGTGGTCACACATTTTATGTGGAGTAAAATATCGGTTCAGGACGATTATCTTTTAATTATAGGTACTTATTAAACTTCCACGGAATATGCTTATTTTTTATTATTTTTTAGCATTAAATATTGCGTAATTTTCACAAAGAAATGAATTTTCTAATTAATTTGAAAACGTGAAAATTCCACGGAATATAATAAAAAAAAACTATATCAAAATCAAAATTTAATTTTAATTTTTTTATTCAAGAGAGGGAAAGAGATTATAAAATATTTTACCTCTTCTAGATGACCTCAGTGTAACGAAATCAATCGATTTAAAGCTATTAGCAATTACATTCACGGTCTAAATTAAAAATCTTTGTGGTACATAATTTACAAAATCAACTTTCTGGACGGATCCAATACGATACCCAGCTTGCGTAACACTTTATTGAAAATATAGAGCCTAAGGCCCACCTGTTGATACCTACCACTATTTCATTTATAGTAATTATAGGTGATTTACATGATGTGTCGTTACGTAACTATACATAATTTCTAAGCGTACAATTTACCAGCTAATCGGACTTTTAAAATTTATGCTTTAATAATTATGACTAATGGTGCGTCATTTCTATTCGCTTTTTATTTCACACTTTATTTATGAAAAGTGATGATGAGTATTTATAAATTTTTATTGTCTCGAAAACAATATGGCTGCAATCTCACAATACCTTCAAAAACACTTGCTAAACTTCGACAACTGACAAAATGTTACAAATCGTAGCCGTGAAGTTAATTTGAATTTAGTTCAAGAACAGTATCTTGTAGCTCGGATAACGTGAGTACAGTTAGCAGGCTATTACCCAAACGCATATAAGCTTCGGTTATACGCTTTTGTATTGAAAATTTGCGAATATTCCGTAACACTATTACAGCGTTTACAGTGTCATGCTTAGTTTGTGGACTATTGCGAAACATTGGTTATTGTCTGTAAACTCTCCAACCTAACAGACCGTATGGGCTTAGAATAGAAATCCGTTTAGTGCACGCTCCCATGAGAGTCGTGCGAATTATAATCCGTCTCATTATGTAAAAGAAAATGTCCGCTTTCTTTCTGTACTAACAAAGAATCTCCGATCGAAAGTTCATCGCACACAATGACCGCAGCCGATGACATTACCAGCTTCTTATCGAACATCGCTAGCTGACTCACTCTCCATACAATTCTCTTAATTATTATAATTTTCGTAGTCAAATTCATCCGCGCGATAACTGCAGGCCGGTTTGAGAGAAAGTATTCTGGATTAATCACTCGGTTGTCTATGGACGCAAGTTCAATGCCTCGATTATGGCTGTTATTTAAATTATAATACTCTTTGCTTTCTTACGCGATGAATGGTGGAGGCGGTGCAACTGGCAGGTGGGTGCTGTAATCGCGCTCGCTTTGGTCGCAAGCGCAACACCGCACCGCGACCGTGAGAGCTTTCTAGGATGTGCTATCTTCTTCTACGTCTCTAGTACATGTCAAATTGTCAACTTTGAGCTCTCTCATCACAAATCCGGTCTCAATAATTAATTAAGATTTCTTCAGATTAGTAGGTAGGTATGTTGTAATTAGGATCTCTGCAATGCGCGACTATGAGAACCCCAAGGTTTCTTGGAAATGTTTACAGTGATTGGTCGCTGAATAGTGAATGTAGACTGATTTTTTTTATATTTCTTTTATTCAGTGTAATGTTTAGATAATGAGAATCGATAAGTTAATAACATTGCTACACGTTTGCAAGACCAACCAATTGGAGAAATGGCAAATCGAATGGTCTCGACAGATGTTATCGCGTGCTTTGCTGATGTACGTACTTATCTAGACTACGCACAGGCTAAAGGCGCAATAATGTCGTAATACTAGTATCTAACTTGTAAGTATTTTTTGTTATAGTTGATTGGCAGTAGGAAGGAACTGAACAGCCGGTCTTTGATTCTATAAAAATATGTAAAATGAATGTTACGTCATAACACTAACAGAAAACAGACTAAAAGATATGACTCAATTCAATAAATTTATGTATAGGTCCAGCTATTGGTATTCTTCGTAGGAAATCCAGGTCGATGGAACTGAATACGTATATAAACTGGCGTCGATGGATCGTGAGATACACTGCCACATACCTTTGAACGACTTCATTGTTTTATATGTATATTTAGAATTACAGTTAGAGAAACCTCATAGGCGATGATTTGATTCGTTTTGAGTATTGGTGTGGTTTCCTTGACCCGTTAAAAACAAAGGCTCGCCGGTCTAATTGTCGTTTAGTTAATTCAATGAGCAGACATATTACTCAGAGGCAGAGCTGGGGCAAACGATTGCATTTATATTATGTCTCTTGTATTGTATGCCTTAGTATTATTGTGTGCACAATAAACACAGGGAAACAATCGGACTAAGAAAGGATTGTCTTGAAAATAATATAAGTAAGTAGAATTTTTATGAGTGGCAGGGTCAAGAGTATTTGGCTCGGATATAGAGAGCAGAGTAATAACAGACTAGAAAGTAGATAGAGTAGGCCCGTCTCAAACAAAATAAAGACATTAGGTACTCTTGACTTTAATCCCACAACTTCCTATTACAAGTTTTTATTCCAGTTCAGCCTACGTTCTTGTTGTTGCTAAGTAATTTAAGCCAGCTCTAAATTTTATTTCCTGGTTGATCCAAATAAAGTCAAGTACAAAGCAGTTTAGGCAAGGTTGTTACCGGAAGAAGATCAAAACGACCGGTGCTATGACGAGGTAGTTTCGGCAAAGCGACATTAAAGTTTGAGGAGTTATAGCGATGTGAGTTCTGATTGCATTACGACTCGTGTAACGGTGTTCTGTGTGGCCGCATGCAATGAAGATAAGAGGGTTAACGGAGCGGCTACGGCAATCGCATACAAAGTGTTGTCATATGGATGACGATGTTCATAATCCCTACATGGAATTTAGTTGTAGACTGGCTCGTTGGTCTAGTTATAGCCTACTGTAATAATTCATCAACAACTACTGGCCTAAAAGGCTGCTTTGATGAACCACAATTGTGATTCACAATCATAATTGCTATGGATCTATTCTTATCATACTGATATTAATTTTCGCCGTTTCGGACCCCTGATTACATCGTTCAACAGCGTTCAGCCATGGTCGGCTCAGCCAAAGTAGAGTCTCACTTATCTTGAGTCTGTAAAAAGATTTATATCAATATATTTATCTTAATTGCAGAGGAATTTGACAACGTTGTAAATTTCCCCCCCATGGACTTATTATCACAACAAATTGCCAGTAACACGGATACAGCTATACGAAATAGCTACAGCTATTTCGTATAGCTGTATCCTTGTTACTGGCCAATACATTGGCTTACCTATTGGCCTCATGACAAGTGGACTTAGCACGAAAATATACGCCATGCATAGTAAGTTTTACTTGCCACCTAGCATTACGTGTTCACGTAAGCATGAAACTGAGCACACAATTAAAGAAATCATAGTTGCTCGTTAGCCTAGTTCATAATAACTGCTCGGAGACATAGTTTTTTCTGTCTGTGCTACTTATGAAAATATGGATCAACTTAAGAAAAGTATGTAAATTTTTCTGTAAGTTACTTAAATTTGATTCCACGAAAGAGAATCTATAGAAAATATCTTGCTAAAACAAGGACAGGTTCTTCAGTATTAAGTTCTATAAGTAATTTTATAGAAATAAGTTTAGCATGATGATGTAGGCGTCTCATCAAAATGAACGTTTCTTGAATGTGGTTAATATTCTCTTTCCTCGGCGGTTCTTTAAAGAGCCTAGAAAACATTAAGGGCAGTCGCAACAAGTAGTTTTTATATGTTTCGCGTTAGAACTACGGAAGTCTATTTAAATGACCGTATAAGGCAGGCTAAAGAAATGTGGAAACGTCGTAACAACGTCATCCTGTTGGTTTATGTAACGCTAGTTGGTCAGTAGTATGAGGAGGTTAGGCGTGGGATCGGCGTGGTCTGGGTGGCGGGCATCCGGGCAGCCAGCTCCGGGCACTCCGGGGATAATGCTGCTGATAAGAACTCAGTGAAAGTGGCTAGCCAGTCCAGCACCCGCGCCCCGCATCTATTGTTGTGTGACGACGGTCACGCTCCGCTAATTTGAATGCAAGCATAATATGTTGGTAATAGAATAATCTCGTTGATTGATAGACTTATTATATGATGATGAGGTTCCAGGAAAGTCCGCATTGTCCCAACATTGGAGCGCCCGCTGATAATTTGTCAAAGATATACCCATTACGGTTCGTAATTGAATGTTACATAACTTTGAAGACGTAAACTTATAGAGAAATTTGTGAGACTCCGCCTTCGGTTAAAAGGCTTTAGGCGTTATTCTCCATTCAATAGCCAGCATCGATATATATTTTTTAATTTCGGTCATCGACCTCGGATTTTATGGTCCAGGTAATAAATTGAATCGATAATTATCGCAGTAACTTGATTTCTATGTGAAATCACTCATCGGCGTAGTGTGAAACGTTACCGGGTCGATCATAACTGCACCGATCGTGATGGTAATTCCACGAATCGTATAACGTCTGTAAAGATGTTTGGCTCTAATTGGACGATTAGTTGATTTATCTTAAGTGCTAGAAACGTAAGAAACGGACGTTCACGGAACATATTCTGTTCAGGTGAAAATAAGGCGGATGATGAAATAAATGTTGAAGTATTTTCAGACGAGTCTTGTAAACATAGATTTGTTTCTTTAATATATTATAAACAGCGGAGAATTTTAGCAAAAATTTCGCATTCTACTAAAATATATTTCTAAAGAAAGTTTTTATAATTATCTATCTCAAGGGAGTTTCCTTTCCCAGTTGTTACTTCGATAGAAGGTTCAGTTAATTGAAAAAGAGAAGTAACAAATGAATAGTTATTTCATATTTGTACAGTTAAGTGTTAAGTACCTCGTTAACTTTCACTAGATCAAACTGCTCGAGATTAGTTCGCCAAAAAAGTTCGCAAGTGATTTCTTTTGCTCTATATAACATAGCATCAGTCGTAGTCACGCCTTGCCATGAGTATTTGTTGTTTTGCACCAAGGTCAGAAAACCGGATAGCACTACAATACAGTACTTTCATGCTCGATCGACGAAAGCGAATGCGATGCCTCCTGTCCTGCGACAACTTTCTGTAAATATTCGAACCACTTTTTGTCCTTTCCAAATTAAAAACTTCGATGAAGCGTCAATTGTTCACGAATGGTAATCCTGGACAGGTCCACTTTCCACGATGATGTAAGTTCGCGGTAATATTCGGACAACGCGATGTAAGTCAAATAAAGGGTCTTTAATTAGCGTGTAGGTGTTTTATGAGCCTTCCAACCATGGTAAATGCGTACATCGTTGAAGCACTAATTAAGCAGTAACGATGAATGTAGTGGTTAAAATACAAGTATAAATATTTAAAATACGGGCGAAATTTTGCTGCAATATTTTGATTTACTTTCCTATCAAGTAGTCCCAGTAGAAAAAGCAGGTACAACTTCCTAAACATGGTGACGCCACAGCAGCTAAATGGATGACGTATCTTTTTGTTTTTAATTATTATAATGTCAACCAGTTTGTTAACGATACATTTAAGGTGTAGGCTGTGTAGGCGGTATGGTAAGATGTATTGTTTCTTCTATGAAAAATGATTTAAGAAAGTAGTGAAAATGGTTTCCACCCACATTATATTCTTGGTCTACATTGTAGCTGTCGTTAAGATACTGTCAGAATAAATGGAGGTGAATGGAAGGTGAACCAGCCAGACATGGAACAAAAAATAGTTACACTTTTTTGTCCTAAGGGCAGAACAGATGTCTTTAGTGATATCACGTGGCGTACCGGCCAAAACACGAACGTGATGCAATAAAAAAATATTTGAAAATAGAATAGCAACAACATGTTTTTAGGATATACCTAAAAACATGTTGTGTTATGTGAATAATAGGACACAATACACAACCTTAATAAGTGAAAAACATATGAAACAGTATTTTAAATTGTGTAACTGTTTATTTTCGAATTAGGTCATCTATTCATCTAATAGTCGAGAACTAGAAGATAGATAGTAATAGAAGAATAACATTTAATTCTGGCGAAGCAATTAATTTGCGCGTAGCCGGTGGAAGCTGTACAAGTGATCCTATCACGATTCATGTCAAATAGTACTTAGTTGACAATAGATCATTGCGATACTGGTACAGTTATAGTACAGCTGACTCATGAATAAGTATCGGCACATGAAACGTCGAGGTCTCCGCAACAAAAACTTTGCTTTCAACTTCTTGCGGATTTTATTGGCAAACCTTGCTTTATATTCGTATTGGTTATGGGAATATTACAGCAGTGCAGTATTTACCTACTTTGATTATATAGCTTTACAGTTATGGTATTATTGATCATTAATTAATTCGCAAATCAAAAGATTTTACGCAATAAAAATAACATAAAACAGGACGACCTTAAACTAAAACCTCTGGCTATAAAAGTTAAAGGCTATCAAAATTAACATCGTGTGCGTCCCAGTTTGTGGAATAACAAAGTAGTGCATGTGGGTGCTTGGAAATGGCATGTTTTATTGTGAATTTTGCGCGGTTTGCATTCGGCAATCAGTGGGAGCACTCCGCGGCAAGGTCGAGGACGACACTAAATTATTGTCACTGTCGACGCACTCGTTGCGTAAATATTCATCATTTGCACTGTGGTGCGAATTTGCAACACTTTTGGCGACGATATTGCATGCATTGTCTCTTTGCATATTATTGAAGATGGGGCAAAGTACTAATTTAACACGTGATTTAATACATGTAGGAGCAGCTTGTACGAAATAACTCTGCGCGTCTGAATTTAGCCGCTCCTCACTACCGCGCTGGCAAAATCACGTTTTATATAAACTCGTATATAACGAAATTAGTAAAGAAAATAATTACAAACGCGAATCATTTACGACCACAATATTGTCTTTACCACGGAATCTTTAAATATCAAAACTAACCACAGCAGTAGCAAGAACTTTTTTAGATAAAACATTGCCTTCTGCTCCAAGGTCCAATTTATTTATACATCAAACTTCATCGAAATTGATTCAACACTTAGGCGTGAAAATGTAACAAATAGACGGACTGAGTTACTTTCGCATATTATATTTATATCATTATTGGAAGCATGAATACTAATTACCTACCTATCTATGTATGTCACATATTCACCCCAGCTATAATAAGAATTTTGACACCATAGCATAAATTTCCTTCACGTAGAAATGTGCTTTTTTGAATGACAAGACATTAATCAACTCTGGTAATGACCCTCAGTTTCACTTTTCTTTTGTAACTGGGTCGTTGTAAATTACAGATGATTAAAGAAATCATTGTGGACTTATTTCCTAGTGGGAGTGTTCGGCAATTGTATTTAGCCGATCACGTAATGGCTTAATCGTCAAGGTAAAGTTTTCGATTTGCAAATGGCCCCGGAAGTGACAAAAACATTATGTAGCTAAGTTGACTTTGACCGAGGTCAAAACTCGTCTGTTTGCAATACCTAACGACCAGGTGAAGATAAATATTCTACATAATTTATGAAAAAGCTAATGGATTTCTTGTGTCCGCTATCAAGCTATACATATCCAGTTTAAACGGATCTTTGAGTATAAGGAAACCGTATATAATGCGAGTTCAGCTAAAACTTGGATTATATAGCTTGATCTGTAGGCGTGTGTACCTCAATAGCGGTATACGGTATTGCTAAAGAACACAAAGCATTACGAAAAGTGCTAAGTAGTCACTGGCGAATGTCAGTTAGTTTATTGCAAATTGAATATTTACATTCATCAAACAAACGTGAGCGTAGGTACAGATTACTTGCCTGTATACCGCTAAATGCACGAATCAATATTGCCAAATAGGGTTGTCAAATATGCGTGTGCGCAAGTAATGTGGAGCGCGGCAAGCAACAAAGAAGCAAGGCAAGCGCGCCTATTCCCATATTACCTTGTTTGTAAATAAAATGTTTATTATTGTCAATGGTACAAATATTTTAATATTAATTTAGCAATGGTCATGGTATTTTTATTGAAGGTCAGATAATGAATTGGGCAGAATTAATTATGTTTATTTCCAGCACGAGGCTTTTCCGGCTAGTGGGATTTGGAGTTTTTTTTTGTTTCAAAAATTAATCGAGATTACTCATAATATTGTAGTACATCATAATAAAAAAAGGTAGCCGTGCTGAGAATCGCTTGTGCCTCTATTATCAGATAAGTGCGTTAATCTTATAACTGGAAAAATACAATGAAATTGGCAACGTAGGTACAACACTGTGAAGTATTGAATGCAAATTGTGAAATTGAAATTAGCTACATCTAACAGTGGGCGAAATAAACCTCTATTTGAATTTAATATCTCTATTAGTTACTAAATGGTGACATTACCGAATGTTTTTGCAGTGGTAACCCTGATAGAGTGAGAGGTACAGTTGGTGCGCGAACTTCTTACGGTTTCTGACGCAATTCACTTGCTGTAATATAGTCGATGCATAACAAAATAACTCGGTACGAATTGCGGTTGCATTCCATGTCTTTAAGAAGCAGTATCCTGTCATACTAAACGATTTATACCCATTTAAGAATCAAGCAATATACAAAGAGACAGTAAATATTTATCATAATAATATCATCATGACATTATCTCCGAGGGCTTAAGCAAAGGTGTACTGATGTACCCACAGTTCGTTTATGTGTTTTATAGATCTTAATATGTAGTCGGGAGCGAACCTATTGCATTTTGGCCAGTCCGGTTAGGCGCAAATGAAACTCCCAAGTTGCTACTGAGAAAATCTCTGGTTATGGAATCCAGGATTAAATAACGAATCGAATCCCCCTATGTACCACTAGATCAATGATCTTTATTATTAAGTTAGATCAAAAATTATAAAGTTGATAATTATAATTTGTTGCTTATGAAACAAACTAATTTGTTATAAGTAGTTGTATTTTTTGCATATCCTAGGTGCTACACCACAATTAAGCGGAGTTACACGCAAGGCCGAACATACATTAATCGACAATTTGCAAAGCGATTTAATGTTCAGTCATTTGTCAAAACGTATATCGCATGTCCACAGTGTGTAATTATGTTATATCAAGTTTAAACATCGACTTGAGTAACGAAATTCGAATCCTAAATACGCTAATGCGTTAAGTCTTAAAGTCGACCTTATCCACAACAATTTTAAACGATCGGTCGAACTGTTTATTCAAACCTAAAAATAGGAACTGAAATTGCCTTACGCCAGAGCGTTTTTTCGTATCGAGCACTAATTTATGAACCTTATTTCTCCGAAGAACAAGTACTTACTGTGTGCACCATTCTACTTGCTGTGTGAAAATATGCGTTCGAGTCGATCAATCAATAAGCGAATATCACCCATTGTCGATTCATTTTGGCTAGCGTTTCGTCAATGAAATGAATTCTCGTTTGGCCGACAGTTGCGCGGGCGCAATACAGCGTGTTTGTAAACCTGAAACATGCGCAGAATCAGATGACGTAGAGCGGTGCTCGTGAGATCTTTGCTGCTTTCGCAGTATAAATACCTTATGTTCATGGTGCATGCATGATATAACAATGCTGTGAAGAAGAAGACATGAGATTGTTGAGTAAACCGCAAATGTTTGCATAATGCCTCGGAAAATTCATAGATAAGATGCAGGAAAAATATGCACGCGTGCGTCACTCAGGTAAATGTTTACAGAAATAACACTTACCTCCACTAAAAATATACCAGGAGCTCGATTGCAGAACAGAAAGGTCATGGTTACAATGTCTTGCATAATGTACTGAACGAGAAGCCTGAACGGCTTCTTCAAGTGTACGATAAATATTTTGCTCCATACAAGAATATTTACATGTCGAAATAAATAAACATAAATGTGCTCTTTAATGCTGATATAAAGTATAGTATAGGCGTCGTGGTCGGTAACTATAATTTAAAAGATTGGTTTTTAAATTATAGTAGGTAGGATATGGTGGTTCTTTAGACTATGTTTAAAGTAATGGATAGGAATTTATGTTCATTTCGTATTGATTACATGTGCATTGTGCATGGACATGGCATCTTGTTTGTTGGTGTTTATTTGGTTACCTGTTCATTATAAGTTAAAATACCTAGTCATTCAATGCATAAAAAATATTCTACATATACTAGATAGAGTATCGGCTCTATCTATTCTTCCTTCTAACAATAACAAAGCATCGTGAAAATATTTCAGCAAGTTCATAATAACTTCGGTATCTACGCGGCCAGTTCATAGCGGCGTATGCAAATTCCACTTCTCTTCCATTAAATCAAAATCAATGGAAATGCGAGACTCCACTAACCTACTCATAAACTTAATGCAGTTCATAGGCCATTTCTTTGCTTGCTTGCTAATTGTACGCATAGAAGAGTAATGAGAGCAACTGGCCTAATTTTACTTGAATGTAGTGTGAACTATAGAACCATAAGAATAACAATGCATAGTGCGTAACATATCAACTGTAAGTATAGTAAGTCCATCCGGATCTTTTTTTTGTGTCTTTATCAAAACTAAGTTAAAAAAAACAACTAGAATATGTGCTGTATTGCGAAAACGAAAGCGTAGGGTGCGCTGCAAAGGAGTCGGCTAATAACGTCACGCTTCCCTCCCAATAAATAACAATAATGTATTTTTTTTGCCGACGTACCTGTAGGTAGGTGATTTTAAGAACTCAATACAAAAACCCATCCATGTGACCCTTACTGATCATTAAGGCAAGATAAGATAATAAGGAATAACCGAGAGAACCGACCGCGAACATCTTGGGTGGCCCTCCGAACCTGTAATATACGTACTCGTCCATTATAATGCGATATACAGCGGGACTTTAAAAGCTTTAATACCAATTTGCATTATGTATTTTGTACAAGGTTGTAATGGTTGTTAAGCTTACATGAGACGTCTCCAAACTGTCTCAGCGAAAGTGTGTGAACGTCGCGGCACTTGGTAAAATTTCTTGTATTTCATATCGAAATACTCGGTAGGTACTTCGCAACGTGATCGGATCGTGGCCGTGGGTGGTATGTTTTAGTTTGCAATGACATTCCAAGCATACGTTCCGTGAAAATGGATAGTGACTTTCGCGTACCGATTTTGAGATTAGATCTTTGTTAATGATGTTGGTTTTGTAAGAGTATTTCTTGTGTATCATCGACATCATCGTAATGGCCTTGTAACATTAACTGCAAAACATGAGTCTGTTATTGACATGGAGACTAATGGTGGATTGAGGTGTGTTATTATTACACTTTCAAATGTTTGCAGATTAAAGGATCCTGTGTTTCTCCTGTTTTTTTGAAGCTAGGCTTTCCGCTTGTATTTGCACTTTTACCGATACCGTGCAACCTTTAATTATTTTTGAAGCGTTCATAGGTAAAATTGCAGTCATTTAACAGAAGGACTGCCTCATTGGTCTAGTGGTCCTAAGCGCGACTGCTAAGCTTGAGGTCCTGGGTACTATTCCCAGGTCGTGCAGTGTTATTGGGTTGTTCTATAAATCTCTCAGTAGCAGATCGGAGTCTGGATTTGTGCCCGGTTAATGGCAAGGCTCGCCGCCTATTACATGGGACCTAACATACCGGCGAAGTGTGGGTGTGCATTAGTTCAAACACCTCTGCCTTCGGGGAATACAGGCGTGGTGTATACGGAAAGTTTCAAAGGGCAATTCAGGTTGCTATTGTAAAGTAAAACAAATAGTTTTTCAAACTGCATTACTACGCAGCATTAGTATTTCTTCCGAAATCTTCGAAATCTCAGATTTCTTCAGCCTCCTGTCTGCCCCAGGATAAGTTAAAAAAAAAAATATAATTCTCTGTTGAAAGAACACTGTCGAAAAACACGTGTGATTTTTTGTTTACTGCAAAGTTATTTTTACCCTGATAAGTACCTGTTGAAATATTTTGCCAACCGCTTATCTTTATGGTGGGCTCGGTGTTATCATATTTGTTCGGCCTACATTTGAACCATAACATTACCAATCGGTTACCTTATCTATGCGTTATGGTGTTAGCACTTAAACTGTTACGATGTGTGAAGGGAGTCAATTGTTTCGGGATTAAAATATAAAGTCCAGGTAGTCATTATACCTACATAATTATAATACCGGATTTAGCTAATAAAGTTTTCTTTTATCCTCTGTCATATGTAGACGGCATACTACTACGGCATGCTACTTAAATCTGTAGGTAGTTTGTTTCGTTTTGATCATGGAAATTTATGTGTTAGATCGTGGATTAAATATAAAAAAACCGACCAAGTGCGAGTCGGACTCGCGCACGGAGGGTTCCGTGCCATTACGATTTATGACGTATAAAAGAAAAACTACTTACTAGATCTCTTTCAAACCAATTTTCGTTGAAAGTTTACATGGTAATGTACATCATATATATTTTTTAGTTTTATCATTCTCTTATTTTAGAAGTTACAGGGGGGGACACACGTTTTACTACTTTTGAAGTGTCCCTCGCGCAAACTATTCAGATTAGAAAAAAATGATATTAGAAACCTCAATATCATTTTTGAAGACCTATCCAAAGATACCTCAAACGTATGGGTTTGATGAAAAAAAAATTTTTCAGTTTCAGTTTTAGCCCGGCAAATGTAGTTTGCACACCAAGTGTGCAAAAAAAATTGCGATTTTTTTTATCTGCTCTAATTTGCTATTTTTTCTATTTTTGTGTAAAAATCTTAATGCGGTTCACAGAATACATCTACTTACCAAGTTTCAACAGCATAGCTCTTATATTTTGAGAGAAAAAAATCTGTGACATACGGACGGACATACAGACAGACAGACATGACGAATCTATAAGGGTTCCGTTTTTTGCCATTTGGCTACGTAACCCTAAAAACGTAAACCTAATTGCTGGGCTACACTTAAGATAAATAACATAATCTATGAGATTAAAATTACAAGAACGAAGAACAGATGGAAGGTTGGCAATAGGTGCTGATTTACCTTCTCCAATGATGGAGACATAATGACCATAATCTATAATTCAAATGGGAACTTGCTATATTAAAAACGCAAAATCTTAAAAGTGTAAAGTTGTGTTCCATGCTTTCTCACTGTCAGTCGTTCCCGTCGTTACAATCGCGATGCTCTATGATACGCGAGGTGTGTGGTCGATCCTCCCGCGCAAACAGGTTTGTTGGCGGCGCACGCGCAGTAAAAAAGCATTCAAATTTTAACGACGCATACTAACGAGCTGCATAGGAGTTCGAGGCTCTTTTTCATAGATCACCCAATGCACATCTCACTTTCCGTAGCACAGTAACATAGTGATACAATCACAGGCAGCGTTACGTGCCATGTCGCAAGCGCAACATAACATAAATAATCTGCAACGACATTTATTTTGTTACAAGTAGCATAGAACAGATGTTCTCGTATAGATAAAATGTATTCAACTGTCATAACAGTTGTCTTATTACATTTTATGATGACGACATTTTGTTTTTTGAAGAATGTACTGTTGTAAACAATTATACTTATGTAATATGTTCATATTTGTAAAGCACAGGTTTAGAGAATTCCCACATAAAACGTAAATAAACTCTTAATGCTCTGTAATGGTATGAATAGTGGGGCTCTGATCAAGATCAAACAAAATGTCTTGCAGCTACAATAATTACTGATGAAATTATTCCATGAACACACAGTCGCTGTACATTAACTACTGAATAATGCTACAGAATTCACATATACCTACCGATATACTTGATAAACGCGTTATTACTACTTAATGATGTATCCATTATCTGCGCATGTCTCGGCCTATAATTTTCCACCGAGCTGAAACGCCTGTCGATATTTGTGATTAAAAGTTATGTGCATGTTCGAAGCTTTGTGTTCTCAACGATTCCATTCACAATAATTGTAGACCATTGAGGCAGTATACAAGACGGATGGGAGTGACAGTAATGCAAATCTGCAGCGATGCTTCACCCATCAAGCATTCCTGAGCAGCAAACGGCGAGGGTACTCGATCACCGTTCAGAGTGCTCGTACAATAATAAGTAAAGAATGGCGTTCATGTCCGCTAGTCACGTGTAGGACTGTGGGCCCGAGGTGAGAGTGGAAGCGTGGGCGAGGTTGCGCTGGCGCAGTGGGCCGTTATTGATATTAAGATCACACTTGACTATCGTGAGAATAGACCGTGGCTAGTTGGTCTTTTATTTTAAAAAACGATTTAAGGAGAGCGTGACGTTCTAATAAACTATAGACCACTTAATCGATTTAACTGTGACGTTATTAAAATCATGGTTTCGTTTGAGGTGGTCTGTTTCACACAATAATAGTTACATATTTAGGCAATCGGTCACGGTAATTCTGTTTGTAGTTACAATTAGTGAACTACCTATCTTAGGCCACTCGGTGGGTTGTAGTTGTTGACATTGAAATTATTACATTTAATTATCAATGCATATATGTGAGCCTGATGTATCAAAACTATTTTGTACCGGATCTCCTGACATTTTGTTATGTTTTAAAGTTAAAATATCAGGCTGCTTGTATTACAACGTCGAAATAAAAAGAAAATTATTACAGCCGATGTTTATACTTCAATTTATATAAAGAGTTGTATAATTGGAAAACAGAAACCGGTGTTTACAATCGCGCACCAAATTAAGATACATTTCGTTTCCGATCGCTCGTGCATTTGTGATTAAAATGTGTTATTAATTAAGAGAGTGATAAACGAGTGTTAAATAATTCAACAAAGTGAATAAATATGTATAGCAGAAGCGTGGAGTGGTTGATTTGTGGCAACCGCTAAGCTCATCAGGTAGTCAGTTGGCGCGGCGTGCTCTTGACCTCCAGTCCCTCCAGCCGATGGTGAGTCATAGCCGGTGGAGTTGTCCGGCACATCCACCACGCTTCAACAATATGTGGGAACTGTGCGACCAACCCAATGGGACATACATTAATTGTTCGAATTATATTTCAAACATTTAAAATAACTCATCTCAGAAAGTAATTTTAAAAGTGCCATACACTTTCCTCACCAAAGGTTTGACCTCATTATGAGTAATGAATAGTTGTCAGTGATTTACTAACAAAAATTACTATAGGCGTATCTAAAGAAAGTTAAAATGAGAGGTGTTTAATTTATAAGCCCTTAAATCAGTTTTATTGCTCTCTCCCTTGATTTTTTCTACAACAAATTCTGACAATGCCATAGATTTTTTTACGGTTGCGTTGGTCGTAAATATTTCCCTTTCTCCAATATTAGTTGTGGGATCAAAGCAGATGTTGCAATAAAGTTGGTTACATAAACCTGCTAGTTTCTTTACACTAATTGTTTGAAGAACTGCTGGGTCAATATGGCCAATTTTGATGAATCATTCACATTTGAAAATTAGAGGAGTTGCTAATTGATTCCACAGAAATGGTTAATGATGTCTTAATTTCCCTTCCTCTTCCCTCTTTATTTCCCTGGTAATAGAAGGGTTAGATGAACTTTGTTGACTTGGAGCACGACTCAGGACTTTTTGTAATACATATCCTGTGGAGCTTCGACTCATTTGTATGTGCGTCGGGCAGTCGTGATTGTGTAGGTTTGACTGACAAATAGCCTCGTGCCTCGTGCCTTTGTCGGCGACGCGTCGACACACGACATATCCCTCATTGTCCACATGTGTGTATACCTTCACTCGTTCCGGGGAAACGCGTGTACACGACGCTTTGGAACATTTAACTAACTCTTAGAACCCGCACACGACAAAAGATTCCAGCCCAAGTTATTATTTGTGTAAATACGTGCGTATGATACTTTTATTGGAACTATTTGAATTCGAAGCAAGTATCTAGATGTGGTCACCATCAAAGCTTTTAAAGTGCACACAGGAACAAACATAGCGCAGAGATGTGTAATGAGCCGTGGACTGTCTACAAAGCACTGTTTAATCTACTTCGAGGGAACGTTTACTTTGGCCCAGTTATGAGAAAACTGGTCCCTCTATTCATTGATAAATTTTTGAATGGCCTGCAGCTGTTTTTAAGTAGAGAGTTACGGAAACGACGTATCAACTACGTAAGTTCTGTTTCTTTGTGGTTGTTTGGATATAGAGACCGAAGTATCTGCTTTCTCGTTCATAAAATTGACGACACAAAGAAAATTCTTGTCGATGAACATGCGTGGCGGTCAAAAACCTGCCAATATCTCATCGTGTAGCGGTACAGTGGAATGTTTCCCGCGGCCTGCATTTCGCCACGTTATTAAAGAGCGGCACTGGGTTCGGCGCAATAATATTTACACGCGGCGCTTCTGCGAACCTGTGGTTTCCGGCGTGTGCGCACATCAGGGGCGCCCGAATAGCCAAGTCGCTTGGAGCTTGCGTCCGCCGGACGACATTACCAGAGAGAGTAGAGTAATAGATAGTACAGGAAATGTTTTCTGCTACTTGGCTTGCTAACCCGCAGAATTTTCGCAAGATAGAGGCCGAAACATTACTTGTATATATTTTAATCCTTAAAATTTGTTTAGTACCTAACTCATAAAGCGTAAAGCGGCTTACGGCTTAGGGTAAGTAAGCATTTTTAATAAATATCATGAAAAAGTTTTTTTGAAAGTTAGAATTATAAATGTAGATAAGCTGATAAAAAGACATATTTAATGATGTGGTTTGTAATTAAGATTTCTTTATAGTAAGTTAAACCGGAATTACCTATGTTACAGCTAGTTGAACCGGGGACAATTATCAAAAATTTATTGACATCATTAGATGTTTTGATTGATACTAAGTCACCTCAGCAGATAACTAAGTAGTACCGATGTAGAAACGAGTATAAGCACTTCTATAGAAGCATTTACTACGGTCTTATTTGGTGACAACGTTACAAACACCCGACACTCATATTAACAAGACTATAAAACTTTATGGCTCTCACTATTTACATAGGTATTGAAAAAAAAATATAAGACTTTTATTTTTAAATAAACACATTTATTATTACGACAATCAATTGTTAAGCGGTGAATTCAAAAACCCTGGACTACTAAGACTAGAGAAGATTTTGGATTCCAGAATATTTTGAGAGCGGAAATTTGTTTCTGCACGCTTTACCATGGAACGGATCTCAATGACATTTTAGTAATAAATTTACTTCCTCACATACTGCATAATGTTGCTAGCCTCGTTCACCTATTAATGATTCATGCATATCATACCTCACGCTAATAGTCGGGATCAAAAGGTACAAGGAGCTTATTCAGACATCCGCGATATTCATTTCTTTGTAAACAGATTTATTTTTGGCTTTCAGCTGCCTGCTCTGAACTTATTGAAAAGATAAGCAAGTAAACGATTCAGTTCCATTGCACCTGTCTCGTCTTCCAGAATTAAATGCAATATTTTCTTCATTTTATTATAATACATTTTCTTCAAGTTTCAAGTAAATATTCGTATGTAATAAATTGTCGGCCGAAGTGAATCAAATATTTGGGAGTCATTGACTGTGAGCCAGACGTCGAAACAGCCCACAGCTCAACTCCTTGAGAGGTGTTAGTCACGGCTAATATTATTTTTACATTTAGTATTGACCGTGTAGTATATAAAACTCGTTTATTTTCCAGAATTCAAGGGCTTTTTTGGCAGTAAAAATTAATCATCTGTTTTTTGTTGTTTTGGACCTTTTTAATTTGTATGTTGGAGTTTGAACATCATTATTTTTAAGGCGTTTCACTTCGGGCGCCAAATTTTATTGTTTTTGGTTTTTCAACCAAAAACAGGGTTTCTAGGGCTAGTAGGAATTGTGACGTAAAAATCATTATCCTATGATAAATCGACAATTGATAAATAAAATTCACAATCTACTTACGCTAACTATCTATAGTAGATTGTCAATTTTGGCAAATTGTCAGTTAACACTACTTAATACCTGCTTTGAAATTTATGCGATCTCTGCGAAAAAATGGCTTCTCGAAGAAATAATTAGTAGTTAGGTAAATTGGCAGAGTTTTCTAAATCCTGTGTTAAAAAAATAAACGGCGATTCTATTATTGCTATCCTTTCTAAGAATGCCTGATTCTTATCTGTCTGTCTAGCCAGAACATAAACGTTGCATCTAAAACACAAAATACGTTGTAGTATTAGACAATTGACTGACGTTTCTAGATCAAACGATGTACTATTTTAATTATCTGTTTCGATTGGAAGGGACAGGTTGTATCGTATAGCGGCATCTTATTGTTTCGCACGGCGATTCAAAAATAATATAAAACCTGATCCGACATTGAGGTTTAATATAAAAGTACTTATGAATAGTAATCAATGTTCGAACTTGTGGTTTAGAGAGAAAATCACATCTTGTTTTATAAAAAAAAATAGCCTTCAGATTACCTACTATGGTTTTTTGACATCTGACTATTGGTTAGTCCCGTAACACTTTATCTATTTTCAATCATATTGCTATAAGTACAGTAGGTACCATTATTGTAAGATGATGATCCTGTAATATATTTTTAATTTATTTAAACAAAACATAACATTACATACCATCACACCTGTATTCCCCGAAGGGTTAGGCAGAGGTGTAATTAATGTACACCCACAGTTCGCCGGTATATTTAGGTCCCATGTAATAGGGGGCGAGCCTATTGCCATTCACTGGGCACAAATCCAGTCTCCGAGCTACTACTGATAATTTCATAGACAAACCCAATAACACTTTTACACTTCACCTGGGGATCGAACCCAAGACCTGTAGCGTAGCAGTCGCGATTGGGAGCAACTAAACTAACGAGGCAGTCTCATTAGTTTAGTTGGTTGGTTAACGAGGCAACTTTATTTTTTTAAAGTTGTTTCAAAATCTCAAAGCGAGTTGTGGCGCTAACACTGCAATTACTCTATAGCACAAACTGGCTTCACGGTGTCATCTCCATTTTTGTAACTCAATGATCCAATCGAATTGTTTTAACACCTCCATCGTTCCGCATGGTGGAAGACGGTCTCCTCTTACCACGTAATGAGACCGTGCCACTTTTTGTTTTCGCAACAATTTAATATTTTTGTTACATTACTCCTTTATGAACGGTCAAGTGTTACATGTGTATAAATCGATCTGTGTTAGTCATACCTTTCGTTGTATGAATGTTAAATTAATATACTTGGTAACTATAGGTAATTACCTCATTTAGTCTAGTGGACATAAGCGCAACGCTAGTTTTTCTATGAAATCCCGGTAGCAAGTCGGACTGGATTGTGCTCGTGGATTTTTGCCCGGTTAATGCAAAATATGCTCGCTTCCTATAATTATACATGAAACATAAACTTTCCGGCGAACTGTGGGTGTTCATTAGTAACTAGTTCCTATTATAATAATGAAAAACAAAAGTTGCGTTAATTTAGAAACTAGGTTGTCTTAGACCATCTTTTGTAATACTCTGCCAGGATACACCGGATAAAACTAGCATGGTCCCTGAGACCAAGCTTCCAAACGTTAGGCTAACGTGTTTGAGAATGAAAGACAAACTTAACTGTCCGTAGAAATGTAAGCTATCGTATACTATGAAAAACATTCACCTATTGATAATGGCCTCTCAGTCTCTGAACAATGCGTGAGAGAGAATATTACGACAACGTAGTGAGGTTAATTCCAGTTTCTATAATAATTAACGATACGTTACGCGTGGAGCTCGATTCTGTTTGTTTATACAGAAAAACTGGTCAGTCTTACTTGAGCAAACAATCTCATTCGTCATTACAGCCGTGAAAGTGCTACGAAAGTTAAGTGCGTCTTTGGTCGGAGAAAATGATTGATCAAGTCTACTACTGTTTCTGTTGAATGGTATCTAAGTAACATGTGATGAGTCAATTAAGACTATCAATTAGATAACAGACGTCTTTCGTTCGATTAACAAGAATTCCGTGTCATCGACAGCAAGCATGGAATTTATAAATACTTTTTTAGCTGTATTGCATAACGGTGTCTTTAAAAAGTAAATTTGCAGACTAAGTCTATGCGGAAATCGTAGTTTGTTTTGATTGATAGGCGTAAACCCAGGTATCGATAAATATCGTGAGCTCATCGACATGTTCACTTTGAATGAACGAATAAGAATGTTAATAAGACAGGTTGTCATGCTTCGGAGAAAACAGTATCACAAACCTGCCGTTGTATTAGTTATCTCACCTCATCGAATTGTCACCTAATTGTTGAATAACATAAATGATGTTTCGTAATGCTCGCCTCATTAGAAAAAAGTTCGTGCGAACCCTCTCATTTGCCGTGGCAGGTGATAGATTCGTTGGTGTCCGATTGTCATGTCTTGTATGGATTTTGCATTTGGATTGACGTTACGACGTAATGTACCTTCAAACTGAAAGTGTATGTTGTCCATATAGAGCTTAAGTACTTCTGCAAACTATTAAGGAGGCACTGTAAGTACCGTCGCTCGGAAACTCGTAGTAACGCCTATTTTCGCTTACGGTCGAGGGAATTATATTTTAGTGTTATTTTTATATTTACCGAGAAATACGAATAAGTCTCCAGAAAGTCGACGCGCGAGCGAATTCATTCAATTACGTTTTTATTCAACCATTACACGGTCTATAATTAAGGGGTAATGGAATACAAAACTACATAATTGTGGCCAATTAAATCGCGGTCATTCAGAAGAACCGTAGCACCAATTAAGTTGCGCGACGAAGTGTATTATAATCGCAAGTTCAACGGCGCTACATTGACATGGAATCCGCTGTGACTCATGCGCATACTCCCCCTCCCCTCACCCGCAACACTCGCTCCCGTCTATCTTAGGGGCAATGTACAATAATCTGCCACGAGGAGCTCATGAATGACGGTGTTGTAAGACCTCGAACTGAGGATTGATACACGGGGGCCGCATTCGCCCGAAAGGTCTTGGCCTAGACATTATTAAAACTGTATTTGGCCCACCTCTGCGTTCTAAGGTAGGTACAAGGACTTTGAGACTATGAAATATTGTGACATATCTTGTGAGATAAATCTTAAAGTTCAGACAGACTTCAATGTTTAGTATGCGAATGTTTATTCACTAGCTTAAGCTCCACCATTTGTATTCTCTGTGCAAAAACATTCGAGATAAAGCAATTATCCTGTCATATGTAAAAACGCTACAATTCGCACACGAAACTTATTCGTCACGTGTGTATTAACCCCTTAGCACATCACATCTAAACACGCAATTATTATCTCACCGGCATCGGCGGGCCCGTCCGCGTCGATCACGTGGTCCGCATTCGCACTGGCTAATTTTGGAGCTTCACTTGCGCGCTAGCGTCCGTTGACTTGATGCTCCGGACGTCGTAAAACCGGACAGGATCCACTGTATAAACTGAGGCTACGAAACAACTCGTTATGACATACATACCAACTTACACTTGCAAGTCAGGTGCAAGTCGGTTGAATCCTATCAAGATCTGGTTCAATGTAACACCCTTCTGTAGGGACGACGAGAGTGTTTACTTATTAGCTAAAGTTGCCGTCACGCAGTATAATTACCAATTTACATAGTAGCTTCAACAATATGCAACCGAAAATTCCACAAAATTGATTAACATAGAAGTCGTAAATTAATAATGTTTAAGCTTAGGAATTGCAAACGGTTCCTACGAAGAATTGGTGATGGCGGCGCTCAAATTTATATTCATGTCAGAACTGGTGACATCATAACTTTATGTCGTTGAGGCTTCGCCGAATAAATAACCTTCCATATTAGATCGTACGCTTAGCTTGAAATAGTTATTTTTGAATTTGAAAAAGAAACAGGAAGTCGTCGTACACACGCATGTTAAGAATTAACGGTTCCGTTAACGCAGAAACTATTAACAGAGGCGAAAATAATGGACACAATAGACAAATTACTCAAGTTGCACGTGCAAATGTAAATGACATTGATCGATGCAATTAATAAAATATAGGCATCAAGGTCGTGGAAGCCGTTAACATTAATACAAAGATTATGCTAATGACAGGGAGTAACTTTAACATAGTGGGCGATATCGAGAATGACTCAATAGAAGTGGGCGGGACAGCTGACACGAAGGCCGAATCTGAGGCTTGGTCATCGGCTGCCGTTCACTCCACACGTCCCAACTTAACTATTAATAACGTATAATTTATTAATAACCCATACAATGAAGGGGTTGTCTAAGAGATAAGTGAAAGGTCAACAGTCGAGACACAAATTGCAGAAATGCTAACCCACATAGCTAACGAGTGACTAATCTCATTCACTGGATGCTTCGATACAGAGCAACTATTATTATAACGAATGTAATACATTATAATGTCGTCTACATTATCTATTTATATTAATTCTGATGTTTATCGAAATGTTTTACCGATGTTCTTTCTTCGGCGTTCAATCATTACAAATTTGGTTTTGCTTTTTTATATTTTGATTCTTCTTCTAAGAAAATACTAGTGACAAACAGTGACTAATCTTAATTTTATGCATCCGACCACAATCCGACGAAAGTTAATCACACAAAAGATAGAAATGGAAAGTTTAGTATTGTATATTAAAACGAACCATATCATAACTTGCATCGTTACTGTATTGCCTATTTCGAAATTAATGTCAGTTTATGGTTTTGTAGGTCACACTGGGTCAAGTGTCCGGTTATCACTATCTCTCAAATCGGTATTGAAATAAAAAGCAATAAGTTGATTAATGTGTTCAACCTAAAAACAGATCGGTTTGATTCCCGACGTGGGCCCGCCATTCAGTTGACCCGTTCAATGGCCCAGAACAGCGCATTGACATTAACAAATTGCGGATTGTGTATCACGCCGCGTGTGTGCAGTTTCGATATCGTTTAGAACCTTACAGAACGACTCAAATATATCTGTAACGTGATCACCAATAATGTTATGCAAACGTGAACTCATGAACTCTTTGTATTTAGTATAGGCAACTCAATCTATGTCTGTAATGCCTTTCTCATTCAATTGTCAGTGGGTTGCTCCACTTCCCATCGCCTAAATAAAAAAAAACAATAAAATACTTTTCATTTCTCCTGTAATGAATGACAACAATAATTTCATATTTATGTGTACTTGTGATTTGAGTAAAACAAAATTCGCTGACGAGAACAGTTAATCCTGACATAGAATCAGTGAGTCATATTGCTAGTCTGCAAGGGGAACGCTGGCGCCATAAAAACCGGTGCTTTACTGTTATGGACTCTCTATTTTAGATACATTCGCAGATATGAGGCAAACGCGCGTAGCTTCTTTCGCCGACTTTGAATGATACCTTTGAGTCCTCACTGCGATATTGTTTATGGCGATTAGACGTTTAAGTTTCAGGGTTGCCAGCACAAAACGTAAAATATTTTTTAGTAACCGAACCAGAAGAATTAGAAACAGAATTCGTAGAATATCTATGAATACTGGGAAAAGGTTAATGCAATGACAAAGGATGTTCACTATCATTCTTGTGCTATTTTCTTTAACTTTCTTTGTCACGCCTTCAGGTACAGCCGCAGGCGATATTAATGAAGAAGACATATTCAACAACATGATTCAAGTATTATTGTATGGCAAAAATGAGCTCAAAAGTGAAAATTAGCGTGCAACATGCAAAGTTACCGCGTTGGTCACTATAGTTAAATAAATTCCGTTAATGGGTCGATTTTTAAATGACCGTAAATGCAAATGACCGCTATTGTGGTTAATAGATTATTTAATAGATCAATAAAAATGAAACCATTTTCGAAATAGCCGCAAATGCAATAAAATTTTATAAGGTTGATACAAATTCATTGAACTTGCGAACGACTCCAATTACTTTTGAGGTCACGAGTTTAGATTTAGAATAATGCGCACTAATCGTGGTTGGGTTGCTCGTTGCAGATTGGTTAGTGGCAACCGTAATCGATGGCGAGTGAGTAACGGGCGGATTCCTTATAAGAATGCTTCGGGTCAAATCAGAGGTTGCTATCTAAGATTGGTGTCAGTATTCCACGTTTTCTCCTATATGTCATCCATGGCCCCTTTGCATCATTGTGCAGACTTATCAGCAGTAATGGTGGCTGGAGGCAACATTTTCGTATGTACAAATAATGATATAACGACTGGTAATCTTTTTAATGAAATGTAATATCTGTAGGCACGTATAAGTAAGTACTTTCTATTTCAATCACGAGCCGATATTACTTTAGATATAACACTGTGTTTGGCAATACGGTACATTGTACAAGTGTTGCTTAGCTGTGAGTCTTAAAGAGCACCGCTTATTGATAATTGTTTTTGTTGTATCTCTTATGATGTCGATATCATTAGGAAGTCGGTATTGCTCAAAATTTGGATTACAGACAGAGGTCTGATGGCTGTCGCTTTGTTCAAAATATTGATATTTAACAGTCTTTCCTTAATTTAAAAGCTCAGATGTTGTCAATTCGTAATCGCAACCACTCAATTCTCTGCCTTCTTTTCGAACTTTTGATGTAACTCGATTCCCATTTTTCCGATTTTTTTATTGTAGTATACAGGCCTTCTCAAAGGCAGGCCTCTAGGCTCGGCTGGCGTATATAAGCGGCAACCACAGCTTATAGACGCTAGCAGCACCTATCTGACTGTGCCAGTAGCACCCAACATAGGCGCATTGTCTTCTTAAGAGTTGACTGCAAGCCCTGTAATTTCACTAGCTACATTGCCTTTCAAACCGGAACACAGTAATGTTAGTACATTACTGCTTGGCGTCAGAATATTTGGCAATACAGTATGCAAAAGCTTACCAGTCCTACCATCTTAAATATGCACGCTAAACCGCACCTGTATGCTAAACGTTATCCACAAAATCGACTCGTAACACAGTTAATATTATTGGACTAATATTAGCATTTACAGCATTGGTGAGTGTGCCTGATTCCAGTATTAACAGCTGTTACGTCAAAACATTCCTACGACGCACAGGTAGGTAGGGCGTTGGGCAGGTAGGCACCTCGCCTACGACATCAACCGTAGTGGGTAACCCGTTTCTGTCGGTTTACGAAATGCGTGGGAAACTGGAAAGGTAAGCAGGTGATAGTGTGCATATTTCTATTATATTTGTATAAATACTTGTGGTCGGGGTATGTCTAAGTAATTCATCATAATTATTACAAAAGTGGTCCTCTGCTGTCCTCTCTATAGACATCCAGAAGATCCGGTTATATGCCGTCTGAATCCAACGTCTCTCAGCTACATTTACCAGGTCCTCTGTCCATCTCTTTAGAGGCCGTCCAAAGCCGTGATTTCTGGTGTTTGGTCCCCACTCGACAACCTTTTTGCCCTAGCGGTTTTCTAAGCTACACTTCAGTTTGCTAATCCTATTAGCTATATTGGCAACAGTGTTGTTCTTCTACGGTTTTCCTAATTTCTGATTCGGTCGCGTAGAGAAATACAAATCACAGCTCTCTCCATAGCTCGCAGAGACGCAAGGTCCCAAGTTCTAGGTGGCGAACCTATTGCCATTACCTGGGCACGAATCTATTCTTACAGCTGCTACTGATTTTTTTTTAGATAAACCAATATCACTTTATTCGACATGAGATTCGAATCAAGGATCTTCCGTTCTGTAGTCTCTCTCTCGTAAACAGACACAGCTTTTAATCATACGTACACATAAATACCGAAATACTCAGACTAGGAAAATCTAAGTTGATCTTAATATAAAAATGTAGGTAATTATAATAGCGACTTCTCATTCTTTCACCACAATGTGTCCATACTGTCCATGACGATTCATTTTACAGAATTAGTGCTGCCATCTATAACATGAGTGAGAATCATTGTGTTCCGAGTATACTGCCATCTGTCTGATTTCATTGACATCAGAAAGTCAATCGTTGGAGTAGCACAGCGACTGGTATTGTGAGGTACACTCAAGTGGAACTTAAGTCGCTAGTGTTCGTGTTAGTTTCAGCATTTCTCAATAGGTGTACCTGCTAGTACTATTTAAAATGATAATGTGGGTAGGCAGGTTTGTATTATAATGGTAAATCTGAGTTCTATTTGGCTAGCTCTAGCGAATCTTTGTAAATTTTTGTTTGTGGAATTTTCTATTGCTAATTGTAATTATTAGTATATATTTCAAGTTTAGGAAGTTATGAGTACTCATTGAACCAAATTATAATAATTATAATATACGATTTCATACTATAATAAATTATAATATAAAAATTGATACAATGAGTGCTGACTTCTATAGCTAGTCTGTGGCTAGTATCAAAATTTGATTCAATGAGATATTATAATACAATGTAGGTACTTACTTTGTTTTGGCATATTGATTAGACTTGATAAAAATAGTGGGTAAAAATATATATTTTAGATACGAATAGAATAGAAAATGGATTTCCAGTGACAGTTGAGGCATCTACTCAAGTATTTTCTTATATTATGAATTTCTTATTTTTATATGTATTAATTTATTTTGCTGATAAATAAGAATACAGTCAGCCGCTAAAAGAGATTATAATTAAATGATAATGAGATTAAAGTAGGTAGGTTAAGTATATTTTTAATGCGATATACATTCGTGTGATGTATCTTTTAATTCTTCTATTAAATTATAGTAATATTTATGTAGCTTTTCCATGAATTTCCTCTTTATGTGTTGTTAATGTGTATGATAAGTAATTAGTTTTTCTTTAAAGATAATTTTCTCCTTTATGAACGACTAAAACGAGTTCAAGTTATTTTAGAATTTGTTTTAGTTATTTCTGGTTCAGATTTTCTTCTTCAAATATCACTGAATGGACGTTCTCAAATCCACACAACTAGGAACAATGTGCCTGATAGATGGATGGATCGGCTGAATAGAGGCGTTATAAATGACCGCTGACAACGTCGCAGACCGGGATGTATAGTCTATGGTCTGAGCAAAATAAGAAAAACTAGACGACCGGACAATGGTGACTGCAGGAATTGAATTATATTTACTACAAAGGAAATAGGAACTGTTTCTTCGTAGTTTGTGGCGAAATAGAATGTTTAATGTGAAGTGTTGAACGGTTACTACATAAGTTCCGTGTACGGTTATTTTGAATATTTTAAGTGACTGCTTAAAGTGATTTTGGGGTATTCATCAGCTTTAAGACTACCTTCATCACGTAAGTATTAAATAATCATTACTTATAGGAAATTATGTGAACTCTATTGTAAAAAATATCACTATGTAGTTAATTTGGTCGTCCCATATCTGGTACCAATATTATCTCTAAAGACGAAATAGTACGACGAAAATGTCATGTGAAAAACAAATAGGCGAGCATACACAAGAAGATATACGTTTGCCTATTCCCTGTCATTTGTAGAAACAAAAGGATAATTTATCATTGAACAAGTGAACGAGCTAAACAACTACCCGCTCTTGGAATACTCCTTTTGTGGGGTAGGCCTCAATTACACGATACAAAACAAAAGCAATAATATTGTGAATAGGGCACGTACACATAGGTATTTAGTATTCCGATTATTCTTTAATTTATCTAAATATTTTCTTCTCTATATCTGGTACATTAAAAAAAATAGACTCTTCTACGTTTCATTTATTATTACGATTATCAAAACACGTCACCCATCGTTTGATATTCATTTTATCTGATAGGTAGGTGAAAATGTATCTGATTATTCTTTAGGAATTGCAGTGAGGAATTGTTTTAAAACCAGTAACCATAGGGGAATATGGTGACCAGTTTTTCACTACTATTACCAAAATAAAGGTAGATAATTTAAATTAAAAAAGCGCTTTTAAAATTGACGGTGAATTAGACGAGTCAATGGGCACCTCTTGAATCCTCTTATTACTAAAACATTGACACGATAAAATGAAGAAAAAACGCAATAGTTTCGGTCCATTCGATCCTTAATTCCTGATCCATCCAGTTTAATTAATTTCAACTAATGCGTAGGTGTAAAATAATGGTTGAAATTTGTTCGTGTAATCAATTTAAAGAGTGATGTTTAGAGCTACATAAATGATTCTCATGTTCAAAAGCCTGGCTGTTGAGCGTGAGGTTCTGCGTTCAACTTCCAGGACCGGTTATTAGGTTTTTCTATGAAATTCTTAGCTTGTACAGCACATGGGGTTATACAAAACTATCAAATTCCTCCAAATGATTTTAAACCTTAACGTGTTGATAATTAACTTCAAAAACAACTGCGAAAATTTGACATATTGTGGTAACTTGATGTGCCGACTACCGTACTTAGTTTTTATTCGGGTCTAGTTATGGGAATATTACGAGGGACTTTAACCATACCTGTCCAAGTGTCCTAGCCCTTCAGGGTCTAACCAGTCGTGATGATGAGCTAAAGGAGTTTTTTGATATGGTACACTTTACCATTGTTTTTTCTACTGATGTGATCTGAAGTAGCTTGTTTCGTAGTATATATTGGAAGCCTGATTTCGTGATGTATCGATTCGAGGTGAAGTGATTTTGTGGAACTAAGTATGCAAGCATCGTTTTTGCATACATACATGGAAAAATGTGAGAGCCTGTGTTTTTCTACAGACTTTCAGGACCAATATGTGCCAATGGAGTTGAAAACCTTTTATTTTTCAGTTTAGACAGCAAAATATATTATAGCCAGATACGAATAGACCGAAACGTGTACCGTTGCCAAAAAAAGATAAATTGAGCAATTTATTATGTGTTCCAGCTTAGGCCGGCTTTAGACTTTAAAATATAAACCTATCTAACTTCACAGCAAATGACAGATATTTAAAATAACGACATGTGATCACTGATACTGAAAACAGAGAGTTGAAAATCGCATACATTTTAAAATAATAATTTTAACCTACGGATAAATATGAAAGTTTATTATAACGAGCTTGTGATATGATATTCGTAATAAATATCATTGGGGTAAATAACCTGAGTAAACATTGGTTGAACGACCACCGCTGTGGCTTCGTAGAAATAAACCTTCAATCGACTTCATCAAGCAATAAAAAAAATTACTGCAACATGTCTACAAGCCGGTTAGAACGGAAGCTAACTCTTGGAAGCACACAAGGCAGATGAATTAATAAAATTTACGAAACGCGAATACTAGGCGAGCATAAGCTTGGAAAGGCGTGAAAACGGCATCTTAGGCTCTGCACGTGTTAGTGACAGCTTTGACAGAAATCCGTTTCGGCCGCACGCGTCTATGGTATGTGCTATCCATTTATCTATTGCTCGGCCCATCCGTCAACTGACACGCGACTTGGCCGTATGTCACACCCCACTGTAACGGTATAAGTATAGGGGGTTTGCAAAGAAATCATTAGTTGCGTTTTTTTGCGCAGATGCTATAGGGGGAATTGAAAATGTGATTAGATTAGAAACGTTTCGTATGTGCATGAGCTGAAGATTCGTAATATTGCTTTTTAAATATCTGCATGCGTGTGTAGGCCTCCCTATTTTTTTTAATGGATATAAGTGCCTCATTAGTTAGTGGTCAAGTGAGACTATGCAAAGTGTTATTGGGTTTTCTATAAAATTCTCAGTAGCAGCTTTGAGTTTGGATATGTGCCCGGTGCCGCAATGGCAATAGGCTCGCCTCCTATCAGATCGGACCTAAACATGTACATTATATACACCTCTGCCTAGCTCTTCGTGGAAAATAGCCATGATAGTATGTTATATACAATAAGCGACCATTGATTGATGGTGACGTTGGAATCTGGTTTTGCTTTAATGTTCAAACGATATGTTTTTCTATTCGTATCTGAGCGAAATTGCGGTGTAACAGGCAGCTCTCAAAGACGTTCAGAACCTGATAAGCGAAGAAAAACTAAGAAAAATAGAGTAAAACCAGAACGTTTTCTATTATCACGGTCTTATTTCACCACTAGCTATTGCCCGTGGTTCCGGTTGCGTCCCAAAAGAATTTTAGATATAACTCGGCTTTGCGGCGGTGTTTCAAAATGCAACATTACCCAGATATTAAATTAGACCTCCGGCAATAAAACTGTTAAAGCCCATCCAATTTCGTGCAGTCATTTTGTGTAATGCGCGTACAAACATAAAGAAATACGTAGAACATACACACAAAACATTTAAAGATATTTCTTAGTTTTGGCTCATATAAAGGACGCCTTATGTTATGTTTTCTTAAATATTTCAGATAGTAGTAGTACCTAGTAGTGTCTCGTAGACATGTCTACGTGCTAGCATGAATGGTTCGGCTGTTACCTGACCCACTTAGACGCCGCCGGCCCATCTAGGGTGGGTCCGGTAACAGCTATAACCCACTGTACCTACTACACTTCCACAGAATATCGAAGTGAAGTAGCAGTATGCATACTGTTCAATTCCTCCCTCAGTCCCCTTCCTTCTTATTTTCTCCTTCCTCTCCCTTTTCCTTTACAAGGTCGGCAACACGCAAGCGACCCTTGGTGTTGAAAGCGTCTACTAACCGCTTATCATCAGGCAGGCCGCATGCTTGTTTGCACCCTGTGGTATAAAAAAAAGTAGGTACCATTCAGACTGTCATGTTTATGTTTTATGATTGTGGGTTGGGAATCGGCAGGTGACTGTCTGCCTATCAAAGTGTTCAGAATTGTTGGAAATACGTTCAATATGTCTCCATTAACGGAATAATGGTGTGTTATTGATTCAGTGACGTACAGGGACAGGGTGAGTTGAATGATTGTTTGAAAATTATTGTTTTAACATTTTAAAGTTTTGTTTAAGCGGTTTTGTTTAATTTAAATACGATTTTATTTATGGCTTTATAATTTGTTTTGATAGTAAAATATATCATATAACTGCCTCATTAGTCTTGTGGTCTTAAGCGTGACTGATACACGCTAGAGGCCTTGGGTTCGATTCCCAGGTCGAGCATTCTTGGGTGTTTCTATTAAATTTTTGGTAGCAGCTCGGAATTTAGTTATGTGCCTGGTGATTGCTTAACATACTATAGAACTGTGTGTGTGTACATTGAGTACAATTTTGCCTAACCCTACGGGGAATACAGGCGTGATAGTATGGTAAATTATATGTTATCTTAACTTTTTAGGTAGGTATAACATGACGTGAGGAAACCTGCATGCCTGAGAGATTTTCTTGACGGCATGTGAAGTCTGCCAACCCGGAGTAGGCTAGCGTGGTGGACTATAGCTTAATCCCTCTCGTTCTGAGAGGAGACCCGTGCCCAGCAGTGGGACAATGTAATGGGTTGATGATGATAACATCAAAACTACAAAGCTGATCCATTTATTTTCCGGTTCCAAAACCTAAGAATTTTCACCGAACAATGCAATAAAGTGCAAGAAACACGTCTATTACGAAACCAGTCAAATCCGAGGGGAGTCCGAATGCTTACAGTAAATACTGCGCTATACAACGTATTTCGACGATTAGGCCCACCACACTATTATTACGTGACTCGCCCCCAAAACGGACAGGCAATCTCTATAAAGAGGTATTTGGGCACAGAATTGGGACCCTAATTTACACCCCCTTACGTAATATTGGCGCGGTTATGAAGGTCCGGCTGGGTTCCCGTGCCCTCACAGCTTCCACGATCGAAGGTGATTCTATGTACGGAAACTGTGCCTGTGTGTGTCTGTATGTTAAGTTACGACGTCATCGTAGGGAGCAATCTTGTGTACATTATTGAGTTTGTAATTGTAACTGTCTGATTGGTCGTAAAGCACGACTGTTGCCCTAGAGGTCCTGGATTCGAGCATTGTTATAAAGTTTTTTTACAGCTGCAGGTCCAAGTTTAAATTTAGATTAACACGTGAAATGTTTGTGTACAACTGAACATGGTATACCTCTATCTAACCCTTCAGGGAATACCTACAGGCGTGATGTTATGTTACGTAATTTTATTTCTTTGATTTGTTGAGTCGGAGATCACTCGTCTTGAACACTAAAGTACGTGCCTTTGGTTGATTTGTATTGGACTCTGTTCTGTATTATAAAAATAATATACATCTGATATACCTAGCTAGACTAGCTGGTAGATATTTAGGTATATGTAATTTTAAAAAAATGTAAGCAATCAAAATAATTAGATATTTTTTTGATAACTTACGTAGGTATTTTAGAAAACTTTATAGCTAGGATTCTCGTAATTCTTTTTTCGAAGTAACCTGTACCTATTTTGGTTCTCAAACCAGCTGTTTTCCAAAAAAAATTAAGAGGACATCGAATAGAATCACCCATAAATTGATTGTACATTTGTACAACATATTTAAGTGACAAATAACCTTATTTTTAGAAGTAGTTTTTTCTTCCAGCAGTTAATTAAACTTGAGATTACTTACACTATAATAGCTATAAGAAAAGTGCTCAAGGCATTCTTAGCAATAATATTTGTGTTAGACGTGGGTGCGCAAATGCCGCGACCTTTCTCGAAGGTTCTGTATTCGCCTCTAAATTGTTATAACCTTTCCTCGTGGGAGACAAATGATAACAGCATGGGTAATGCGTTTCTTGCCAACTTTATTTGTTGACAAAATAATAAGGTTTTCCTCAGTGCAGGTCACAGTTGAAGAGTGAATGTAAATAGGAATATTTTATAGAAATAAAATTTTTATCTACCTCATTAGTCTAGTGAGCCAACGAGTGAGAGATCATGGGTTTGATTCCAGATTCCATGCAGTTTGGGGTGTGGATTTGTGCCCGGTTAATGGCATTAGGCTCGCATCTCGCAGTGAACAACGTTTTATAAGGTGACAAGAGTGGATCAATCGGCATACCGCAGAATTTTCAAAAATCACAATTAAACTAAATTAACTACATCTCAGATTTCTAAATAGCTGATACATGTAAGCGGATATTAAGTCGTGGGCCCGGATATTACGACGATCTTATCGTCATATTTTAGCAACGAATATGAGGAATTTTGTGCGGAATACACTTTTGTGGGATTATATTACTGAGGATCAAACGATTGCCAAATGATTGCTGTGTAGGGCGGATTTATATTGGGCTTACGTATGACATACATATATATTTTTGGATTTTATCATATTAGGTTATGATAATGTTTAAAAAAATCAGGGTTTTACAAAACAAAATAATCTGATTTACGACGTAAACACGGCTACACATCAAGTTTTCACTACTCATCAACGAGATTTAGGCCGAAGATACTTAGGTATATTAATAAATGATATATCTTTCTGTAAACAGATCTTTTAATATAGCATTTGGCAATGGATGGCGCCTGAATTTTTCTGATGACCTCTGAAAAGAAACGCTGAAACAAACTCAGAGATTCATGGTCTCTTTTAAAGTCCGCACTGTAGTAATAAGTATTATCAGATATGCGAGTTGTACAATGTAGAGCAACATTTGAACAGTTTTGACTACACCTATCCCATCTGACGGTACGCATACATCAGTCATCGTGTAGCTCAATCATTTTTTACACTCAACGACCCGTCGCACGACCATCTTATACGAGTTTAGCCTCTAGGTATAGTAGGTACTCACATTTACATTATTAGATAAGAGCGAGATTATAGGCATAGCTAGCTACTAAATATAAATATTGTGTCAATTCTTTTCTGGGTTCTATACTAGGATAGAGTGGGTACTGGGTAGTCTACTTGTACTTGATAATACATTTTTATTTGTAGTTGGAGATATGATGTGACGTATATCGATGTATATGAGAACATTTTTTCAGTTACAGAGATATCTTTTGCCTTCAATAATTAAGTTTGTCATTAATCCACCTTTTATCTTCGTTAAATAAATGTTTGTTGCTTTCATAGATTTAAAACTTCGGTAATGTTAATTATATTGGCGCAAGTAGCAAGTTTGTACAGAAGCCTCGTTGCACGAGTCAAACTCGCACTTGACCGGTTATTTTGTAGGGAATAAGGCAAAGTAATCATGAAAGCATCTTCGTAGTTAATAAGGATATCTGTTAAATAACTTTTCTGTGTATCAAGAATAAACAAGTACAATTTTCCTGCTTATAATTAGTGGATTATATTATATTTATATTCCTTTTACTACTTTTATCAGTAGCGGTAGATTTATATATCTTGGCACATGTACGTAATTGCTAAATTAACATTATGATATTAACTAGGTAGGCAACTAGCATATTTATAGGTAAGGAATAATAAAAAACTCGGTACTAACTATACCGTGGGATACTGAAACACCCCAATTCGGGTATGATTAGGAGTGCTAATATCTCGCTAGCGACCAACCCATACCCGACCACAACACTATAGGGAGTTTCTACAATGTATATTTAGGATAGAGTCGATACCGCCCTTGAAACCTTTTTTTATGGTGCGGAAATTCCAGAGGTGGCCGTAGGGTATGTCTGGCATATCCCTTTGTCCTATCAATGGTCAGGGTCATAGGACTGAAGATCATATTCGCCATGACCTTAATGCCCTAACAACATGAGATTCTAGAATATCTCAAAATTTCACAGTAGGTAAGTTGGGCAAAGTTGCACACTATGTCATTGAAATTTGCCATTTAAATGACACTTACATGATTAAGTAAAGCTTTGTACCATATTGAGTCATGTAAATAGAAACAGCAAACACGAATAACTCAGTTTCAATTAAAAAAAGCCCTCGTTTAAGTGCTTTCAACGGATATAATGGAACAAAAAATAAAATAAATACAGACTTGTCATTCCCGGTCCGTTAACGAAGCGAATAAAACTGTCCAACCCTTTGAATAAACCGTGGAAATGGTTCAGAATAGCCTATTAACACTGGGTGACAATCTTGTAGAGGCTCCTCGGAGCGAATGATAATATTTTTCTTTTATTTCAAACAGTCCAACGCCATTCCTGTTTAATTAGATTATACTAATTGAGTTGGCGCCAATTGTTCGCTTTGAAAAATAAAATTGAAACAAAACACGTTTTGCGGCTCACCCTAGCTTCTTAACTTACTGTTATTGGTTTTGTTGTTTTAATTTCGAATGGTTTGATCTGGGAAAAGATGTGTAAACAATAGGGCCGGTGCTAGCTGCCAAAATATGCAACTGTCAAGGATATTAATAATATCCAAGGATATAATAGAAGTAGAACCATACTTACATAAACTGACAAGTAAGAACAGAGACAAACAAATTAATAAACGTAGAAAATTATGCTTTGTAGCGTAGTCAAACACTTTTAGCACCCATATCTGTATAAGTGGGTTAAAAAACCTCAACGAAATGATACCTGACTCTCAAAACGTTTCGTGAAGTAACTAATTATGTGCCAGTAACGTTCATTAGCTAACTTTTATGTAACAGGTAATTCCGTAACGGAATAAAACTAATTAGGATTCGAGTTTGGGAACACTTGTTGAGTACTATAATTCTCGAAGTATTGAAACAATTTGTGTTATGTTTGGGGAGGTTGAGTAGGCCGGTGGTCGAATATCTCGGCGAGAAGGGAGGAATATAAATATTTTCCTTTTACTGCGGTCCCCTGCGCTGGCCAATTACAATTGCAATTAAGTTAATTTGAGGGCTCCGTTGTCCGACAACCTGATGTTTTGAGGATTATGTTTCTCAAGTGCTTCGTGAATTTTTTTTTTTTTTTTTTTTTTTTATTTACTTTTAAGAAGGCTTACAGACTAATAACATAATATGAATTAAAAACATGAATAGAAATATTGCTAATGACAAGCCTCCACAGATAAAGTTCTGAACACAGCAGAAAATAAGTGAATATAAAAATATGTAGACAAAATATTTATCTCAAAAACTCAAACAATTAGTTGCGTTTGCATGATGTGAACTTTAACATATAAAAAAAACAAGTATTAATTTTACTGAAAAGTTCAAGTGCCGCTAGCAGATGTGCCTTGTACGAAAAATGAATTAGCTAAAAGCCGCCTCGTTGTACTTGCACTGGTGCAGAACAAGTCAATATTCAGTTCTCGGGAAATTATATTAAAACTACGCGCGCTTCTAAGAAAGAATGCATTACGCCTGTAATTTGTGGTTGTAAAGGGTACATCAAGAAGTGGTCGTTGTCGAAATCCAATTTGATTAGTACGAAATCCTAATTTTGAGACAAGTTCAGAACAGTCGATTGAACCATTCGCAATGTTCTGCAATAAACATATATCATTAATATGACGTCTACAGTCAAGTGGTAGAAAATGGTACCTTCTGCAACGATGGTTATAATCATCTGAAACTTGTCGCGCCCTGAAATCCAGATATCTGAGAAATTTCCTTTGAATACCTTCAATACGGGATTTATAAATGTCGTATTGAGGGTTCCATACTTGTGATGCGTACTCTAAGTGGCTGCGTACGAACGAACAATATAAAACTTTGATTGGTTTAAGAGACCGGAAACTGGCTGAGGTTCTTATTATAAATCCTAGCGCTTTTGAAGCTTTCTTAATTATACTGTCCATGTGCTGGTCAAATAGAAGTTTACTGTCCTGTAAAATACCTAAATCTCTAATACTATTAATTTTGCTTATTTTATGTCCGTGTAGTGTGTAATCTGAACAGGTTATGAACTTTTGACGTGTGAAGGTCACGTGAAAGCATTTCGAGATATTTAACTGAAGCTTGTTACTGATGCAGTATGATTCAAAACGATTGAGATCAGCTTGTAGTTCGTGTTTATCAGAAATGTTACGTATAATTTTATGGATCTTCATGTCATCAGCATATAACAAAATGTACGAGTGCTCAAAACAACATGTCACATCAGCAATGAACAGTGAAAACAAGAGAGGCCCCAAGATTGAACCTTGAGGAACTCCAGAAGGCACAGAGCACCAACCAGAAGTATATCCTTGAAGAACCACGGCTTGGGTACGATTCTCAATATACGATGAAAACCAACGATACAAGTCTCCATGTATTCCGGCTCTCAGTAACTTCTCCAAGAGCAGGCGATGGTCGATGCGATCGAAACACTTACTGTAATCAGTATAGATAACGTCGACTTGTGCTCGCTGATCCATGCCCTTGGATATAAATTCATTGGAGAGGATTAAATTTGTCGTTGTGGAACGATTTCTAAGGAAACCATGCTGTTCGTCACCAAAGCTACATTTAATTGCGGCATATACCTCAGTATATACTATTCGCTCCAAGATCTTAGAAAATAGACATATCTTGGATATTGGACGATAGTTCTCAATATCAGACTTATTTCCCTTTTTGAAGACTGGGGTGACGTAAGCGGATTTCCAAATTTTTGGGACTAACCCTTCGGATACTGATCGCCTGAATAATATGCATAACGGGACAACAATGCTCTCGGCACAATTAACAATAAATACGGGGGGTATCAAATCCGGTCCGCCTGATTTGGAGAGGTCCAATGTTTTTAGTAACTTCAAAACTTGAGAATGACATATATAGATCGAGCCAATACTTGCAATACTATTATCAATGGACGGCTCACAAGATGAAATAAGCACACGATCAGGTTCTTGAAAATTGGAGTAAAAATAACTGGCGAATAAATTGCTTATCTCCTCTCCTGTGGTCGCAGTCTCAGCACCATAATGCATTGCATTGGGAAAAGTACTATTATTTTTTTTGCTCTTTACGTATGACCAAAAATATTTAGGGTTTTCAATTATTGACGACTCAACTTTATCCATATATGTACTAAAACAAGATTTCTCTAAATTAATAGCTCTATTCCTCAAAAGGGCGAAAGAGTGGTAGTCAGACATGTTACCATATATTTTGAACTTCCGATGGTACTTATATTTTTCTCTGAGAACTTTAATTAGTGCAGAATTATACCAAGGCGGATGAGATGATTGTTTACACGATTTAATCGGAATGAATTTGTCCCTAAGTTCATACAATTTATTATAAAAAACAGTGACCGCGGCATCTAACGATTCGGCAAGTAAAATCTCATCCCATTTTATTTTATCCAATTCATACTTAATGGCCGTATAGTCGCCCTTAGAATATATATACTTTTTACTGCTTTTATTAGATAGTTTGTGTATTTCACAAAAATCTGCCCGAATCATCAATGGTTTATGATGTGCGTCGACAGGAATTGCTAGGGGATCGCGACATTCAGTAACACTTACGGAATCGTTTGAGAAAATCAAATCTAGCAGTCTACCGTTTACATTTCTCACACTGTTATATTGTGATAAGTTAGAGGTGAGAATTCCATCAAAGAACGCGTCTAAGCGTCGACATGAAACATTCTGAGGAGTCAGTTCGTTGTTTCCGGCACTTACCCAGACAACGTCATTACCAAAATTAAAATCACCCATTATTATAAATTTATCTAACGGGTGAGTCAAGATTAAATGGTTAGCGTTTATTGTGAAATTATCCAACTGAGCGTAGTACGAATTGCCAAGATTTTCCTTGCAAAGGTACAGTGCACAAATATGTAAATTATAAGTAACTGCAGGTCGAGATCTTCTTAGAATAAGTGAGACCCAAATATCTTCAGCCGAACTTCGCCAATCCGGTCTCTCAACAACTGTAAGGTCGCATCTTACCGCAATGAGAACACCACCACCCCGCTTTTGTGCAGTACGAGAATAATCACGATCTCTTCGCCACACTAGATACCGGCCATCAAAAAGCTCACTGTCATTTATATCATCCGTGAGCCACGTCTCCGTAAATACAATAACATCATATGAATTGAGATAAATGTTACGAAACAAACTGTTCGTTTTCGTACGCAGGCCACGGACGTTTTGGTAGTATAAAGTGAGGGTAGCCATACCGAAGATTAACTATAGAGAAGCAATATATACTCATAATTGCGTAAGTAATAACACGTAATATAAATAAAGAATATAAATAAAAATAAATCCCAATGAAAGAAATCGAAGGTAGACAGCGATATCATAACATAAATCAGAAAGCACAGCAATACACAGTGGCGGACAAAAAATAACATCAAATACGAAAGGTCTAATGACTTATGAATACAAACAAAAGATGACGAACGATAGTAGCGCAGGTAGAAGGATAAGAAATGCCAACAGCAGATAATCACAACACACAATACACCATATTCAAATTGAGTCCATAATTGGTATGGCATAAGGTTGCTACTATGTAGACATAATGACAACGCATTAAACTGGTATTTAAAAGACTTACGTTGATGCACCGTGCAAGCACACAGAAGTAGTTGGAAAACACAAGTAGCACACCGCAGTTTGCGATTCTCAAACTGCATACGGTAATAAATTATAAAATGTATGTTAAATATATCTGTTCCTAAAACCAGCATGGGAATGAAATATAAATTATTTACACAATTTTTGACAAATCCTTTTCTGATTTCACCAACACGATCGGGGAGGTATCCATTTTTCTTGCATATATCCTCGCGTGCTTGACCCATACATATTGAAAACCCGTTTCGGAAGCCGCCTTTTTTGTTTTCGATAGTAGGATCTTATTTTTAGTGGTTAGGTGATCATTTATAAATATTTTCTGGTTTCCTGTTAGTCCAATTAGAGTAGTTGTGAGAGGGGATGTCTTGAATGTATACCTAGCTGCAGCAATAAAATCTTCCTTAACATAGCGATTACAAAAACAGACAATAACGGGCTTTTCATGATCTTTTTCACGCGTAGGAACTCTAGTAATAAAGTTGATCTGATTTTTTGCTATCGGATAATTAATTTTGACACCAATTCTGGATATGACTTCAAATAAATTTTCATTATTTGACTGCGTTAGCCCCTTTACTTCCACATTATTCATTCGGGACCACTGATCTTTGTTGTCAGATTCCTCTTCCAGTCTATGAAGACGAGTTTGGAGCTGATCCATCTGACCCTGGGCCTTTTCAAGCTGAACAATGCGTTGCTCCATATCACTGATTTTATTGCTAAATTCTTTGACAACTTCGTTAAACTGTTGGTTCAGAGAAGACTTGAGGTCGGCAAATTCACTCCTTAACGCTGAAATTTCCTCCTTCAAACCCTCTAGGGGAGCAAATTTTTCAGCCAATGCGCGAATTTCCATGAGGACCGCCGTGTCAGATTCCACTCTTGGAGAGCTAGGCGGATGGGTAGCACCGACTTGTTTGCATTTAATGCATCTCCATGTCAATTTCCTATCCCCCAGCTTCCGAAAACCTGCTTCGGTAACGCCTGCACATTGATAATGCAATTCCAGGCCGCATTTCGTGCAACGTACCCCATCCGATAACGGGTCATCACAGGCACCACATTTTATTACCACATCCATTTTGTGTAAGAAATTCTAATGTAAATGTATATAGACAATTTTAACTTTGAGATACACTTATTCTGCTATAGAATTGACCGTAGTTTAGCTTAATGCGACCGCAAACAACAGGGCCTGCGATTCGACTGTGAAATTGTGATGACTACGGTGTTTTGGTGTCGCTTTTGACGTTATTTTTTGACACTGCTTACATTTTTATTAAGAAAATCATAATTTCCCTGCATTGTTACCGCGGATGCTTAGGTTTGATACCGATAAGAGTTATTGACTTAATTATTCATTAGTCAAAGGTGCGTGTCTCGAATTCGAATTCGAGCCCTGGAAAATGTTCTGTAATAAAAAAATCTAAAACATAAGAAATAGAAATTGTATGACCCGAAAATATTTGTTCCAGTATAAGTATTCGTATAATATAAAATTTACCTATGTTTGTAAAAGCACCATCATACAGGAGAGTCATATTAAAATAAAATATTTAATTTTGGTTTGACCGGTTAAATGAATACAACATTCAACCAATTTATCCAGCGACCTTCGTTACGTCGTCTGTCCATATCTTTGGAGGCTAAACTTATTAGAAGCATTACATTTTTAAAGGGGAGTCGAGTCAAGAGTTTCGTCTTAATAAAAATCAGCAGCATATTCATGTATGTAAATATATTAATTTCCTAGTCAGAACATCAACTCCAACTGTACAAAGTTGTTGTTACGCCACATTATAACAACAACATGGCGCCCAACATAATAAGTGAGTTATTCTAACCGCACTTTGTTTTGTTCCTAAACAAATTCTACTGTTGATTATAAACAGTACTCAATAGAAACTTACTTACTTAACATAAACAGAGGCGAAATAAATATCGATTATTCTTTAATATCTTATATTTTACTGACTGCCTCGTTGGTCTAGTGGTCCCAATCTCGACTGCTACGCTAGAGGTCTTGGGTTCGATCCCCAGGTCGAGCAAAGTGTTATTGAGTTTTTCTATGAAATTCTCAGTAGCAGCTCGGAGTCTAGATTTGTGCCCGGTGAATGGCAATAGGCTCGCCCCCTATTACATGGGACCCAAACATACCGGCGAACTGTGGGTGTACATTAAGTACACCTCTGCCTAACCCTTCGGGGAATACAGGCGTGATGGTATGTATGTATGTATCTTATATTTTTAATAAAAATGAACCTGCTTTGCCATTTATTTTCTAAATATATTTTCGTAAGCATACTTATTATAGAATTCTGCACATTTTTGTCTCATGAATCTACACATGAATGTATACATAATAAAGATGAAGAGTTTGTTTGTTTGAACACTTAACTTAACTACTAAGTGGAATTGAAATAATATTTTTGTATATGCCTTACGCTATGAATACGATGAGGTGCGGGGCACAGGTAGTATATCGCATTTCAATGCACTTTTAAGATCGTAGAATCTGCTCTAGTTTTTTTCACTATTGCTCTATTCGTGAAAACTAATTCAAAATCCCATACCTACTCACGCAACTCGGCGTTCGTAACTAGTGTAGGGATAACAGAGGCCTTTTACCATTACGTGTTAACGTGATAGTTTTGGGTTGTGAGAAAGGGATAGCATTATTTAAGATTAAGATTTTTATTTATTGTAGGGCGGCATCCCTTTCTGTCAATTGCAAAACGATCGCAATTACACGTCAAGGTACTTACTTTAAATCGGCTGGGTGACTACGTGTAACACCAGTCATGGATCATGCTTTCCATCGGCCCCATATCCCTTTAGTTCACCCATAAAAACCCAATGGTGCGACTATATTTTGTTACCGATTTTTCAGTAACATTACAAAAGTAACGGAATGGACGTTGAGTACTCTTCCGTTTGTCGACAAATAAAGAATATATTGGATTTTTTGTTGGATGATAAAATATAAGGAAAAAGTAACGTTTATGTCCGCCTCTCATTATGTACACAACAAACAAAACATTGTTCGCGGAAATATATCTGTTACCTATAATATGTTTGTAAATAAGGGTATACTCGTATGTTTACTTGTAATGTTTTCTATCTTAATTAAATACAATTTACGCTGGTAATTTTTTAAGGTAAGGCCACATCGTTCGTCATAGCCTAACTGAAAAATAAGTCATGTTGGTTAAGTGACATATATGTTTAATTAATATATAGAGTCAACGTCACCTTAAGACGTAGAATATTGAAGAAAAATTCAACATCATAGGCAGTGGTCTCTTAGTTAGTAAAGCGTCTGGTGTGATGAAGGTACACCAGACAATTTAAGCTGTGGAGGTAGGTTAGAATCCTGCCCGAGATCGAATTTTTTTTTGGCTAAAATTTTCGAGTCCGTCCCCAGGATTTCTGTTGCAGATGTATCAATGAATGAAAGTGGCTACTTCGATAAATTATGAACCTACTACGTTATATATTTTTTTCAATGTAAAGCCCTACTTCACGATTTTACTAGAATTTTGCCAATTAGTAGCTTGATAATAAGTACTGCCTACGGTTTGAAGAGCCAATTAAAATCTGCTACGTGCTATTATCAACGTCAAATAAAATAAACTAAGAAAGGTACTTGTCACAATACAACACTGATTTGTCTTGTAATACATAGTAATGCCACCATTACACCCCGCATCTTTAATAATAATCCCGTGCCTCTTCAATCACTTTCCGAGAATTAACGCGTATGACGTATGTATTACGTAATTTCCTGTGAAGGCGAGTTTCCTACACCTGCGCGCCGTATGTACTCTCCGAAGTTGGTTGGCGTGATTATGAAAATCCGTATATACTAGGGTACCGCTGTAATCTGCATAACACAGAGTGTTTGAATATGGTAAGCTGGACGTGGATTCATACTCGCTGTTGTTTAAATCAAAATGGCAAATTGTATCCTCCCCTCTTCTTAGAAATATAAACAAAAGAGATTTAGTAGAATAAACTCTGTATTTGGTTGATTAATATTTGAAGCAAATATGTTTGGTAAACAGTTCGACGGAAAGCAACATACTCGTAGATAGCTGGATAAGTAACTCGTTTTTATGATCTGATCATAATATGATATTATAGATTATGATATGATGATATTGATATGATCTGCGGGGATGTAAGGGAGCTACCACCATCTAATGCTCCAAGTCAACCTCACCTGCTCGTGGTGCATCCTGCCAAATAACGAACGAGGCTCTGACGACCGATGGATGGCGGTATAACCATCATAGCATCGGCGTAGTTAAATTCCACCGGCTGGTGACGGGCAGCAGCGTCACTAGTGCAAAAAAAAGCTACGCCCTGCGGTCGCCAACCCGCATGCCCAGCGTGGCGACTATGGGCAACTACCCCCAAAATGAATACCACAAGGAAATGGCCCCTAGTTCCCGGCCGCCCTGCTATTCCTGATCAAGGTGGCGGTCATGGTAACGGCAGGGCAAGGGGTGCGAAGAATCCCCGGGCTACGGGAGGCCACCACCCACAGCTGACTTTGGCAACGTATAACGGACGAACGCTCAGGCTCGACGATCACATGGCACAGCTCGAAACGGAACTGGGAAAGATCAGGTGGCACATTCTAGGGTTATGTGAAATCCGAAGAGAGGGCGAGGACACCATAACGTTGGAATCGGGTCACCTGATGTATTACCGGCATGGCGACCAACAATCCCAAGGTGGCGTAGGGTTTCTAGTCCATAAGGCCCTCTCTGATAACGTTGTTGAAGTGTGTCGACCAGGGTGGCGTACCTCATAATTAAACTAACCTAGAGGTATAGCCTTAAGGTTATACAGGTATACGCATCGACGTCGACGCACTCGGATGACGAAGTGGAAGGAATGTATGAAGATATCTCTTCCGCGCTTCATAATACCACGAAGGCGCACTTCAACGTTGTCATGGGGGACTTTAACGCTAAAGTGGGAGTACAGAGTAGAGGCGAATTGAGAGTTGGACCCCACGGCTATGGAAGCAGGAATCACAGGGGGCAAATGCTCGTCAACTTCTTAGAGAAGGAGGGGCTCTTTTTAATGAATTCATTCTTTAAAAAGCAGCCCCAAAGAAAGTGGACGTGGCAAAGCCCCGACACTATGACAAAGAATGAGATAGACTTCATCATGACGGACAGGAAGCACATATTCAGAGATGTCTCTGTGGTCAATAGGTTTAACACAGGAAGTGACCACCGATTAGTACGAGGCTCTCTGAATATCAATTGTAAGCTGGAAAGGTCCCGTTTGATGAAGTCTACGCTCCAACCTAACCTGCTCCAAAGCACCGTGGGATCGGAACAGTTCCAGCTCCATCTGGAAAATCGATTTTCTGCTCTGGAAACCACGATAGACGTTGACGAGACCCTACAGCAAACTGTGGGAATCCTACGGGAGGAAGAGTCCAAATTTTGCCAGCTGCAGCGTACGGGTACGAAGTCCAAACTTTCGGCAGAGACTCTCCGACTTATGGACGAGAGACGGAATGATGTCAGGGCTACTTCGTCGGAGAAGCGGGCTCTCAATCGCAAAATCAGTAAGCTGGTGCGTCGAGACCTCCGATACTCAAATACACTCCACATTATGAAGTCTATTGAGCAGAATCGGGGGTCAAAAGTCTTTGCCCAGCAATTGAGAAGGCCCCATCTGACGAAGCTAAAAACATCGTCTGGCAATACCGTCACCTCAAAGCCGGAGATTCTCGCTGAGATAGAGGACTTCTATGGCCGATTGTACGACTCGCATGCTCTCGCACGACCACAAACCAGTCAAGAGGATTCCCGAGCCACATTAAGGCGCCATTACACCGACGACTTGCCTGAAGTCAGCCTCGACGAGATCGAGATGGCCCTCAAACATCTCAAAAATGGAAAAGCCCCAGGGGAGGATGGAGTCACTTCGGAGCTTTTGAAAGCAGCAGGTAGACCTGTACTTCGAGAGCTCCAGAAGTTATTTAACTCTGTTCTTACCGAAGGGAGAACTCCAAAGGCGTGGAACAGAAGCGTGGTAGTACTATTCTTCAAGAAAGGAGATAAAACTCTTCTGAAGAACTACAGGCCCATCTCGCTTCTGAGTCACGTCTATAAGCTGTTTTCGAGGGTGGTCTCGAATCGTCTAGCAAGAAGACTTGACGAATTTCAGCCTCCAGAGCAGGCCGGGTTTCGAAGGGGTTACGGGACCATAGACCACATCCACACGGTGCGGCAGGTTATACAAAAGACCGAAGAGTATAACCAGCCCCTGTGTCTTGCTTTCGTGGACTATGAGAAGGCCTTTGATTCAATCGAGACCTGGGCAGTTTTGGAGGCCCTGCAGCGATGTCAAGTGGACTGGCGATACATCGAGGTGATGAGATGCTTGTATGACGCTGCGACTATGTCCGTTCAAATACAGGACCAGCAGACGAAGCATATCCAGCTGCGCCGGGGAGTGAGACAGGGGGATGTTATATCCCCGAAACTGTTCACTAACGCCCTGGAAGATATGTTTAAGACGCTGGACTGGAAAGGAATGGGCATAAATGCGAACGGCGAGTACATCTCACACCTACGATTTGCCGATGATATAGTCCTCATGGCAGAGTCGCTGCAGGATCTCGAACGGATGTTGACCAGCCTAGCTGACGCCTCTCGACGGATCGGTCTTGGGATGAACATAGATAAAACTAAGGTTATGCACAACGTCTTATTACCCCGAGACCGGTTATCGTCAATGGGTTGTCTCTCGAAGTTGTTCAGGAATATGCTTACCTCGGGCAAATTGTGCAATTAGGTAGAAACAACTTCGAGAGGGAAGTCGATAGGAGAATTCAGTTGGGATGGGCAGCATTCGGCAAACTTCGTCAAGTCTTCTCGTCACCCATACCGCAGAGCCTTAAGACGAAAGTCTTCAATGCGTGCGTCCTACCTGCTATGACCTACGGAGCCGAAACGTGGACACTCACAGTAAGACTGGTCCACAAACTTAAAGTCGCACAGCGAGCTATGGAGAGAGCTATGCTCGGAGTCTCTCTGAGGGATAAAATCCGCAATGAAGTTATCCGTCAGAGAACTAAAGTTACCGACATAGCTCAAAGGATTAGCAAGCTGAAGTGGCAATGGGCCGGTCACATCTGTCGAAGAACTGACAAACGCTGGAGCAAGCGAGTTCTCGAGTGGAGACCGCGGCTAGGCAAACGTAGTGTAGGGCGCCCGCCGGGCAGATGGAGTGACGACTTGCGGAAGGCAGCTGGCAGTGACTGGATGAGGAAAGCCGAAGACCGGGCTCTGTGGCGTTCACTAGGGGAGGCCTACGTCCAGCAGTGGACGAATACGGGCTGATGATGATGATGATGATGATGATGATGATATGATCTGCGAAATCTAAATTATAGATATAGATAGATTCTAGTTTAAAAAATTACAATGTTATATTTGTAAAAGTGTCTTTACAGGATCTAATTACAGAAATAAATATGTTTTTTCATTTTGATAAAAAAAGAAACAAAAAATGTAAAGAGTGCTCACTATTCAAAGTTGCAACAAGTGTGAAGATGGTCGTAAAACTTAAAAACCCGTAATTCGAGATCTCCTAAGTGATGAGCGTGACTTGTCACTGTTGTGCACTATTGAAAACTATAAATCGTATGAGTAAGAGTGCATACACATTGGCTAAACTGTCATGTTTTTTAATACTAGCGAGATGGAAAGGCTTCTCAATATATACATAGGGGTAATTGTTCAGGAATTTTAAATAAGCGACACAAGATAAAGACATTGTGTGTAGTCTCTTTGAAATTTATGCGTGACATTTTCGATATATGAGCATAGCATGCGTGTAGTAAGTGCGTAGCATGCGTGTAGTAAGCGCGTAGCATAAGTGTAGTAAGTGCGTAGCATCCGTGTAGTAAGCGCTAAGCATCCGTGTAGTAAGTGCGTAGCATCCGTGTAGTAAGCGCGAAGCATCCGTGTAGTAAGCGCTAAGCATCCGTGTAGTAAGTGCGTAGCATCCGTGTAGTAAGCGCTAAGCATCCGTGTAGTAAGTGCGTAGCATCCGTGTAGTAAGCGCTAAGCATCCGTGTAGTAAGTGCGTAGCATCCGTGTAGTAAGCGCTAAGCATCCGTGTAGTAAGTGCGTAGCATCCGTGTAGTAAGTGCGTAGCATCCGTGTAGTAAGCGCTAAGCATCCGTGTAGTAAGTGCGTAGCATCCGTGTAGTAAGCGCGTAGCATCCGTGTAGTAAGCGCTAAGCATCCGTGTAGTAAGTGCGTAGCATCCGTGTAGTAAGCGCTAAGCATCCGTGTAGTAAGTGCGTAGCATCCGTGTAGTAAGCGCTAAGCATCCGTGTAGTAAGTGCGTAGCATCCGTGTAGTAAGCGCTAAGCATCCGTGTAGTAAGTGCGTAGCATCCGTGTAGTAAGCGCTAAGCATCCGTGTAGTAAGTGCGTAGCATCCGTGTAGTAAGCGCTAAGCATCCGTGTAGTAAGTGCGTAGCATCCGTGTAGTAAGCGCTAAGCATCCGTGTAGTAAGTGCGTAGCATCCGTGTAGTAAGCGCTAAGCATCCGTGTAGTAAGTGCGTAGCATCTGTGTAGTAAGCGCTAAGCATCCGTGTAGTAAGTGCGTAGCATCCGTGTAGTAAGCGCTAAGCATCCGTGTAGTAAGTGCGTAGCATCCGTGTAGTAAGCGCTAAGCATCCGTGTAGTAAGTGCGTAGCATCCGTGTAGTAAGCGCTAAGCATCCGTGTAGTAAGTGCGTAGCATCCGTGTAGTAAGCGCTAAGCATCCGTGTAGTAAGTGCGTAGCATCCGTGTAGTAAGCGCTAAGCATCCGTGTAGTAAGTGCGTAGCATCCGTGTAGTAAGCGCTAAGCATCCGTGTAGTAAGTGCGTAGCATCCGTGTAGTAAGCGCTAAGCATCCGTGTAGTAAGTGCGTAGCATCCGTGTAGTAAGCGCTAAGCATCCGTGTAGTAAGTGCGTAGCATCCGTGTAGTAAGCGCTAAGCATCCGTGTAGTAAGTGCGTAGCATCCGTGTAGTAAGCGCTAAGCATCCGTGTAGTAAGCGCGTAGCATCCGTGTAGTAAGTGCGTAGCATCCGTGTAGTAAGTGCGTAGCATCCGTGTAGTAAGCGCGTAGCATCCGTGTAGTAAGCGCGTAGCATCCGTGTAGTAAGTGCGTAGCATCCGTGTAGTAAGCGCGTAGCATCCGTGTAGTAAGCGCGTAGCATCCGTGTAGTAAGTGCGTAGCATCCGTGTAGTAAGCGCTAAGCATCCGTGTAGTAAGTGCGTAGCATCCGTGTAGTAAGCGCTAAGCATCCGTGTAGTAAGTGCGTAGCATCCGTGTAGTAAGCGCTAAGCATCCGTGTAGTAAGCGCGTAGCATCCGTGTAGTAAGTGCGTAGCATCCGTGTAGTAAGTGCGTAGCATCCGTGTAGTAAGCGCGTAGCGTCCGTGTAGTAAGTGCGTAGCATCCGTGTAGTAAGTGCGTAGCATCCGTGTAGTAAGCGCGTAGCATCCGTGTAGTAAGCGCGTAGCATCCGTGTAGTAAGTGCGTAGCATCCGTGTAGTAAGCGCGTAGCATCCGTGTAGTAAGTGCGTAGCATCCGTGTAGTAAGTGCGTAGCATCCGTGTAGTAAGTGCGTAGCATCCGTGTAGTAAGCGCGTAGCATCCGTGTAGTAAGCGCGTAGCATCCGTGTAGTAAGTGCGTAGCATCCGTGTAGTAAGTGCGTAGCATCCGTGTAGTAAGCGCGTAGCATCCGTGTAGTAAGCGCGTAGCATCCGTGTAGTAAGTGCGTAGCATCCGTGTAGTAAGCGCGTAGCATCCGTGTAGTAAGTGCGTAGCATCCGTGTAGTAAGCGCTAAGCATCCGTGTAGTAAGTGCGTAGCATCCGTGTAGTAAGTGCGTAGCATCCGTGTAGTAAGTGCGTAGCATCCGTGTAGTAAGTGCGTAGCATCCGTGTAGTAAGTGCGTAGCATCCGTGTAGTAAGCGCGTAGCATCCGTGTAGTAAGCGCGTAGCATCCGTGTAGTAAGTGCGTAGCATCCGTGTAGTAAGTGCGTAGCATCCGTGTAGTAAGCGCGTAGCATCCGTGTAGTAAGCGCGTAGCATCCGTGTAGTAAGTGCGTAGCATCCGTGTAGTAAGTGCGTAGCATCCGTGTAGTAAGTGCGTAGCATCCGTGTAGTAAGTGCGTAGCATCCGTGTAGTAAGTGCGTAGCATCCGTGTAGTAAGCGCTAAGCATCCGTGTAGTAAGTGCGTAGCATCCGTGTAGTAAGTGCGTAGCATCCGTGTAGTAAGTGCGTAGCATCCGTGTAGTAAGTGCGTAGCATCCGTGTAGTAAGTGCGTAGCATCCGTGTAGTAAGTGCGTAGCATCCGTGTAGTAAGCGCTAAGCATCCGTGTAGTAAGTGCGTAGCATCCGTGTAGTAAGTGCGTAGCATCCGTGTAGTAAGTGCGTAGCATCCGTGTAGTAAACGCGTAGTAGATTAATAATCTCATCTTGAATATTACCTAAATGTAGGTAATTAAACATTTTCGATTTCAGTAAAGGTTTCATAGACGTGTATTTTGTATCTCTTAACTGTTAAAAACAGTGAGATAGCATTTTTGTTTCTTTTACTTCTCCAACGATATTAAATAAAATATATCTTACGTATTTTTTTAAAGTTAGTCTAAAAGCTTGTTAAGTAGATACGTATTTTAAATAAGTTTTCATAAAAAACGTTATTACTTAAAAGCATCGATAAATTCTTTCGCTTTCATTAAAATACATTACAATAAAATTTAATCCATTGATCTTGATTTATCATTAGTTGTGCTTATTATTTACATAACCAATTTTATAAATGAATGAGAATCTCTTTAAGATCATATTAGTCATATTATAAAGAGGAAAGATTTGATGGTTTGTTTGCATTGAATAGGAACTAAAACTACTGGACTGATTTGAAAAAATCTTTCATCAACAGAAAGCTATTTTTTTCAGAGTGACATCCCTACTAATATTATAAATGCGAAAGTAACTCTGTCTGTCTGTCTGTTACGCTTTCACGCCTAAACCACTCAACCGATTTTGATGAAATTTGGTACTGGAATAGACTAAAGCTTGAGAAAGGACATAGGCTACCTTTTATTGCAAAAAAATAGTTTTAAAGGGGTTGAAATAGGGGGTGGAAGTTTGTATGGGAGTTCGTCATTTTTCATGATAAAACCATGAAACTTTATATTAAGACACTTGATAAGAAGTAAATAAATATGTGTTCTAGCATTTTTGAAATTTCGACCTGTGTGGGGATGAAATAGGGGATGAAAGTTCGTTTAGAAGTCCAAACAAAGTCACGCTATCAAGTTAAACCCCGGAACCGCTTTTGATGAAATTTTAGAACAAAAATAGACTAGACCTTGGGAAAGGATATAAGCTACGTTTTGTTATAAAAAAGGGGATGAAATAAGGGATGAAAATTTGTATGGGAGTTTGTCATTGTTAAAGATTAAACGATGAAACTTTGAATTTAGGCACTTGATAAGAAGTAAAAATTTGTTCTAGCGTTTTTAAAATTTCGACCTGTGTGGGAATGAAATAGGGGATGAAAGTTCATATGAAAGTTCAAACAAAGTCACGTTTTGAAGCCCAACCTCGGAACCGATTTTAATAAATTTGGTTCAAAAATAGATTAGACCTTGGGAAAGGATATAAGCTACGCTTTTTTGTAAAAAAGGGGTTGTAATAAGGGATGAATAATTGTATGGGATTTTATCATTGTTGAAGATAAACGCTGAAACTTTGTGTTTAGGCACTTGATAAGAATTAAGTAAATAAATATTTGATATGGCGTTTGAATTTCAAACTGTGTGGGAATGAAATAGGGGGTGAAAGTCCGTTTGGATTTTGACGAAATTTGGTACAAAAATAGACTAGACCTTGGGAATGGATATAAGCTGCGTTTATATTTCGGTAAATAATAAAGTTGGGCAAACTTTGTGGTCTACCCGAGCAAAGAAGCGGACGGAAAGATAAGTTAGGATAATTTTCAATTTCCCGTCAGAATTGTAAAAAACTAAACAGTCACAATCGTGCTGTCCACGCGGGCGAAGCTGCGGGCGGAAAGCTAGTAGGCTATATATTTTCCCGTAAAATGACAAGAAACGTATCTTAATCCACGCGGGCAAAGCAGCTAGCGGAAAGCTAGTTTGTCATAAGCCCACGTATTTAGTTCATCATAGACAGAAATATTGATCGTCAATCTTAAAACTTTTCCTCCTCTCAATTCGAAAGATAATGACCATGTATTTCGTGACAAAAACAAGCTAATGCGACATAAGATCAGTTTATCGCGATACTGACATCGTGCCATTTTTCACCCCGACATAACGAAATGTCAGTTCCAATGCAGACCTTTATCATTGTCAATAAAATGGTGTATAAATCAAACAAGCGGGTATGTGAACACGGCTGTGTTACACAATATCTCGTATATCGTACTGCCGTTTATGTTGCTGAGTTAGTTCAAAACGTGAATGATTTGGTGCGGCGTAATGGTCTAGATTAGTCATTAGTTTTTATGTATCCTTGTAACTTTTGCATGGATTTGGCGTATGGCAACCAAAATATATAACATAGATCACGCCTGTATTCACCAATGGGTAAGATAGAGGTGTACTAATGTACACGAGGTGCTACGGAGAATTATATACAGGTCCTCTAGCGTAGCAGTCTGATGGTAACAAAATATTTGGTAATATTTTATTAAGTAAAAATAGATTACCTAAGTACCTATATATATATTTTCATCAGGTGTAAATGTATATATTGCAGGAGTGTTCACTTTGAAAGACAGGGCTTAAAATGGCCACATTCAGCAATATTATCTGTAAATCAATTCTTATTTAAATCCTATAGTAATTTTTAAGCAATTTCCTAATATGATCAAATCTTATTATAAATCCTTAAAAGTAACCATTTTACCTTGCTCTCGCACACTAGCGTAATTCCTTAATTAATTCCTTCCTTCCATGTTGTCACTTAAATATGTCACTTGTTATAGAAAGCAAACCTCCAATGTTATAATCTGCAATTTTAAATGCAAGGAGATGCCGCGTCGCCAGTACTAAGTCCAAGAGGTTGTGGAGGCGCCACTCGGTCCTTGCACGACCTTTGACTGCAGAATTCCTTCCTAGATTCCTTCAAGTACTTGTGCTTTTCACCCGGTAATGCAAATCAAGGGAGCTCCGATTGCCCATTCAACGAGTTTAATAAAGCGCCAAAGAATCCTAGAGTGAGATGAAAAATTCAATTAGATATTTTTACGTTTTCCCTACTTATTCCTGTTGTCCTCCAACGAAGTAAAGCCCGGCATTGTCCCCAAATGGACAAATAAACGGGAGGCTCATTTACACTCACCACTTGCAATTGTCATTTAATATTGTTTGTGCAGGCGCAACCTGTTTTGTCGACATTTTTTATCATTACAGCGCAGCGTTAAGAAAACCATTTAAAATATTTTATTCCTTGCACATTTTCATCATTAAGTAAATGTAAAATGTGATAATGTTAATAAAGAGCAATGGATTAACTACTCGTAAATCAAAGGAATTTATGAAAAAAATTCCAAGCATCCAACACTATTCAATGTTTATTAATCTGAATGTCCCTTTAGAACTAAAAGATGAAATCATCTAGATAGAAATAGTATTTTCTGAAAAATACTCCAGTTGTATAGAGATGAAAATCTTAATACATTCATTTCATTAAAAGAAATTCATTGTAGCTGCTCGTTCACAGCTTGAATTCCAATCCGACGATTTAGTTTGAGGAGTGAATTGAGCGGGATTCCTCTTCGGTCGGGCTCTGCTTTGTCCGGGAGTCCGCGATGCAAATCAATTGAGTGCTTGCGCCCTCCCCGCTTCATAAAGCGATTGCACGAATACCTAGCCTCAACCTCCTTGCACTTTCTTAGACGACTAGAATAGACAGAAAATTGCACCGTGTATATTGTTGGAATATTGCACGCTCGGAAGAATATAACATTTTATAGGAAATATAAAACCCTTGCGGGTCGGTGAGACAACTAAGAACTGCTTCGTTTTACGAGAACCATTCCAGTTTTATAACCAGGGTCGATGCTAACTGTGCTTTATTCATAATATACTCCTTATGTTACATATGAATTGATGATAGGGTTGTTAAATATATGATACGTTCAGATGACGAATATAGTCAAATTAAGATTTGTGTATTTTTATGGTGTTCAATAAAATATTTATGTGCAAAAAGCATTCAAATAACGTAATGAGAAATTGTTCGCACATTGCGGAGGTTTTATTATATAGGCATGTAATCTCCCTAAAGGGAAATTTCATCACTTTGAATTCGGTGTAATTTATCAAATTGCTTGGCGGGAATGCACATGCAGCCCGGCTCAGCTGCGTGGTCACAGTCGTGGGGCAATTTTTTATCTCCCTTCTTTATCCTGCATGTCAGCATTGCGGCTCCTTGGGGAATGAATCAGAAGGGCGACACTGAGGGAAGACATTCCACATAGCTATTGTGGTGGCGGATACCAATTTAATGCGGGAGATTGTCGATAAGCACAACTTTTAGCATATCTATGCGCTTTGCCAAGTGGCGTCGACATCCGATCTGAAAACGTAAACACGCTGTGGTAATGACTTGTATATCTCTGGGATCAGACGGCATTTACACTGCGGATTCAATTAGTGAAAGTGGTATAATTAACAGAAAATCATTTAAGTCATTTCAATATCGTAGTCGAGAATGTCCTCGGAGGCTGAGGCAGTGAAGCTTGTAATTAATTTGCAGCTCGCAGGTAATTCATTAGGTGGGAATCGATCCTGCTCGGCACCGATATCGTAATTATTTTCTACGGACCACGGTGCACGCAGCTCTACTAATTACATTCCCTAATTGAACTACAACTAATTTGTATGCGCTTATTTGCGATCGCATATTTAAACGTAGACATGTAGGCCCGAGTAGGGAGCGTATTTATTGCTCCATGAGAACGTGAAGGATTTTCAACCGACTTCAAAAAGGAGTTGTTACGCGATATCTCCGCCAGTTGTGGACCGATTTTAATGATTGTTTTTTTGTTTGGTAGGTCATACTTCAGAGGTGGTCCCGTTCAAATTTTATCGAAATCGGTTAAGCAGTTTTGAAAATATCAACAAAAATCTAAAATTTGTTTACATCGATGATATTATCATTTACTCCGAAACATCGCTGTCTTATTGGAGCAGTGCGTTTAGTTGGCTAACATGTACTTCTAAACAAACTTTCCACTAAAAATTACAAAATAAAATTACTTTTAACAAAAAAGTTAAACCGCCTTCAAAAAATAATAAAATAATTTTGTCTAAAACAGTTTGGGAAGTCGGTGGCGAAAATAAAAGACCCACTCAAATGGAAGTCACCGACTTCCCAAACTGTTTTAGACAAAATTATTTTATTATTTTTTGAAGGCGGTTTAACTTTTTTGTTAAAAGTAATTTTGTTAAAATCAATATGGTCGACAAGTCTAATGTTTTAATAAAATATTAATGAATTGTTTAGTTTGTCCTCGAAAGGTCACATACAATTGTAATCAGATACACACGGTTCTAGTACCTATAGAATGAATTCCTTTGGAAAAGACTTTCCGTACAATACGAGGCCAGGCTATACTGGATTTGTGTAGCTTGATGTATACGCCAGTATTTTATTATAATTTTATTGTAACTCCAACAGAAATCGAAATTTCGGTTAGTTACTGAGAACTGCTTAATGCTTATTTTTTTTAATAATTACTTAAAAAATGTTTTGTCCAGTCATCGAATTTTATAGCGTAAATTGTAAGAAGAGAAATAAGTTTATTTCGTACTAGTAAATAAAGACCTTTACAAAAGGCCTGTATTGTGCCGTTGTACTTAATGTTCACCCACAGTTCGCCAGTATGTTTAGGTCCCATGAAGCTTCTTTTAGGTATAATCAAGGTACCTATAAGAAGATTCTGTACAAAATTTCATGCTCACGGACCGGTTTAAGCTAATTAGGTTAGGTTTATTTAATTTCCATTCATTGATTTTCAAGGATGGTGCTTGTGTTGATACTATCCTTTTGTCACTATAGGTCATCACAACTTACTACAAAAAGAAAACAGCCTATTTACTACACCCAGGGGTCCAAGTTAAGGAAAAATAAGCTTAAATTAAAACTGTTTAAAACTCACTAAACGATATGACCTTCCCAACATGGTACTTAATTCCCATGCATTAATGATTAAGGTATTTATATTAACGCTATGTTTCATGGTTTCCCAGCGGTCGTATAAAATGAGAGAGCTCTCTTAAACAGCGGGTAAAAAGGTCCATGTAATTATAGCGGTAGGCACTTGAACATTTTTAACAGCTATGAGAGAATTTGAAGTAGATTTTCGTCATGATTTATACAGCGGTGTGGATTTAGGGAACAGCCTGCGTTTAAACAACTGAAGACTTAGTGATAAGGACATGGACTATCAATGGTACGGCACGTTCTGGCTTTTTAAAGTCATCTGTGCACTAATTAATTAATTATCACACGCTTTAACGAAACGAATTCTTAATTCAGATAACTGACGGGAAATAATGGTAATGACTTGAAAAAAATTATAGAGCAAATAGTTGCTTTAGCAATTAGTTGCTCGATGTACTTATCTCTTTATATGAACGGTTAAGTAAAGTAGCCTCTTATAGGTGAGCACAATATGCTCTTACATAAAAGTTTATTATTTTAACTAAAGACATTATTTGATCAATAATTTACTTATTCAACTATAATTTTCTTAGTAGCGTGTTATAAGAATTCGAACCGCTTCGAACCGAAAATTCTGAATCGACCAGTTTAGGAAGACCATAAATAAAATATCCTCTAAGTACACACAGCTCGTGCTTCTATTTACACTTTTCCGGCACGTTTTTATGCTAGCGGCCGCGGCACGTGGTTGAAAATAATAGTCAAACGTGACAAAGTGACCTTTAACAAACGTGAAACAAAATTAATATGTCAGTATTTTCCTACATAAAACATTTGACGGCGCACGGCAAAGCGTAGTTGCTAAACGATCGTCTTCAGTGTCGCGGGATGCGGTTTTGAATGCCTGTGGTTAAAAAACTATTGTGACCTAGGTATTTATTCTCATTCTCCTACATATTTAAAGACACCTCCCGATTTAGGGAACAGCTCTGTGGTCACGGGGGTCTTCAAAACCATAATTATGATTAACAAGTACTAAGTACGTCTAGAATCATAAAAAAATATCTGTGGAATACACAAATATCTCAGGTTCGAATGGAACCCACAATACGCTACGTAAAACGGGCATTATACTTGTGTGTGGGTACGTGAAAAATTTTCAACCCTTTTAGGGTTGGGGTGCCTAGGCATATTCTGATACGTTTATTACAATAGCGTAAACAAAAACTCACAAGTATTTTTTTTTCAAATTTTATTGACCACACTACTTCCAACAAGAGATGCTTACGTAAGCAGAAAGTTATAAGTACGCAGGATTGCCACCCTACTCTGGCGATCAAGACTTTACCCAGCCGCTCTCAAAGTTTAGAATAGTCACAAACTATCTTAATGGTCTTTGCGAGACTAGTCTATCCCCGTATATACTAGATGTCGGTAGATCTTGAAACATTTCGTTTACGTATTCCACTTCTTGAGACATGTATATTTCAACGCAACCGATGAAAATATTAATTTCAGAAATGGAAGATACTCACCTACTCTGTACACCACAGTTTTTCAAACTTATTTTTTTGATCATCACTTTTGACAATATTGTTTTTTCTGGAGTCCTAATGTCAAATTTTTCGTACTATCAAATGCTCGTCTAAAAAACAGGTAGGTATTGCAATTACCTCTACATATTATAATGAAGAAAGTTGTAGGGAAAAATGGATAATATAAAATTTATATGACGTAATTCGGCTGTATGCATTTGCAGGTATTGAAAATCAATATTTTAAAAGTCGATTATACTCCGAAGCCGGACTTTCACTGCTGTGTAGATGGCAAGTTGCCAAGTTCGGAAACTACCAATATACAAATTAAACCACTGATTCATATATATTTTACAACCAGGGGTCGATGCCAGACTACTTGTATCATTAATGTTATTGTACTTCAACTGTACTTTGTTATTTGATGCTTGTTTGGGAATAGTGAATAAGTTGCTGAATTAATATTGGATTTCGATATGAGAGATTTTTTTATTATTCATTTAGGATCTCTAACGAAAGATATACACATATTGGAACAAATCTCAAAGGTATTTTATAGGTCAGTGTACTCCCTCACTTTCAAGAGATATAACACAAATTAAAATAACACTGTTAAAATATTAATAATAGGAAAAAATACAATTACGGTAAAATATGAAAAATATACTAACATTATACATGAATGGATTAAAAAGATATAAAATGAGAACTACGAATTAAAACTGGAAATTATAAAATCAATACATTCAAGTTTTTTTTCGTATCTTGCTTGAGAGACATTACAATATAGTATATAGCTGGCCCTATCTTGATCGTAGCATAATAGCACGTAACTAGTACGTTTCTAACAAGATATCTAACCTAATTGCTCTGGTGGTTTTTAGCGTTAGGTCCTGAGATCCTATTCGCAGGACGAGCAAAATGTTATTAGATTTTTCTATGAATTAGAATCTCGGCTCTAGGCTCGGATCTTGAATTTGTGCCTGATTAATGGCAATAGGCTCGCAGCTCACCGTATAACGTGGGACGTAAAAATGTATCGGCAAATGGGTATAATGGTAGGCTTAACAGGTGGAATATGTTGGTAATTATGTTCATTCTGGATTCTAAAGTGCTTTCAAGTTCAAGAGGGGAACCTGTATTATTCTTGGACCGGCTCCTATCCAGTAGTAGGGAATTACCTAATGAAGAGTGTTGGCTGTTGAGGTTGGGTATTCAACCTGCAAATCTTTCTTGTTATATTTGATTGATTCGCGCTAAGAGGCATAAAAAAATATTTTTCAGGAAACCTGATTGCTTTTTTAATTTATAAAATATATCAGTAAAATCAGGCAGTAAATTTCTCAGAATGCGCACAAAAGCTTCTTTCAATTTATTGGATCTGGGGATTATCCCGCGACCGAATAGGTACTTATATATTTTTTTAATAGCCTAATCGGATTAACAAATAAATTATATACGAATTTAGGCGTAATGAGATCATGAAGCATAAAGTGTGTATAATTAAGGTATTTTGATTATAATACAATTTATGATTTGAGTAAAGCCTAATTATATGGAATTAAGGATCGTTGATTTTTTCCGGATGATGATAAAGGCACAAAAATATATTCTATAGCGTGAAATAAATTCAACATACCCAATTCAAACAACTATGATGGTTGAACTAATGTATAAATAAAAATATGAATAAGATTACAGAGCTTTGTGATCGGCTTCTACAGAAAACAGAAGTGGTTTCTATGCATCAGTTCTTTGTGCTATAGCTATTATAGCATACTTAGCACAAAGAATTGCAAAGCTGAAAAGCAGCTCTAGCTCTATACTTGGGTTGAAATATTAGTGTAATATTTCAACCCAAGTATAGGGCAAATTACTAATTAATTATCACGCGCTTAAACGGTGAAGGAAAACATCGTGAGGAAACCTGCATGCCTGAGAGATTTTCTTGAGCGCGTGTGAAGTCTGCCAACCCGCAGTAGGCTAGCGTGGCGGACTATAGCCTAATCCCTCTCGTAATGAGAGGAGACCCGTGCCCAGCAGTGGGACAATCTAATGGGTTGATGATATGATAGGGCAAGGGAAGGAGTGAAGTTTGTAGTTGGTACAAGTCCTACTTACCTCTCCTTCTCCCACAACTTCTATGAGGATTTCCCTCACTTCAGAAAGTGTTGGAATTTACTAGTACAAATTGTAAATTACAAAAATAATCCATTCCTACTTTAGTAGTGGCAACATTGTAATAAGTAGACCTTGTACGATTAATACTGGCAACACTGTCACTAAATGATGTTTTATAAAAGGAATGGTTGCTTTGGTTCTTTTTTCAATCGTTAGTGTGCTAATAAACGGACGTTATAACCTTCCTTGTGAATACAATAAATTCAAATATGAAGTCAAAAGTATACAATTCAAATTCACTCTGTGCTTTTTATTTCACGTCCATAACCCTAATTCCAACAGAAAGAGACTAATATTTAGAAAGGGGTGGCTATTTCCCAAAACTTTCAATTAGAAATACGGATGCGTCAATTAAACCATCCAATTATGATGTTTCCCCGAAACACATCAGTTGTTAGGACTTGCACATGTTTATGTACTCGGCGGGTCCCTAACATCGGAACCAATTTAACTTTTGCAACAAAAGTGTTTTGTCTGCTGCCAAACATTCATATTTCGATGGAATGATTAGGGGATCACTCAATTTAATAGGTGTCACTTTCAGCACACATGAGCGAACTGTTTAACTTTACTTTTACAAATTGTACTGACATTATGGAATATCGGTCTATTAGGGAAATGAACTTAGAATTGAAATGAAATAAGGAATTCATTTCCTATTAAATGACTCCAAAAAAGACGATACCTACTCCATTGTGTTTATGAACTTTTATATTTTTTATAATCGCACGTAGGTTTAACAACCGATTTCAAAAAGGAGGAGGTTCTCAATTCGACTCTATGTATTTTTTTGTATGTTTGTTATGCGATAATTCCGCCAATTATGGATTGATTTTGATGATTTCTTTGGTCTTTCAGAGGTCAAATGTTATCGAAATCAGTCGAGTGTCTCTGTTTTAGACATACATTTTATATATTTTTTAAGTCTATTTTACTGTTTTGTTATTTGATAAATATTTTTTGTAAGCTTACCTATGCCCCGAGTAGATCCAATTTACCACATTCACTCATCCCATTCTATTATCTCACTGCTCAGCACGGGTCTCCTCACAGAGTGAGAGGGATTGAGTTAAAGCTTAGATACAATTTGAGAAACCTATTAGAATATTAATATGATATTATTGTCAAACTGACATAAAAGGACGGATAGAGTCCAACTTGCTATTAACCGGCCACAAATTCAGACTCAGAGCTGCTACTGAGAATTTCTTTGAAAAACCCAATAACACTGCTCGACCTGAGGATCGAACTCTGGACCTCTAGTGTAGCAGTCATGCTTAGGACCACTAAGCTAATGAGGCAGTGGGTAACTACAGTCTCTTATTTAAAAGAGACATATTTATGGCTAAGATGTAATACTGCGATTGGCGGTTATACCCAAAACGAATGTAGAAGCTAAAATTAACTACATTTACCACTAAATTATCATTTGTTAAAAGCTGGTTAATAGGTCACTATAGAACTCATTGGAAATATGACCAACTGAAATAGTTGAAATACTGCCCAATGCAATAAACATCAATTATTGCGCAGTTAATAACTGGCAACATTCGCAAACTCCATTTAAATTGTCCTTGCTTTATAAATTGGTATCATGGTAGTTTGATCACTAAGTTGAACGGGTTTGGTCCCAGGGGCGGGTATTTCATCTCAATTAAACAACTCATGTCCATTTCAAGCATTTCCGACACTTCAGCAGTCCATAATTGCCGGAACAAGTCTATGTACACAACATTGCTAGATTAGAATTGCTCCCTGGAGCGACATCAAAGGAATATTATCACAGAAAGTGCTATTAGTAACGTCGAGTAAGACGTTTTTAGCTTAAATAGGCGCAGAAGTATTAAGATGAGTCTTTACGGTTCTTTTTACTGTTTCAGTGACATAATGAGATCAGAAAAAATAATAATCTTTGCGTGTTCTTTGTTTCATTATTTTTATTGACATTTATTTTAGTTTAGTTCTACCGTCAGTCCTTTCTTTTATTTATATGAACTTCTTTTGATAACATTTTGTTTAGATTGTAGATATTTAATTTAATTAAAAAAAAAAATTCTTTTTTAAAAAAAGCTTACTAGTAATGTGGGTCACACATTACTAGTATTCTCGTTAACTCTTCGTACTAAGCTAAATGCTTGTGTTACGAGTGAGTTCACGTCGGTAGTGCAATGGGTGGGTTTCGAACCGGCAATCACATGATCGCAAGTCCGACGCCCTAGCCATTAAGCAACCGCCGCTTTAAAAATAAATGTTATGTTTATTACTTAACCATACCATAATATATATTATGTGTTCGATCGAAATAGTAGCGGTGTTCGACAACGCGTAGTTACGTTACAAAGCTATCAGTTTTAATATAAGGAACAACCAATATCTTACGTAGAGATCCACAAAAGGCGAAAACGAATAATGGAAACATACGGAAATTGCGCACGAGTCCGAATTAAATTCTATTGTTATTCAAAAAACGACCGTCGGTAGTACAAAAAGGGGAGAGTTGAATACAATCTTGGAGCACACATTTTATTAGTAGGCTTCACATTTTACGAGCGGACTCGAAGCCAAAATAAAAAGAGGATTCTTCATATGAAGTCCTTTTGTCATTTTTTTACGGTGGGCTGTCAAAAGCTTTTACGATTTCATCTTTAGTCGGCCGGCGTCTAATACCTGAAAATGAAAGAAAAACCTCTTATTATAACGATGACGAAGTTGCTTTCAATATCACGGTGGCTTGCGATCCCTTTTATCTTACTAATGAGCCTTCAGTGTTATATAGAAATTGTGATATTCTTTGTTAGACGGTTACAATGTAATTTTCTTCTTTATTACGTTTATTTGGGAGAAAATAAATGTTTTAAATGTTATTCGTGGACTTATAAGGAAGTCAAATACAATAGGACAATTTGAACGCGTCCCATGGGTGGCATAATAGATGATAAAGGGGTTATTTGGGGAGGGGGGGAGAACCATTTACACGTGAAACAAGAATGTCTTATTCTTGCACTGACTACTTTGCAATGCTTTAAATGAAGATTATTTATCTCTACCTATAAATCCTACAATTAAAGTAGCGTTAGTTACTATACATCAGCTATCTGCCAGTGCAAGTCCCGTCAAAATCTGTTCAGACAAAGACAAAAATTGTAAAAAAAAATATTTTGGTATATGTAACGTGTATAATAAAAGTGCAGTGATAGCCATGTGATATGACCATTGGACTGCTAAGGCAAAGGTCTCGAGTTCGAATCCAGGGCACGCACCTCTGTCTTTTCGAAGTCATGTGCGTATTAATAATTAATTATCACGCGCTTAAACGGTGAAGGAAAACATCATGAGGAAACCTGCATGCCTGAGAGATTTTCTTGACGGCATGTGAAGTCTGCCAACCCGCAGTAGGCTAGCGTGGTGGACTATAGCCTAATCCCTCTCGTACTGAGAGGAGACCCAGCCCAGCAGTGGAACAATGTAATGGGTTGATGATGATGATGATGAACGTGTATAAGTACATCCATATGCATTTAGTAAGAAACGGTTATTTTAATATTACAAACAGACAATCCAATTATTTATCTGTATAGATAGATTTACCTACGTGGAATAGGTTATAAACCAACAAAGAACAAAGATAAGAAGGAACGGTCACTCGTAACAACTTTTATAACACACTCTTCAATCTTAAATTTAATTCTAAGAATACTTTACTTATGATTGGTACCTAAGGAGAAATATATTGATGTATGAGTTAAAAAAAATACAATAAAAATAATAAACTGATTTTATGCTTTACGTTTTTGTTGTACGGTCGAAATTCGAAGTGAAGAACTACATACTTTTTTAATTATATTCTACTTTGCAAAACATTTTACAGTTAAGAGTAACTTATATTTAATATCAGTAAGTTACTAACCTAAACATTCAAAGTTCAAACTTGTTTCAAATATAAGTCATACAAAAGGAGCCAGAAGTATCCTTATGAAGTACAAAGTTTTCATCAAACTTCCATAGCGCGGTGGCGAGTTGACGGCAAACAAATTCAATGACCACAAAAAAGTTATGGGTTAAACTTTATCAGTGTTCTTTGCCTCAAGGAAAGTTCCACGTGAAAATATTATGTACTGAAACGTTGCTGTGAACAAACAGCATTTAGATAAATATATTATTTTGAAGCGGCGGTAGCCTAATGGCTAGGACGGACTTGTGATAATGTGGTTGCCAGTTCGAAACCCACCCATTGTACTACCGACGTGAACCCACTCGTGATACAACCATTTAGCTTAGTACGAGGGGTTAACAAGAATACTAGTAATTTGCGACACTCATTGCTAGTAAGTAAAAAAAAAATTTTCACTACTATGAAGGAAAATGTTGCGAGGAAACCTTCACACCCAGTTAAGAAAATCTCTCTCATGTCTGCTAACCCGCATTAGGGTAGCGTGGTGGACTATCCTAATCACTCTCCTTCTGAGAAGAGACGCGTGCGCAGCAGTAGGAAGATGGGTGGGTGGGTTTATGATGATGGTAATGAATAATCACTCCATACCTACAACTACATACTATAAAACAAAGTCGCTGCTTTCAGAAATTCAAATTCAGAAAATTTCATACATAATCTTACTAGCACTTTTCTCGACCTTTGAATCGAACTTACGAACTCATTCAACAGCCGTATTTACAACCATTATACATAAAAATATTATCAACACTAAAAATCTACAATTCATATCACAAATAGCTCCGTTTGGCGAAATATATGGTCTCATTTATCTACGGCTTTTTCTGAGTTATTCAATACAAGAATCGTTCGTTTTTAGTAAAGAATACATTCTAGTGATTCCGAAATGGTTCGCGAACAAAACTTATGAATCGTCACGCATATATCATGGGCTACGTTTTGATAGGCTGTTTTATTGCCTCATATCTTTCACGACAGAGCTTCTAGAGCTTTCGATGTGGAGAATTTTATTAGTCTTTTAGTGAAATATGAACTTTTCGCCTACATTGGCTGTACAATTTTATTTGTGAGTTAGCTATGTTACATTCAGTTAGATGACCTATCTTTATACGTCTATGAACTTCCTCTATAGTCGAGTGGTCCTAAGCGCAACTGCTACGCTAGAGGTCTTGGGTTCTCAGGATTCCCAGGTCAATCAAAGTGTTATTGAGTTTTATGAACTTCTCAGTAGCAGCGGATATGTGCCCAGTGAATGGAAATAGGCATACCTATGACCAAGGACCTAAACATACCGGCGAATTTTGGGTGTAGTTACATTAGTTACAATTCTGCGTAACCCTTTATACAGGGAAATACAGGTGTGATGGTACATAATCTTTATATATTTTAAGGACTATCTATTATTCCAAGGTCGCTAGTTATGAAATTGAAAAGGTTTATTAAGCTAAGCCCCATTACGAATTATTTAAGTATGCTTAACAGCAGTTGGGGTGTTTTCATTCAACTCGGGCGCACTGTACTATAACTAAGCAGCCTTTTCACTTCTCTGTGTATCTCAATTTGAATGGTAAGGTTCTATACTAAGTTTGAATACTAAATAAGATGCTTTTAACGGGAGCGCACGCTTAGGTAATTTTGTACGTCGGTCGTGCGCCAATAGAATGGTTATAATTCATGTTTATAATACAATTTACTGTATTTAATGTTCTCTCGTTATTTACGAGCCAGATTATCATCATCAGTCTACAAGTATCCACTGCTGCACGTAGGCCTCCCTTATTGCGCAACTTTTGTGGTTAGTGTATATAGTTTGTGGCCATTCTTAATACATCGAGAACCCTTACCGTGGACATCACGTAAAGCCGCCAGTTCAGATTATCATCGATACCTATAATATCAACTCCTCTCACCGAGAGGAGGCCTGTGTCCTAGTAATGGGAACATAGGCCATTTATGCTTCCTATAAAATTTGGCAAAGAGATAGATTGAATCCTAATTAAGGACACAATAGGGTATCTTATGTCACAAAGAAGTTAGTAAACAATCCTTTTTGGACGCGCTTGAAACCGCCGGCGACAGCAAATCGTTAATAATAAAAGTCAGAAACCCAAAAAAAAAGCGCTTGAAAACTAACATGAGCATATCAGTATGGCCCAGAAATTGGTCTTAATTTGGGTGGAGGTCTGCTGGCTGTTTGCATTCTTCCAGTTAGTAGGAAGCACTGCTACATTAAATTGTTTTAGTCTAAACATGCACAACTCGAACCAAAAAATCCTTTTGTTTGTGTACTGACATAGTGTTGTGACCTGATGTAATGAGCAGGATTAGTTCAATAACTGACGAAATAATTCCGATAGGATTTTCCAGAGAGATCTGGGTTAGCTAGTTTGAAAGAAGAACGTTTGCGTAAGCACTAACCCGTTCAGTACGCTTCGAAGAGCATATTGGACCAAAGCTAGGAATAACTGGAGCACTGAAATCGATGAGTGCTCAAAGCACGCTCCCTGCGGAACCCTAATAAATCCGCTGTGACCGGTGTTCATTAATTTGCTGCTGTCAGGTCGGTATCTGAAATTGTTGATGTTTTGCGCATGTTTGTGGCAGAATTTATGGGACCAATCACTCGTGAACCCTAAACTTGAACGGTACACTTGATATGATTTATTATCATAGATTTTCTGGGGTTAAATATCATGTTAAATCCATTATGTAATACAGACCCAATAGATAGTAAGGTAAGGCTTATAATAAAAATAATAAACATCTGCGAATCCAATCTTGTCGGTACGATTGGATCGCCTTGTGTGACACGGGTTAAGAGTTTGATTACCGCATGGAAAACATATTTACCTACAATTGTTCCGAATCTGGGTAGCTTTTACCTAAGAATGGGAATGGAAATTCGTGTTTGAAAATAGAGCAAAGATTTTATTTTATTTTATATAAAATTCGAAGATCATTTTTCGATCTAGGAATCAAGAACCCCATATTGAGCGGCCAAGCTTTTGGAGCACCGCAGGAAGATCACTTAATTGAAGGCTAAATAAACCAATAACATTATTTTGAAACAAGAATACATTGTAGATTCATAGACAAACGACTGCCAATAATTGTAGGGTAAAAGCTCCAAATATCAAACTACAAAATAAACTCTAAATGTATCCAGTAAAAACTGTAAAAGGTACACTGTTACCTAGTTGCTTACTAGCACATTACTTCAGTACCTTTCTGGTAACACTCTTAGAGGGTCTCACCCGATTGGATCTTACCAGCTTCGTAAAGGAAATGAAGCACGTAAACCGTAGCCGTAAAAGAAAATAGCATTAAGTGCAATAAGCTTTTACAAATTAAATTGTAATGCTTACATCGGTTTCTTGGAGGTCACAAACCCAGAGCAAAGTGTTATTGAGTTTTTTTTATAGGATAACTCGGCAAACGAGCTACCTGCTGGTAAGTAGTCATCATCGCCCATAGACATTTACAAAACGAAAGAAGTTGCAGTTGCCGAGCCTATTTAAGGACAAGGGAGGGGAAGGACAAAAGGAAGGAGACTGAAGGAGGAACTGGGCCTCCGGCGCTCCATACACCGTACGAAACGCAACAGTATGCATACTGCTGCTTGGCGTCGATATTCTGTGGGAGGGTAATACTTCCCCGGTGGAGCCGACCCATATGAAAAGATGAATGGCATGTAGACATGCCAGCGCGACACTACTGCTACGAGTTGTTAGACGGATGTATGGATTTAATACGTCATCATTAGGATGTAAGGGCACAATTGTAAATAATGCTTTCTCTTATATAATCTCGCCGTAGAATTTACATTAATATATTAAACACCAATGCTGCAAAATTAAAAAAATACTGTGCGTGAATTTTCCACATAATATGAACACAAATCACAATTTGTAATCTTTAGTTTTTTCCTTAAATATTGTACCTAATAATTTTTTTGGTCAATCGTATGCGTATTATAAAGCAAGTTTAGATAAGATCGATAAAAGTGAAAACTTTTAATTCGCCATTATTTACTATTGAACATTATTTATTGTAATAAAATTTGATCATGATATAAAAGATAAAGTAGGACCAATTTTCCTTAAGATATGAAAGGTCAAATTCAAGCAAACTACCTCATTAGTGCTGTAGTATCCACTACAGCATCCAAGCGTGATTGCTGGCCGTGACGTTTTGAGTTTGATTTCCAGGTCGGTTGATGAAATTCTCATTAGCGGCTCGAAGTAGATTTGTACCCATTTAATGAAAACAGGCTCGCTTGGGACCAAAAAACATACTTATCGTTAAAGGTTGGTTGGGCATGAGTATTTATCTAGATAAACTTATGATTATGTTTTATTATATATCTATGTGAACTTCTTTAATTCTCATTCTGCAACCAGAAGGGTAATACGAACCGTTTAAAATATAAGTCCAATTGTAGTCTCATCAAGGAATTAAAAATGACAAATGCTCGACTTCTAAATTAGTAATCAACGTCCAACGTGAACGACCGAAAAAATATAGAATTTTGGCATTTACGACATTGAGATTAGATTGGAATTATATTTTTCCTATTTTCAAAAGAAGACACCAGGGTAAAGTTAGGTTTTCATAGTGTATGTGTAGTGTATGTTCCTTGGAATATAAACTTTTAACTCGCTAATACTAACTAACCCGAGAATAAATGCAGTCACTTAATCTTAAATCGATAACAAAGTTCCCACAGAGATTCCGTTCTTTGCGTTATATTTCTCAGCTTGTTATAAAAGATCCAGTAAAACGGCTGCAATTCAAAATAACCAAAGTCAAACTGCAAATAAAAGCAAAATAAATTGGAGCGGTCACAGGAGAGGTAGGAATAAAGTTATATAACTCAAGTATTTTGCAGGAGCTAAAGCCGGAGCCGCGCCGCCACTCCTCAAAGTGTTTTTAGTGAAATCACGGCGCGGATCCCCAAATTCATCGCAGGATCTACTTCGCGGATATCATAACAAACGTAATAAAAACTTCTCCGCAAAATATTAGTTTTTCGGACCATCAGAGTTTACAGAGGACTGAAAGACAACAAGAAATGGCTCTACATTTATTCCGCATTTTTAAAGTTAAATAAAACTTCGCGTTGTTATGCTTATGACCGACGTTAAAACCGGGGTATATAAACTTTTCGAGCCTCTCATTATTTTTTTAAGGAATCGGGGTAATTTTGAGGAGTAAGTAAATCTAAACCTCTTACAGTCTTCGTTTTTTTTTCAGAAAGGCTACTTTTTTATTCTTCTCGTGGTTTTCTGGCCTTTAATTTGAGTATTTACTTAATTAGAAAAGCAGAGAATTGTTGGCCAGTCCTTAACCGCACTGGATGATTGAGATACTCGTAACCTGTTAGAAATAACAAGAAAATGTAATGAATTATTCTAATAGCATTTAAGTTTTACAACTTACAGTAATTACTTTATGAGTTTTACGGGTTAGAGCTTCTCGGAAGGTATTTCTCATTTCCTAAGTGATAGTTTCTTCATCCTCAAGTGCCTATAGAGTGGCGCCCTAATAGATACTACGTGTTGCCATTACGGCTAGTGGGTACAATTTGCTAGGAGCTTTCACCTAACTTAAAAGGGCTCGCCATCAAATGGGCGGTATATCGAAAACCCATTCGAGTAATTTGAGGCGAACCGAAACGACATTGTCGCTTAAGCGATTCAATCCTACGCGACCGCGCCGGGACCTACACGACGATTTGAATTTAAGCGATTTTATGTGAGCGGTAATGTCACCGTTGTGAGCGTTTCGCCGCCAATAAATTATATTCGCTTGTTCGTTTACAGTTGTTGTTTACACGGCGGGTGGCAAGCGACGCGGGCTCGTCGTGTTTACACGAACATCGCGTAGATGACTGATAATCGTTTTACGGCATTCGTTTATGTCCCAGATAAGGTTCGACAATCACGAATCCGTTTGTCGCTTTGTGTGATTTCTTTCGTCTTCCATGTTAAGTACCATCTCGGGTTGATAGCAAGACTTTACGACTAAACTATACGCGTCTTGCACAAGTTTGTAACTGATCTGTGCTTTCAGTCGGAAATTTCTGAAATAATGCGTCGTTTGTGTGGATATGTTCGACAAATATATAAACAATGAATAAATCCAGTTATTTTTCTCGTTTTGGAAGAATAGTGCTGATATTTTTACGTTGTGACCTAGTTCGATGTTGGAGTTTTACGTCTCCAACTTATGGGACCCATATTCAACTTTATGCAACTTTAGCTGTAATTAAAGTGCACAAGCGTTTCGCTAACTACCCGCTGAAGTATTATTGTAATACAAGGAACAGAAATACGAATAAGAAGCTTTATTTTATACATAATATACATCGATATAACGCTTTTATCTTGTTTTTGTCGTCATGATGACACTGAGTGCAACACCCAATTTAATTTTCGTTATAGCTCATCATTATGTTACCAATTTTCTTCGCAATAGAATTTTCTCCTGTATTCATTTCGTGGATACTAGAATTAGCAAGAACAACTAAATATGTATACAAAAACAGCAACAATAGAAACTTCCCGTAATTCACAAAAATATTTTCAGTGCGGTAAATAATCGTATTGTCAAATCGTAATTGCTACTGCATCATACGCACTCGCAGTTACGATTAATGAAATAAACGTTTTTTTATTTTCCTCACATATTACACAACGGTGTGATCTACAGCCACCTTTTACTGTCATCGTTTTCGCGAGCGATAGCGGCTCAGCAATTGACACCGATATGCCGCCTACACGTGTAATACGTGTGCAAGGGGCTTAAGCATTTACTCCTCCAGAAAAAGTTAAACTAGAGCATAACGTTCTCTCAAGCGTAACCGTGGGGGCTGCAGACGACAAACTTTAACTTGAATTTAAACGTGAATTTGAATTACGTAACTTGCATTTTGACTGTTGTTATAGTTCTACTTGTTAGTTTCCAGACTTTACAATATTAATTTTTAATTTGGTTAGGTATATAATATGATTTTGAAAAAAAATTGAAATATCATCACGTCTGTATTCCCGGTAGAGTTGGGCAGAGATGTACTACTGTACACCTACAGTTCAACGATATGTATAATTTCTTCTTATAATATATAATATAATCGGTGCAACACAAACAAGCTACTCGACTCGGAAGATTAACTGTAGATTTGATCCTGAAATTAAAATAATTCACAATAGCCAACATCGTAGTCCAGTATAAATAAGCTCCATTTTAATCATCCGACTGATTCTATTTCCGTGAAACGGTTCCCAATTACGCCGTTTTAAAGATCGATCAAACGTCCTCATGAAATATTTAATACTAGCTTTCCGCCCGCAGCTTCGCCCGCGTGGACAACACGATTTAGTCGGTTTAGGTTTTTCCAAAATAACATGTAAGTACCTATATTTGTTATTAAATGAGCAGCATTCGTGTTCTAATAGCTAGAGCGATGGTCTATCATTCTGGAGGTCTCGTAGGATCGATTTCCACGGGGAGGTACAAATAGTGGTAAACCACTTTGCTTATTGGTGCTTTTTCTGTCTGGTGTCAAAATGACCAGACTGCTATTAGTACGGACTCTTTAACAGGCAACGTAGAATTGCTCATGAAGGAAGCCATGTTCTCTTAAATCTATGGCTGCACCCTTAATGACTCACCCTGGATTATTTTAATGGGCATTGCAAAGCAGAAATCGTACTATAAAACATAGTCGGATGATATCAGTGGTATTTGAGGTAGGAAAAGTGATTCCCCCGAATACATCCAGTTATCACAGTGGCTCTTTAATATTTTTGTGATATGCGGTTACTCGCAGTCTAGTCCCGTTACATAGTTTAAATCGTTTAATGAGACGCAGCATCATTACAGGTGTCCTAAGGAAGGTTAACACTGTTTAGGAACTCTACATGATAGTAAATTGCTTCATCCGCTTGTAGCACTGAATCGATAGACCAAAGACCAATTCAATTTCTGAGCCCTCCAACGACTTAAGAAGTATGTAATTAATAGCAGCTGCACTGTTGTTTTTCGGAGTTAGTATTGCACGTTTACACAGCCAATCTATAAACTTCTATGTTAGAAAGATCAGGTTACACTTTAACTATTAGAAGTATCGTAGCCCCCTGTCACCTGTCTGTATTCAGCAGAGATGATATACATATTTTCCTTTCGGATTCGAGATAATCCGCATTTCCTATTTTAAGTAAAGCTCTGAAAACTTTCCAAGAACCGTATCTCTCATATTCATTTTATGTATGGTATGACTATAGGTATGACGATGATTAAGGATGCTTTGATTTCGTCTGCTCGGGTTCCTCTAGGTATAACAGAATCTGACTGCATTCCCCCGCCTGCAACACAGGAACTCCACCAATCGCTCTATTGCTGCCTCTGACATCTTTAAGAATCTAGTATGTGCTTCAATTCTACCTTTGTGTGCCTTGGTTATCTCATCCCACACGATAAATCTGCGATTTTGGAAAATTTGAGCCATGTAATGACATCTTAGCAGAGTGCTGCTAAGATATTATTGCACAACGGAGTTTCGACACGAATAAGACTAAGCGGAAGTTTTAAAGGCAGAGTGAGCCGCTTTCCCACCTTCCCACCAAAAGAGGTGCCATTCCAGATGCAGCTACAGCTAAAGCAATGCCCCGATTACTTTGTATTTTAGCTAAAAGTAAGTACGTGACACAAAATGGTTGGATAAATAATAATAATGTGCAACTTTGATATGATTTTTGAATATTGTGATTCTCGTATTTATTTATTTTGAACGTAATGCATAAGTATTCCGTTTTAAAGGTAATAATAAAAATTAGGTGTTAATACAAATGCCAGATTTCTTTCATTGCACTATATAGGGGCAGTAAGTAACTCTTTTCACGCGGCTAAGGGGTGAAATTGAAATTTTGTTGCTTTAATTGTATTGTACAGTTTAAATGCATAAGTTCAATCACGATAATAAACGTAAAAAATACGTGTTTCTTTCATTATAATGAAGAGTTATAATACTTAATCTCAAGTAATTTTGATTTTGATAATAAATAATTTATTTTCGTACAAACTTTAACATCCCTTTTTACCCATTTAAGGGATGAAATTCAAAAAATCCAAAAATACGTATTTGTTTAATTGTATTGAAGAGCACAAATATTAAATTTCAAGTAATTTTGATAATAAAAAAATATTTTCCATATAAACTTTAACACCCCTTTTTACCCATTTAAGGGATGAAATTAAAAAAATCCAAAAACACGTATTTCTTTAATTATGTTGAAGAGCTTAAATATTGAATTTCAAGTAATTTTGATAATAAACAAAAAAAAGTCCATACAAACTTTAACACCCATTTTTACCCATTTAAGGGATGAAATTAAAAAAATATTAATAACGTGTTTTATTATTTTATATTTAAAGGTTAAATACCAAATTTCATTCAATTCAAATAAAAAATGACAGAGTTTCATACAAACTTTAAACCCCCATTTCACCCCTTTTGGGGATGAATTTCGAAAAATCCTTTCTTAAATGACGCCTAGAGTATAAAAGCAATATCCTCACAAAATTTCAAACTCCTATCATTTGTGGTTTCGGCTGGGCGATGATATGTCAGTCGGGACATTGCCTTTTATATATATAGATTACGGACTTATTAACAAGCGCAGTTAAATTTATTCTATTTTAGCTTCTTATTCCAAAACGAATATTCAATCAACGCAAAAATAATTATGAAATTTATCGGCAATGCCGGGTTATTACGTTCAGCGTTCAGAAACCCGTGAACTTTCCCAAATCAATCGTAGAGCAGGCAATCAATAAGAAAATTATGAATAAAAAAATATCGCAGCGTTTTTTCGTCAATTTGCCGCGTCAATCGCTGACGTAAATTAAATTGCGCGAATTAATATACGTACATCTACGCCGTAATGTTGGGGCGTACCTCCTTCGTCGTGAAAAATGGAATCACAGCGATGAACAATTTGTCATTTTAATGTTTTCGTGTCCGCAACCGGTACGGCACTATGGATAGACAATTTATAACGCGTGTCATATCCCCCTTTGTGCGGCAAGGCAAAATATCTAGCTATGAGGAGAGGAATGCAATTTGTTGGCGCGTACATATCGTGCGAATACCTTGTAAAGTGTGTACGTAATTGTAACGTTATGCTTCATACAGATTTTGTATAGATCTCGGAAACGCGTCGCTTGCAAAGTTATGTCGGGTTTGTGTGAAATATTGTACGATTTGTTAAAGTCTAGGTACTATTATTTTGTGTATTAATGTATGGTGAAAGGAAATCTATTCCATAGGTTCCTACTATTTTAATTAAATGACTAGTGCTTATTATCGAAAGGTTACAAATCAAACGAGCGAATTTTCGTGAAAAAAAGAATGAGAAGAGATAATTTAAGAAAGTATTTTGGTTGTTTTTTTTATTGGATAACTCGGTAAACGAGCAGGCGAGCTACCTGTTGGTAAGTAGTCATCGCCGCCCATGGACATCTGCAATGCCAAAGGAGTTCAGGCTAAATATAGGCTGATAATACATCACATTTCAATGCACACCTTTTTATGGAGCGCCGGAGGCCCAATGCCCCCCTCAATCCCATTACTTCTCCTTTTGTCTTTATTTTCCTTAAATAGGCTCCGCAACGCAATGCGTGACAGAGCAATTCAGTCCATTGCTGGACGTAGGCCTTCCCTAAAGGTACCCTGGAAAATCTTAGCCATCTTGGCTATAGACGTTCAATAGATAAGCGTAAAATTATACCACGAGGCTACTGAAGTTACCAGGTCATAAAATTGGCCTCGCGCCGACGCTATAAAACTGATCATTTATTTTTACGACATCGATCCCTGGGTTAATAATTGTGTCGCCATATTTTTTACCAATTCCCATACATTTTAATACGAGTTTTTTACGAGTTCAATGCACCTGTTAGTTTGACATTCCTTCCTTCCTTCATGCCTTACATTTGTTGACTCTATTAAAAGTTTGTTTGCTTTATTTATTTTCTATATAATAACGTCTTTTACTACATGCATATGAAAGAGGTATATATTTATATATACGGTTATTCTAACAAAAATGTTTTTAAAATTGTTGTGTCGCTGTTCTGGCAATCAACGAAACTAGGTTGGACCTTAACAGTATGTAGGTATTATTAAATTATATTTTTTTTTGTTTTTTGGGTTTCAAAAACGTTTTTAAAAACGATTTCTTACCATTATTGGTAATATAAACAACACCAAAAGCGTATCATTACTTCAGACCTTCACTAAAATCTACAGGTTTACAGTCTGTACTCCTTGAAGCTTTTAATGATCCTCCCTCGCTCCTTAATCGTTAATTAAGGTTATTAATCCGAAGGCACGACCACCTTGTTTTCCGTAATTGGTCCCTGTTTTATTTCACACAGCAAAAGCTCGGCTTCCGTTTTCATATTTATTTTATTCTTATTAATTAACTTATATCAAACGTATAATGACTATGGTTATAACACAATATCACGCATGAGTACCTCGAAAAATAAGGCAGAGGTATAGTGTAGTACTAGACGTGAGTCAGTATAGGGTAAGGGTCACCAGGATACTTACCCTTTTTTTTAGAATACGGAAAATTCACATAGATCGTCTGCCGTCTGGGGAGGCGGCAGGGTATGTCAGACTCATAACATACCATCACGCCTGTATTCCCCGAAGGGTAACGCAGAGGTGTACTAATATACACCCACATTTTGCGGCTATGTTTAGGTCCCATGAAATAGGGGGCGAACCTATTGCCATAAACCGGGTACAAATCCCAACTCCGAGCTGCTACTGGGAATTTCATAGAAAAAAACCAATAACACTTTTCTCGACATGGGGATCGAACCCAGGACCTCTAGCGTAGCAGTCACCCTTAGGACCACTAGACTCATCAGGCAGTTAGATGAGATGTCAGACTCGTACTAACTAAAAACCACACTTGCCTTCCCAGACATGGTCATAGGATTCGTCACATTCACCGCAACCAAGACAGGCGAGTTCTACATATCGAGCTGCTTCCCCATGTGGCAGATGATGCATGGCGCAACTTTTGATGAATCATAATATTTAAAACTTTGGTAACGAAATACTACGAGTTGGAAATATTTATGATTTTGGAAATTCATTAAGAGAAAATGGTTGAATTTGGCTATATTACCCAACAGGCCACATTTAGCAATACTTTTGATAAATTCATATTCAGAACCTGTAGTAATTGCTGTAGTAGTTTGGAGATTTAATTAAAGGTATAGATATATACACCAGATATACACTGAAAAAAAAAAATTTACTATAACATCTAACTAATCAAATAACGCCGTAGTCAAAAGTAAAGCTTATTCCGGCTCTACATAATGTTTGAAAATTATTATGTTTAGTTGGATACATCGTTATAAGGCAGTGAAACAATAATTTAATGTCGTGAATTCACATTCAAACAGAATGTTGTAATGTACAATTCTGCGAATCACAAACACAAAGCAAATCAACCTGATTTATTACATCAGGTTGACGCATTGCTGACGTGGAGCTGCAAAATCAATGACGTTTATGAAATAATTGGATTTAAGTAAGTAAATATTGTTTTTAAAATATTCCATGCAAAGTGAGAGCTGTAGAAAGAGAGGGCAATAATATAATTATTTTTCTGAGCATCCGCTGAGCCAGCGGAGGTCGTTATTCAATTACAAGGGAGGGAAAATACGAGGCGATGTTTACCTGTGTTGCTGCGGGCCATCCGACCGAATCTTTTTACCATAATTACCTATACTGTAGATGTATTTTAAGTATAAAACCTTTTACAAAGATTTCGGACTTAATGAATTCGGTGCGAGAGAAAATCTCGCTCATTTCGGATATCCTACGTGATACAAATTGCATTTTTACGGATCCTGTATCCGCCGTTGCCGGCGCGGCGTGATGCTAGATCGAAAACCATTTTTGTCATTTATTCGCAATAATCCAATATGGAAGCGGGTGCGCGTGATCTCATTGACACTAAGCTGGGCATGGGTTGGTATCCATTATTCATGGTGTCCAACCCGTCGTGAATAATATTTGATGCGGTTTTGAAATGGCATAGCGTTAGAGAAACTTCAGTTTGGGAGAATTTACTGCTTCATTAGCGGCTGTGGGTACGTTGGTATATTCGTTGCTTGTACCCAACGTCGGCGAGTTGGTAACGTTTCGAATTTCAATGGAACGAAGGGATTTCTGTTTTGTGCTAGTGTGTTACTTGGAAGGTTTTGTAACTTCTCAAAACTTAGTTTTCGAATACGTTATTGGGAGCTTTGACCTCTCATTGTGTGTGTGAGAGTTTTGCTAATGTATTTTCCCACACTATGAGTCCAATCAAAATTTAATAACAATCAAATCATCCCATTACTATAGAGCAGTATCGTTAGATATCTAATACTATATATGGGAACTATGTATATACAGAATAATTTATTTAAAGGACCAAAAATGGCATTATGTCGATAATTATTGCTAAAGCGAACTGAATACATAATGAACACGCAAACTTTCTTTCTTTTTGCATAATTCAATACTATCTAATTAAGCAACAGCTACTATTTTTTTTCATAACACCTTAGAACTTTTCTTTAAAAAAATAAATAAGTATATTTTTAAATATTTACTTTATTCCTGATTGCTTTGATATTTACTCTATTTAAAAAAAAACATGCTGTTAATATACAAAAGCTTTTGGCACCAAGAAACGGAAGCTTAAGCTGTAGAAAATACGTAATCTGCGTTTTGGCACCGCTGTACACCATTTTTGGAAGTAAATTACAGAAATTATTTCTTATTTAACGTGTATGAGTATAAGGGAGGATGTAATATACAGGATCCTGCGGAAAAAGTGAACTAAACATAAGACAGTAAGTATGGGTATGTACATGCATCTCTTGAAATTTGCAGTTAAACAATCTATGGTGTAGACCTTGTGGTATCTATAGAGACCTCCGCATTGGCGAAGGAGAGTGATACACACTCGCTCTTTGTCAATTTGAGATCTCAGAGTCAGAACTCTCATTTGCCCAGTAATTTCACTAGTTAGCTTACCTTCAAACCTAAACACACTCATATTAGTATACTGGCGATCCGCCCCACCTTCGCAATTTACACAATACCTTAAAAAATATACTCTTAAACCTTCCTCATTAATCATTCTGTCTAATTGGTGAAAACCGCATGAAAATTGGTTCTGTAGTTTTTGACGTTATCGCGAACAGATAGACAGACGCGGCGGGGTACTTTGTTTTATAATATATGTAGTGATTATTTGATCAATCCAAACGCAGTCAGAAGCAGAATTGTACCGCCCAGAATAGAACATTAAAAAAATGAGTTTTTCAAATATTTTCTTGCTGCTAGGTGATAAAACAAAAAACGTGACTTATGCCACTTTTGCGCTGACGGCCTCGTATAAAAATATAGTTGATCCCGTCGTCACGGGCCCGTGTCCAGGGGCGACTCATTTTAGATAAGGCGCTACCCGTGGGTTCCTTGTTGACTTATTGCGTCTATCGCGGAATCGTCGCAATACCGACCATTCTACTGGCAAATTGTGTATTTACCGTAAAAAATATACCAGTACGAGTATAAGTGCAATATATAGGGGCTGGTATACGCACTATTTTATGAGAAGCGAATTAGGTAGCTACGTCTTCTGTTGGGTATTTTGTAATAAAAATGAATAGGGTTTGAGGTTTTTATGCCGGATTGGAAGTGGAAGATATTGAGTATCATTGAATCATCAATCATGGAAGATTGTGCAGACAATCATCAATGAATTTTGTGTAACTGTGATCTTTTAGGTAATACATATATAAGTACCTATTTCAATAAATATAATATCGGATCGGAGTCGATTGTGAAATCAAAATGTTAAAGGCACAGAAATCATGCACTAAACAATTATGTCACCAACAATCTCTTTGCAATACAGAAAAGTATTTTTTTCACTAAAATCTGTTTAATAATTAGGTAGGTACAGTCAACGTCACTATTAAGTTAGCTCCCAAAGCCAGGCTGCTACAGAGTGACAGCCGGCCCTATGCGGTTAAACAGTTAAACAGCTTTAAGCCTACTGTACTTACTGTACCGTTCGCTAACTCGTGCTAGATATAGCCAAGCTCAGCTGAGCTTGTGGTTCCATCTTCATTAAAGGACTACCTAGTCTTGGAATTTATGCGTTGAGACAATTTTGTAGTATACTACGGATTAAGCTGTGTGTAATTTAATGTGATGTGTGTTAGGAAGAGGATGGGTAATGGAACTCGATAAAGTTCAAGTTTGTGAAGTAAGTATGCAGTAGCGGAAAGTGCAGTATATTATACATAAGTACTTACATACATAATGTCTGTCTCTCATGGGAGTAGGCAGACACTAGGTATATCACTAGCTACGATTCCGGCACACCAATATCGCTCCATCTACACTTGACACACACATGAACAATACTGCCATTTCATAAAAATAAAACCCTATGACCTAGAGACCATAATTAAATAGCTGACAACACTGCCACTGATACGTTCATGACACATCCCATACACATAATTAACACACTTAAAAAATTTAACAACACCTAATATCCATACCGCCGAATATACCTGACCAAACCTGTACTATTATTTATTCTATAACCTAACCTACACTCTCACAATAACAACATACACATTCATACGCCTATCTACACACACAATTCCTTTAATTTTGTAACCTTATTCAATTAACACTAAAATATTATAAATATTATGCTATTGAACTAACAACTCTGTATCAAATAGCAGGGTTCCTAGCGTATCAAATCGCAATAAACTCACTCTCGAAGCGGTTTTAACCTCGGGAGATAAAAAAAACCTCTTCATGTATGATCGTCAGTTTAGGGTGCTCATAACCTCAGCTCATACTTTTTTGACAACGTCTGCAATTTGGTTGTTGTTTCGTTAATCTCCGTTCAGTCAGTACCGGCGATAATTCAATTATATGTTCGTACTTATCATAAGGCTTCAGTACTTTCCGCCCAAACAATTAGTCTACATCTCACTATCTTCCACACTTCAGACAACCATAATTTCTAATATTTTTCCTTACCTTTTTAAGCCTTCATAAAATTAATCTAAGCTAAGTAAATTATTTATAGCTTCAGGAAATAGGTTCGTTGCGTGTACAGGTCTGGGTGCACGTGCTGTGCATAGTAATTAATCATTTGTTACAACAACCCAATTACCCGTATGAAAAGGAGGGGCGGGGTGGAAGTACATCATTATAATTACATTCTCCTTGCTTTCTTTATTAATAACACTTATTTTTTAACTTGATACTTTCTTTGTTTTAGTGTTGTTTCCTTCGGAGATTTAATACTGTAATCATCGTAAAGTTATTATTACTGGCAATGAAACGCAGGCCACTCATCACGTTCTTGTTTTTTCTTTCTTAAAAAAGAAGGCGTTAATAGCAAATAAGTTTTCATTAGATGTGACCTTTGTGAAAATATTTTATTTTACGTATTAATCCAGTTTAAGAATAGTCATTTTAGTTATATATTTTTTGATTTGTTCACACTTTACTTCATTACCTGCCATATCCCAGTACTTACAAAGTAATGATGCTTAACATGCCATGATTCCTGCATGTATTACCCAAAAGGTTAGGCAGAGGTGTAGAAATGATGAACAGTTTATCAACAGTTCATTGGCATGATAAGCTCCCATGTAAACCAAACCAAACCAAGTACACCGGCCGCTTTACTAACTAAGCTACCGAGACCACTGCCTGTGGTGTCGAATTTCTCTTCCACATTTTACGTCTTCAGATGACGTCATTTTTCTTTATCGAATTTTCTTTCAATAGAAAATTCAAATCTTTGTGAACATTTCGCGTTATTTAATGCTTAGGTAAATATTATAAAAATAAGAAGTAGATACAAAATATAATTCTGAATAAAAGATATACTTTTAGTTTTTTTAAAAGCGCTAGACGCTTAACGATTGACTTTTCGGTGGTTCAATTTTGAGGTTTCAAAACAATGTATTGAATTTTTCACGTTAGACATTGATTTCTAATTAGAAGACTAGAGATTCTAATGATATTTGATATTTGGAACTTTTTTTAAGTATCTATCTACCAAACCACTTACCATTCTGGTAAAACTAGGGTGAAACACGTTCAAAGTCCAAAACAAAAAAAAAGTGTTTTATAGCTTTTGCTTTAACAATATTCAACATTAACGATGATAGGGTTTATTTTACAGTTTATTCGAGGCAAGAAAAGTAAACAGTTCTGAACATTTAAACCGGCTGCGGATCGGTTAGTGAAGCTCAAGCACTCTTGTGATTCGACGATCATGTACTTTACTCTGGGTAAACCGGTAAAATATCAAAGAAACGAACTGAACAAAAAAGTACATTTTATTAAACATCCATAGCCTAGTGATATGGATTGCCAAGTCAAAGGTCTCGAGTACAAATCCAAGTTTATTATCAACATCCTGAGGAATCCTACGTGCCTAAGATATTTTTTTGACGGGGCGTGTGAAGTCTGCCAACCCTGCATTAGGCCTGCGTGGTGGACTATATCCATATCCCTCTCATTCTGAGAGGAGACCCGTGCCCAGCAGTGGGAAAATATATTTTTTGATATGCTTTAAAAAATATGAAGAAGAATATCATTTTCTACCTACCTTTATTTCTATTCCATAACTTTTAGGTATAACTATTCTTTACGTATCTTTAGGTACGTCCTTGTACGGTTCTTACTTTTGCGCGAATTTTACAAAAGCTTTCATTTATCTCGTTGCTGTCTTGAAAATACAAAGTAGTTACGTCCCCAGTATAAATATGGTTTAAATACAAATTAGGTTGACTAAGTCAATTGCTCGTCGACATGAGCGTGGATTAAGTTAGCCCCGTTTCTAGTACAAAGGCTAGGCATGACAATGACAGTTAGCTCTACTTGTTCACACCGACCAGCTTACACTGCCGATAGCATCCGCACATGCTATCGAAAATGCACCTCTATATCAGTAACAGTAAGGCGTTCTGTTCCAGGGATGGCAAAAGATTCGAGGGTAGGTTTATCGTGGTGAAAACATGTTAAGCCAAGTTTCAGCCGACCTCGAGTTCTGACGAGCTTTGTAGCTGTAAAGAGAACTTGTATTAATTTCCACTTAATATCGTTTTGTTAATTACGTTTCTATTAGAGCATAATGCTTGAAGTTTAATTGAAGTTAAACGATTTAGTTCGGCGGCCGCCTCCACTAATTATAAACATTTAGATTGTTTACGCTTTGGGTGAGATGTTTGTTGCGTATCTATTCTGTAATTAGCACAGCCTGTTCAAATTCAGTGGGTCATGCAACGAGCAGAATAGCTCATCATCCCTTAATCATTCCAATTAAGGAGGGTGGTAATTTTTAAAACAGATAAGCTTTTGCCCGCGGCTTCGCTCCCGTGGAAGAATAAAAATAATTTAATCAGAAACAACAGTGATGATCTCTTCGTTCTATGGATCTGCATACAACAAAGAGATACAACTAAGAGAGGAAACAAATTTGAAATCTGTTCAGTAGTTTTTGCACAAACACCACACAAACTGACAGACAGTAATTTTGGAAAAAACCCTGATTAAGTTAATCAGGTTTTTTTAAATACAATTTTATAATAATATAGAATTCAGTAGTACGTAGTAAGGTTTTACACTTATGTACGGAGAGATAATTTCGCATTTAAATATAAGAACTTCCAGAAAATAAGAGGTCTAATATTACTCTTGAATCTCTTTAACACCTAATTAATTTAACAGCGTTGCAACAAAAAATATTAATATTTTATGCATATTAGAATATGCATAAAATATTAATATATTATACATATTAGAGTACCTACTAATTTACTAAGGATTCATTAAGAAATATACTCTCATTTCACTAGATGAAACATTGTTAGGTTTAGTTATGATTCTCCTACTTTGTTCCTCTCCCAAATCTTAATAAACTCCTAGGCATCTATTTGTAAGATTTTTTGAATGGACGAATACCTCTATAATTGAAACTACCTCAATTATTAATAATCACTAGAAATGGTAAAATGTTTTTTTTTTTCATAAAGTCCCAAAATAAACATTACCTTCTGTGTAATGTCTTAAGATACTTGCATTTATTAATAACTGTTCACTTAATAATATAAAATTAAATACCTACTGTATCTTGTTTTCCTATATTTGAACGGTGTCCAAAACTTAGTCCGGAATAAAATTAATAAATAACAAAAGCGACCTATTGTCGGGAAGTGATAGAACTCGAGTTTGTTCAGAAACTAACTTAACGCGCGGATATTGAAGTTGTGGGTAGGAAACCACTCCGTAACGGAGTCACACAAACTGTTAACTACGTTACTCTCTGGCGTTTTGTTTGCTTCTTTCTTCGTTACAAAAAATACTAAAAGAATGTTACTTTTATTACAATGGCTTAACTTTTTATTTGATTGTTTGAGGAAAATAAGGGATCATTTTGAATTCTGAACTTTTAAAGTCTTATTTACACGGCGTTCATCTCTATCAAGATGCTCGCTCTTAAATGACCACTTTGTATTCGCTCATAACATCATGATACATAACTTGAACGTCTCTCTTATCCACAAATATATTCTACATTAAGTAAAGTTTTAGAATATCAAGAGCTCGGTATTATTCCTTGGGCAGACAGTCCTTGAAAGCCTTTGCTAAAATACTTCTCAGTATTGTGTAATATCGTACGCTCAACTTAGAAACCCACTCTTCCTACACCAATATCTAGAGGTCGCCTACCTAAAATTGGAGGGCGTAATATCCTCATTACATAAAGATATCAATACCAAACCTAATTTCACCGTCGGCGGCGACAAATCTAGCTATCACTCACAACCAATGACGCAACAGAAAGCTGCCCCTCATTTTTCCACAAGACGTATTTTTATAAAATTCCTCCCAAATTAGATCACATTGCGTATCCGCGGACGCAAAAAGGGTTCACAATATTTATCTAGGGCGCATTAAATAACGGCAGCATTGCAATAACAAATGCCCACCGCTGGGACCAACAATAGCCCGAATATATCACAAGCAAGCGCTAGAGGGCCCCTATTTTCGAAAGAGCCCGCAAACGGCTATGTTCGTAACTCCACTAAAGCCTCGATTTAACTCAGTATTGGCTACTAAATATTTATTGAAAATATTAATACTTATTGATGATATTCCCGGTCATATAAAATACAGCAGCACTCATGGCGTGAGGTGATGCGACATATTTTTTTCGTACCTACTCTCGAATATACAGGTAATTTGTGAAACTCCTTTAATGCAGTCCACGACTGCTTTAAAGGAGTGACTCATAGGGTAGGTCATCCTACTCGTAAATAGAGAGAAATAGGGCCTTAGTCCACCATGCTAGCCGGTTGGTGCGAGCTGAGGTGGCCCGTAGGTAATCAATTTCATATACGCTTAAACTCTTGACTCGACTCAACCGCGGCAGAACAAGGCGAACTTGACTCCTAAAAAAGGACTGGCTGTCATTAGCAGAGAACAGAGATTTGTGGAGGGAAGGACCAAGAGACCATGATTCTCTGAGATTGTTTCGGAGCTTGTTTTGGCCATCTAGTTTTAAAAAAAAAAGGTTCACACCGATTTGTAAAAGTGTCTTTTCCAAGATTTACATAAATAAATATCATTTTTCACACATACTAATATCCTGCTATTTCCACCCTGTTTACTGTTCTGATCATTATATTAATAATATTTCTCCACCAACATTTCTTCAGGCCATTTACGGTCTGATCGTAGGAAATCATGAATAATTTATGACATGTTATTCTTCTATAAAAATAATTTATGGCTAATTAACTTAAAAGCTTAATTTGGGTGATTCTAGAGTATATTCATTCGCGCTGCGGTTAGATCATTATACCACTAAAATGTATTGATATTTGGTCAGTTAACATGAGTATTAGAGAATTAAATGTGTTAAAGTTAATTACATATTAATATTCAGGATTTCAAATTGAACGCTGCAAAGCCACATTGTGAAAATTATCTGTAATGACGTAATTTGTCATTGAGTGTCAAAATAATTGTATGTGGGCTTTTTGAGGAGGTCCTATATAATATATAATTCTTCTGTACGTGTGTATGACACTGAACTCCTTAACGACTGGACCGACTGAGATTTTTTTTGTGTTAGTTGGATGAATTGTTTGGATAGTTTCTATCTAAAATTGGACCCAGTATATGATGCTGCGAACCTGTTCTAATGTATCGAACCCGTACAAACCGAGGTGGGCCGCTTGTTTAATATAATAACTTAAACTATACTTATTAACTTATTTGAAGTCACAAGCACAATCTGTTTTTGTACACATGGCTTCACATCAAGCTATACAAATCCAGTTCAGACTGACCTCCCACTGTAAAGGTTTTCCGTCCAATTCAAGGCTAGTCATTACTGGTTTCTTATAGCATGATGTGTAGCCGTGCGTACGACAAAATGGAAAATCGAATATATACAAACACGTAACCATCTCGTATGTAGTTTTCGGGTAATTTACGTTCTAACAAAGCACCAAAGTTCTAGTAGGTACAACATTCACAATTTTGTTGTAAAAACCTATAAGAGGGATTGGTACATAGGTACTCTTACAGCGAAAGGGTCGGGAAAAATGCTGAAACTTTTCCGTAGCAGATGAATTTCACTCCGTACGACCTTGACTGGTAATTTTCTGTTCATTCTGATGTTTTCTGATAGATTACTTTCCCAATAGCGGGTTATATGGCTAGGTAATGTCGGTTAATATACATTATGCTTTTACGCAAGGCACAATTTCATGTTACATACTATCACGCCTGTATTTCCCTAAAGGACTGGGCAGAGGTGTACGTAATGTAACCGTTCGCTGGTATGTTTTAGGTCACATGTAAAAGGGAGCGAACCTATTGCCATCATGGCATAAATCTAGACTCCGAACTGCTACTGAGAACTTCACAGTAAAACCCAATAACACTTTGCGCAAGACTAATATAATATAAGGCATTTTCTTTGATTAATATTTTTTTGTGTGACTTAATTTAATTTTACTATAAAAGGGATCTTTTCGACACAGTTTAAACTTGAGCCCGTGGTTACATTGACATGGCTTCAGTTTGTTGTTTAATAATAAATATGTTAATTTGGTTTTATTTTGAAAGATTTAAATAATCACGGTGACATCGCTGTTGCTCGCGGTTTATCGTGCATCTAAAGAGACTTATGAGCCAATCTCCTCTTACAACAGTTTATCTAACTTTATGTTGGAAATCATCAAAGGTGGTTAAGTGGTTTAAGCTTGAAAACGTTAAAAACATACAAACAGAGTTTACGAGCAAAATGCGAGAGAACCGTAACCGTATTCTTGGACGTCCAGCGAGACGTCCAAGAATCATCCAGTGTTGATATGAAGTCGAAATTAGGATAGATCGAAGAGTGGTTCTCCTCGTCTTATAGGTGAGAACAGATCCTAAAGATCTATATATTCATTAGAAAAGCGTTTGATGATTCAAGAGTGGCTTGAATTATTTGTGATAGCTGAAATAATAAACCGCTGTCTAGGGCCATTTCAACGTACAAAATTTTACATTCGAGACTTATCAATGATCATTTAAACTTTTCAATTGCTTTTTAAGATATTGTCCTTCATTAAAATATGCACCTCATTAGTCTAGTGTCGGTATGCGCGCCTATCACACTAGAGGTGCTGGGTGCGGTTCTCATGCCAAGCAGTGTTATTGAGGTTTTCTAAAAAAATTCAGTAGTAGCTTAGAATTTGCATTTGTGGTATTTGCGTTTGTCGGTAAACAGCAATAGGCTCGCCTTCCTTTTACATGGTATCTATACATTACCGGTGAACTGTGGTTGTACATAATAAGTACCTTTGTTTACCTTTCTTGCTTTACATATTATGAAACTGTCACTGTCAACAACGAGTAGTTTACGCGATTATAACAAACCATATTGGTATGGCAACCGAATTTCAGGTTTCCTTTTTATTATACCGCCACACAGCTATTTTAACAAAGGCAGTCCGCACAAAGACGAGTAAAGCCTGTGTGACTGACTACAGCTCGTTAAAATTTTAATCCGCTTCGATATAAATCTGATTGAAAATGCACTGACGTACGGATCGTTCGCTCAAACAACGGAACGAGAAAATATTTGGTGCCACGTGACGTGATTCGAGCTGCAAAAAGTTTTATTTTCACAATCAAAATTTAAAAATACTGTTACACTTTAAATTGCCTACGACTATTTTTCCAATGGATACCGTTATCCAGTTGGTTATAATAAGATTTCTGCGCACATCGACTTAATTTAATCAATGATCGCGATGACCTTTGATATCTACCCTTCGTTCATTTTGAGACTGCAAGCAATAGGTAGGGGTAATGGACATCGTTATATTTCATTACCGTCATTATATTAGTCTGGTCGGTCCGGCCGGGAGCATTTTCACAAAAGGCCAACCCTAAAGGTTCAATCGGCAAATTGCGCATACGATTCAATGAGGTTTGAACGTCTTCAGAGCTAGTTTCCGGCGCAGACAGCGAGATGGCGCCTCATCACGTCTGCACATGCAAACTGTTTCATATGTACGTAAGTACGTCATTTATGAATCAGAGGTGTTCTTGTGGCAATCATTTTCAGCTTGAATAAACGTATTGATCGCGTAAAAGTATTTTACTGAAGCAATTTTGTTTGAAATTGGTGTACCTAGATTAGAAAAATATTTTTTAAGAATTGGTTTTTATGTTGTGTTTTACGATTTTTATAATAAGAAGTGATGACATTATTTGTGCATTTTGAAATTAGTAGCATAATATATGGAAATGTTGACTCATTATTTAGTACTCTGATTTGAGTTACATTTCTATAATTGCGTTAAAACTGAGTTGAAGGACTACTATGAATTAGGTTTGGCATAAAATATATGGTGTGTTAAAAATTTGGTCAAATTGCACAGTTTCGTGGCATATTGTCAAGCCGTTGGCTTTTCTATATTTTTTATAAATATGTAACACGTTCCAATCACATATTATATTTAGTTTATCCGGAAAAGATATACCTATCGATCATATTATAGATTACCCACAATGATAAATTACTTTCGGCCTTGCCTGTTTTTATAAGACTTAGTAGTGTAGTGGCCAATAACTTATCAAGGAACAATATTGACACAATTGGAAAACAATTCTTACGACCCTCTGTAGGGTCACCGTTCTTTGATGAATTAAAAGAACGTGACTCTAAAGGCTTTTATGACATCTTACGCTCACGTAATGAATCGTCGCGCTCATTAGCCGCTGATTTGCAACTGAGCGGGCACACCGATAACCTTTAGTCTTATGAATATAGTCTTAATGCAGCATTGAATATAGGAAGAGATACTTAACAATATTTTATTTCATTTGCAGATTGTTGTGTATAAGCAAAGAAGTGAAAAGAAAATCAAATACAAATTACTCAAAGAAACTTTGTGGCAGTGAAATTTTAAAAGTAAGTAGTTTAGAATTTAATTAGAACTTTCAAAAAGATCCACTAAAGGTGGTTTCATTGGGATTACACTGTCTCTCACTTGTCTTGAAACACTTGAAACAGTCCTTGTTTTGGTGCAGACTTCAAATGGGATTAGTCTGAGCACCTCTGCCTTCAATCGTCGAAATAAGCCCCTTTCCCCTACCATCAGGTTTCGGGAAATTACTTACATTTCTGGTAAAAGGTTTTAAGCTGTGAAAGTATAGGTGTAGAATCTTAATAAAATTTAAACATATGTTTCTTAATTTTATTTGAATTTTTGAAGCACATATAATATAGGCTTGCAAGCTGACATGTCACGTTAACTCAACACGTTACTTCAGTATCACTCCACTTGAACATCAGCGATAATACGTTCTCGTAACACGTCTCATTCAATATCGTATCTGTGATTGTCACGACAAGTGATTCAACAAATTGCGCATTTTGTAGCTGTCTCAAGGGGCGTCGTTACGGTATTATTCTTGTGCAAATAGTAGCGAGCAGCGAACGGCGGGTTCATTCTATCAGTTTCCGGAACATCAACCCCGCTTCTCTACACGATGCTTTGTTTCTGACGGGTGATGTTGGATACTTTCACACCGACACGTAACAACCCTTTATGTAACCACACCACTCGTATCAAAGAATCTAATGTACTGAATTTTTTGACCCAAATTTAATGAAGCGTACGGTGTGAGATACGGAATAACGGACTATTTAATACATTATTGTTTCAATTTAAAATATTAATAAAGTTTTCGATTTTAAGCTCGAGAGCGAGTTTGCCGAGACCCTAAATTAATTATAACATATGTTTGTACGGTTAAACTTTCATTTACGCTTTCACATAGTTAAATATTTTCATCTGAATTATATGTTATTTTAGTTATTTAGTTTTGTTATGTAAGCACGTTTTGTAACGAAGGCATTCTTGCTTACAATTACTGAGTATAAAACGAGCGCCCGGGGCAAGACACGCGAACCTTCTTTTTACATTTAATTAAGAGGATATTTTTTCAGCGATTATTGTATTATCCTGTATATTATATTATTATCCGACTAAGATCATGAAAGAAAAATAATTTATTTGAGAAATTAGTTTTTTCAGACATTTTCTAAAAATGCTTCATAATATTCAGGTATTTGCGTTAATTATTTTTTTTCAGAGTAGGTACAGTAATATATTTAGCACGTGTTTAGGTATAAGTACGAGGAGTAATTTAGGTGTTATTCACTAGATCGTCTGTGTAGCTAGGAGATTAAACGAAAAAAACCTAAAATAGGGCAAAAGTTTGTTGAATAGCATTTTTTCACAAGTCATCTTGTGAATCTCGACCTGTCTCATTATTTTCACGTTATTCATTAAGCACCAGATAGCCAATTAAATAGACGAGTAACAACATGTTGCTTGGCGGTCAAAGCAGGGAGCCGCCCGCCATGTCAAAATTTGCAAATTTTCCTCAAAGGGATTTCCAACTCTTTCAATTTACACCAATTAGTGAAAACAAGTGGCTTATTATCTTAAGATTAACACTAATTAAGACCCTACGGAGGCTCTGCAGAGACCTCAAAGCGAGAGCTTGCCTTTGAAAACATTGCTACTTAATTAAAGCTCATGCCGTTAAACGCAAAAATAATATTCATAAAATGTTTATTTAAGAATTTGCGGTGCGACGTGCATTTGTTTCTAAAGCGCACCGCGCGTCTGTGGAACGTCCTAGCTATGCACGTGTTGCGACTCCGAGATTTACGTGCCTAATTATTAAATATCTCGTTACCAACTTTATTCTTTCTTGAGCTTTGAAAAAAAAAGGAAAAGAAGTTTTAATGAGTGTTACATTTCTAAGAAATGTAAGACAGAACATTCATTGTCTTCGAAAAAGGTAATTTTATTTAAAGTGATTTATTATTGGATGTTTTATGCTATAATGTGAAGATGATACGAATATATGCGACAAAAGGAAATTCAGGGGACCGTTGCTAAAAGATAATGAGATTTGCCTATACGCACGGCATAACTAATGCCATTATCAAAGGGTTCGATAAAACACAAGACCGTAATCAATCGTGTTCACTGACCCGTTAGTTAATTTAATTAATGATTGTGCTTTATGCCCTGATCTAAATATGGTATTAATTCCGTTAATGTGCATTGTCACATCTGATTAGTGACGCTATTTCATGTGCGGGCTTCGATCTTAATGCGCACATTTTTATACCAAAAAGAGAGGAAAAGTAAGTGTATTTTCTGCTTTATCTTTCCACTCAAGTTGTAGGAGTTAAGTGAGGGATATGGGAACTGTGGTGTTCGGTGAAAATGGAAAAGCTTGCTGTCACAACTTTTATACCAGCACTAGCTACAACTTTAAATTCAGCGCAATATTGCTGTGACTTCGAGTTCAACACACCTTTATAAAGAAATAAGCTTTACATTGAGCAGAGAGAATCCTTATTTGCATTAGGATTCACAAGAGAATTTATGATACATATTTATTTTTATTTTCGTTATAATACCTAATGGATGACTGACTTGAATTGAGTTTATAATCTAATATAAATACGATAGTAACTCTGTCTGTAATATTTTCATGACATAATAAAATAAAATAAAATCGCTGAACAGATTTCTGTACAATTTGGCAAGGAGATAGATTGCATCCTGAGGACGGAAATAGGCTACGTTTTGTCTCCAAAAACATGTCAGTAAGAATGCTAGCAACTTAATATTATTGAACTGAATCTCCGCCTAAACAATAACTCACGCTAATGTAGAATTGATGAGTTTGGAATTAACACCTATAAGTGGCATTGGGCTTGACACGTCTGCCGTATGTCAAAAATGATGAGGATAAATGATGATTATGAGGCTATGGGCTAAAGAAGGGTGAGAGATAGGCTTAGATTAAGATGGCTCGATGAGATCAACTCCTTTTGAAACTAGGAAAATAGGAGTGTTTTTTTTTTTAAAAAGCTTACTAGCAATGTGGGTCACATATAACTAGTATTCTTGTTAACCCCTCGTGCTAAGCTAAATGCTTGTGTTACGAGTGGGTTCACGTCGGTAGTGCAATGGGTGGGGTTCGAACCGGCAACCATATGATCGCAAGTCCGACGCCCTAGCCATTAGGCTACCGACGCTTCATTTTTCGCTTCAGTTTATCTTGCAGTGGTACGATAATGGCAAAATGATAACATATATTTATATATGTCTATGATTTTTTTTTAAGATTTAGTTTGTTCTCCCACCATAAATACCTACTTATCTATTAGTATAGTAAATGAATATTTATTTCGTCTACATTTTCAAATCAGCACACTGACCTTCCATGCTTCTAACATCGTCTCCCATATGTAGTAAGTTTACACAGAAATACATTAATAATTTACTTTATAAACTAAAGGAAGATATCAATAACAAAATGTGAAATGTAAATAAATGAATCCAGAATCAAACAAGGGGAAATGTGAACCGCATCGGGCATCACTTGTCGGCGTTCGCTCGGAATAATCAGATTAGAGATGTTAATTTCCTGTGTCGCTGACGATTCGACCATCATCGTCATCATAAATACGACGAAACGATTCAATTATAAGTTTGTAAAGCATCGATATTCAGTTCTTCGGTGCTTTTTGACTTTAAATGAACAAGGAAATTAAATGAAGTCGAAAGATTGACATCGTTTTTTCGGGGAGTTTTAGGAGTTTTGGGGACGGATTTTCAGTGTTTTTTCTTTGTTGAACTCATTTTAAACTTCCTTGTCTTCCTCTCGGCTGTTGAGCGTGGTTTCCTGGGTTCAATTACCAGGTTAAACTAAGTGTATTTTAGTGTATTCGATGAAGTCCTCAGTAGCATTTTTACATGGGAAACACTCCGAAGAACTGTGATATATATTTGGAGATAGTTTGCAATGTTTATTTTACTCAATATACTATATCCCTATAGTACCAGGCTTACGTTTTTTTAAGAAATAATTTGATGATAAAAACATAGGCGAATTATAAAAAAATAACTCGAATGTGTTTTGGTGGTCTTATTGATTTCGACTCCCCGTGTCCGTGAAAGAGAACAAATTAAACGAAACCGTTTGATTGCCAAGTTCAATCTGTAGGCGCCCCTTCGAAATGTGTTCAATACATCTTCATTTACCGGCCTCACTGCCCAATGCCCACAATCAACAGGCAACGGCACACCTGAGGGCCTATTGTTTTGCAAATTATTCACATCGCTCTTGCAACGGCGTTGACCCGCCTATAAGCAACTGGGTCCTTTTCAATTATGCGGTCACGTGTGTAATTCGCCTAATGATACCATTTCGTGACTACTATTCGAGTTTACTGTGCCATTCACGCAGTTTCGAGGTGCTAAATGGAACTTACATGTTCAGCGGACGTGATGTCATCCCCTTTACACTTTGTTGTAGTTACCTGTTGTGTCGATGCGGGACGTTGCTATTAATATGTCACAGGCGCATATTTGATGTCAACTTATGGGCCAAGAACATTAATACTAATATTCTTGTAACTTTGATAAGAAAAATCAAAATATAAGTGATAAGCAGAGAAGTATTAATATTACACTTGTAGTTCGTGGATATGCTTTGAGAATTCATGTACCTACATAAAAGCTCATAAGCCTAGCCATTAAACAGGCATAAATCCAAACTCATTTATGGTACTAATAATTTCATAGAAAACTCAAGATTCTAGATATAATTAAAAGATGTCAGCCGCTTCGTTCCTACTTCATTGACCAGCTTCGCACATCTTTAGAACTTTTTATTGAGTCATCTTAGATGCACCTCAAGATTTTTTCCTTTACCGAACTACGGTAAAATCAAATGGAAAGGGTTTTTAACAATGTTTGTATGTTTTTATCTTCATACATCTATATGTTTTACCTCATAAAGGTAAGAATATTCAAAGCCCTGACACAGACTTGAATTTATTTATAAAAGAGTTACTGTAAGCACACGCAGCTTATTTTAATATTTATCATGCACTTACACTGAGGAAGTAGGGAGGTTATTTAAAATGTCAACCTGTGTTTTACGTTATGAAGAGCCGTCAGTTCCTAGCCAAATATTATGCAATGTCGTAAAAGCATAATTTACGCGGCTGTGTGAATTAAAAGCAAATTGGAGGTGAGAAGCGGACCGTAAAATCTTTTTATGGTTTAATCCAGACTGGCTCAGCAGAATTAGCTTTAAGCTCATTTATAAAGGTGCGACTTTATAGCGAGCATTTTGTTGTTGAATTTTTGAAAGCGAGCATTAACTTGACATCTGAATGATAAATCTACGTATCTATTAAGAATTATTTGGATAACATAGCTTAATTGTTCATTATTGCTAGCTTTTCTGTGTCCCTATAAACTTTCTTGTTTAAAGAATGCTGTAATGTTCTCAGTAAAAAATATCTTTTGAACGTGTTCTTCCAAATGATCGCCAATTAATGCTCGTAATGAAGAAGCACCTTTACCTTAAACCGAATAATATTATGCTGGGTCTACCACTATCTTTTGAATCAATGAATTCCATTTAGTTGGTCTGGTTCGTTTTATTAAAGCACAATTGTCTTACACCTTTGCAATTGAACATTGATTTGTCTAGGGATTCCCAATAATGTACTACCTATTGCTGTTAACTTATTCACGCGGACACGTCGCGGTGTTAAATATTCTATTTACTGTGTTCAGACTCGTGCAATATAGTTTTCTTTATCAACGTTATTATGTTTGTATTCAGAGTTAGAATAAAAGTGGAAATGTACTGCTTGCATTATTGATATTTTTAGGAATTTTATTTCGATATTAGAGATTGACTCGCGGCTTCGCTCGCATGGAATTTAGTTATCCAGCGGGGCAATAAGTAGCCTATGTTCATCTTGAATAATTAAGGTTTCTAATGGTGACAGAATTATTAAAATCGCTTCAGCAGTTTCCGAGTTCATCGATTTCGAACAAACTAATCTTTCATAACAATAGGCTCGCCCCCTATTACATGGGACCAACATACCGGCGAAATGTGAGGTGTAGATTAGTACACCTCTGCCTAACCCTTCGGGGAATACAGGCGTGATGGTATGTAATCTTTCTTCTTTATAATATTCATCATCATCATCATCAGCCTATAAAGACACTGTTGGACGTAGGCTACCCATATCGTGCGCCTGTATAAGTAAAGATTATTCACTGTAGTACACTATAATTTTGTCGTCACATACCTTGTGTCGAGGCATTGATTAGAATCGAGATAATGACACACGATATAAGTATGTCGTATGACGCATGTAGTCATAATCTGGTTTCACGAACTTACAGTCATGTAAAACCTATTTCCGTTTGATTTATTCGAGAAGACAAACATTGTCACAGATTGTGTTTCATTATAGTATGTGATTGGATTCCCTAGGTCCGGACACAAAGCTTCCAGTTTGCAGCTTCGGGTAATGCAATTATTTTGGCAATATACCTAGAGTGGCGCAATATCCTAAACAGTCTACAAACTGCAGTCTATATAAGACTAACTTGTTAACTTACCCATTTCGAGTATCTTCGGGTATTGGTAATTCAATGCATGGGTTTATTATTGTGTACAACTAAGTTCATTGAGGAAGTGGTAAGGGAAGTTGCTTCCATCGATTTTCTGAAACTAAGATTTCTAAACTCCTTCGAAAAGATCGTCGTGGAACTCACATTATCTTAATATTAAATTATGAATAAATAAATAACTGCCTCATTGGTCTAGTGGTCCTAACCGCAACTGATAGGCTAACCTGGGTTTGATCCCCAGATCGAGTAGTGTTTTTAGGGTTTTCCTAAGGAAACCTCAGTAGCAGCTCGGAGTTTAGAATTTTGCTCGGTTAATGGCAATAGGCTCGCCCCCTATTACTTGGGATCTAAACATACCAGCAAACTGTGGATGTACATTAGTACACCTCTGCTTAACCCTTTGGGGAAAACAGGCGTGTGGTATGTTATGTTATGTAAAGGTGTTACGAAAATTAAACTACAAAATATACCTGGAATGCTTATTTAATAAAAAAAAGATAAATTTATTTAATCAAAAATGTAATGTAAGAGATAATTCTGCAAGATATAAAATTTTAAGTCCTAAAAATCCAGAAACGTTGTCTATAAATTATACTAGAATTAAAGTACTTACCTCATAATCTTTAGCCAATTCACCAAATGCGCGCGCAATAAGAAATTATATCCAATAATTCTTTTTATGTTAAAGTTATAGATATTTCTTTTCAGTGATATCTACTGGTGAAATGGAATCACCTTCTAGCAATTACATTAGCCAAATTGTATTTGAATGAAAGCCTCAGTCGCCGCAATAAAATGAATTTCATTTCTTTGAGTGAGCCCGAAGCCATAATTTTGTACCGTGTTTATTTATTAGAAGTAAAGTACACCTTTTATTAAAACATATATTTCTGATTAAATATTATATTATTGTTTTGCTTTTTTACACGAATTCGAAATAAAAAGGTGATGGTTGTAATCAGACAGCGTATAATACGAGTAGGTATATTATCTATACTTGTAATGTCTGTAACTTTTTAAACAAAGTACCTACAACATAACAATTCGGTGAATTCGGTAGATCTTTTTCTTTATGGGCTGAACATTTACTTTGAATACCTATATGTACTATGTATGTATGTAATAACCGGGATAAACGTTAACTCACCATGAGACTAACGTAAAACTGGAGGGTAGATTATAACCGCTTTCTGTCAACCTATGATAATAAAACAAAAAATGTATCACAAGGTCTAAAGAGAGCGCACAAACCGCAGGGCAGCTTGTGGCGAGCTGATGGTGAGTGGCGACACTGCGGTCCTTATTGCCCCAGAGAGTCGGTCAGGGCCTCGTCTCCAGTTTTCCCGTTTTGGGTAGCTGGAGTGGAATCCAAGAGCGCCCGCAGGACTCTCGACTCTGCCTTGCCTTAATTGGCCGGTCAGAGGGGGGCTGCCAGAGCTATATGCTCGGGGGTGGAAGTGTCTAATGGCATAATAGCGGGGAAACCCACTCCGGGTCTCTTCTAGACCCGCGATGGTGAAACCGGGGCCGCACCTCTCTACACCCCTAGCCGCTCACGCCGCTGTTGCCGCCTTCTGCCTGTACTGGCAGCTTTTCGGGGGGCCCAGCTAGTGAGGTGGCAAGTCACCGTCTGCCATCCCTAAGGATGAAAGTTCGAGGCTGTAGGCAGACGCCGTTTTCTTCCGGCAATAGAGGTTATTGGTCCACCAAACACCCACATCCATAATCCCATTTATTTCTCTTCCATGTTTAACAATAGTCCTGCCCTTACCCGGGATACTCCATGGCTGTACTCCTATAGTGCAGATGTGGAGTGTCCCGGGTTTGTGCCCCATCCCATATTAGATTAAAGTTCTCCAAGGGGCCTCTGCGCGTTGGACCTGTGTCCCCCCGCACGCCTGCCAAAGGACCGGATGCCTTCCTCACGGGAGGCATGCCGTGATATCCAAGGTGGAGATACAAATAATAATAATAATTTACACTTTATTGTACACCAGAAAAATGTACTTCGAATTTTTGCAGAGAGTTTTTCGAAGTTTTGAATTTATTTATGAATGAGGTTTTATTCCGAGGTTTTGTAAGGACTCTCTTTCTTCAAAACATCCTAGACTTAATTAACGATATTTTAAATTTAACAACATAATATCCCAACACGCCTGTAATTTACGAAGGGTTAGGCTGTAGCCTAACCCTTCGTAAATTACAGGTATCATAAAGTACACTACAGTGTACTTATGATACCTGCAGTTCGCTGGCATATAGGGGTCCCACGTAATAAGGTGCAAGCTTATGGCCATTGTCCGGGCACAAACTACGAGCTACTACTGAGAGTTCCATAGTAGTAACCAATAACCTTTGCTAGACCTGGGATGATGATGATGATCATGGTGCAGTGAAATCGGTGTTTGTTTAAAATTAAAAATTCTTAGTCCCAAAACATACTTACGCAGAATAGAAAAATTGTGCACATTTCTGCGTAACATTTTGTTTTATCAGTAGGTGAGGGTAGGTGCTCCTTAGAGGGGGCATGTTTTATCTCTTCCACTACATGGGCCGCCCCAAGGGTGTTTGTTACTCGCGATTGATACGTATTATGTGACATCAAGTCGGGCGAATGCGCGCAATGGGGAAATCAGAGGGAACCCTATTTGTTTAAGGATATATCTAATGCAATTACGAGTATCGTCTGTCTCATCTTTGGTTAGATTCAATTTATGGTTCTTGATTGTTTTGGTAAGTATTGAATAGGTTTAGTGGTTCTTTTAAGGCTCTAACTCTTCGGCAAGCGTGTGGATGTGCTAAGAACGACTTTATTAACATTTCGGCTAGGGAAATAGTGTAAAGTGGACGTTACTTGTGGACCGTCTGACATGCTCATAATATGGACGCACGGATGTCTGTCGCGTAGCGCTCAGTGACGTCATTCAAAGCGACGAAGCATTGTTTCCAGACTAAAGGCACCTAAGGGTTCATTGATCATAGCCTGCTATCATGTAGGTATACATCATGAAGTTTTAGGCAAAGATTTACTACTGTCTACCCTGTAGGGTGGCACAGTTCGCCAGAATGTTGCGGAGAAAGGTTAAGAAAGCAGATTTTTTTCTAAAAAAATCCCTTAGTTACAAGTGAATAGATCTTATTTCTAACCTGTATGTAACCTTATTAATTGGAATAATCAAACACACTAAAACGAAACAACCTTATATAAACGAAATTTTCACACAATTTTTCGTCGGAAAACTCACAACTCTTTCGTATTTTAATCCGGCCCTCAGAAATGCGGCGATATTTATCACTGCGATATTAAATAAGGGTAATAATGGAATAACAAATGCGGTGCCGTCAACCGCCTCGACAAACCGTCGTATATATTTCGTGAAGCATTTCAAGAAAACTTTCAAAGAAGTGCATGAAGGTTTTAAAATCTACCTATACGTCGAAAATCATATGTATTGCTTTTGTTATGACGTCTTCGGTCCACTGGGTTTAAGTGCTCAGTTATGGCCGGTTGAGCGAGGAAAGTATTAATTTTCTGAAGCCCAGGTCAAGATGCGTTGTATGTTGGAATTATGAGAATTTGTTCCTCGGAAGTTGCGGTGCCACATATGCTAGTTAGTTGGTAGGTATTTTTTATTATTTATAATGTTAGGTAAAAAACTTCGGGTGTAACAAATTAAATCCCAACAATATGAACTAAGGATGTTTTACGATCTATAGATTTTTATCAAAGTTAAAAGAAATACCTACCTATAATATATGAATATAGTTAATGATGAGGTAACAGGGATGAATGGAAGAAAACTTAATTAAAATCGGTTTATCCATTCAGGAGCTATGATGCCATGGACAGACACACCAATAGAGACTACAAACTCATAACACGCCTCTTTTTTCATCGGGTATTAAAAAGGGTATGCTGCCCTGATACCCAAAGGCTAAAACATTGGAAAATAAATAATAATAATAAAAAACTGTAACCCTTTATTTACACGGTCATCACAATTGTTTTTCTATTGTCTGTTAAATGTTCACATCAATAGTATTTTTTATTATTTTTCAATGACCGAAGTTCATAGTCCTTAATCCATCACCTTAACCTTCATAAGTTGGACGGGGGCGATAAAGTATATCGTCTAACTATACAACAGTGCAACTTTTTCTAACAATTTGGGACATACAAACATAAATCGTCCTCATTTATCATTACACATTTTTACGCGTCATCTTGGAATAAGGGTAACTAATAAACATGGGTGTTGGGTGCTCAATTTCATGTCGGATCAGACCTTAATACCGTACATGACAGGAGAGCGGTGCCCACCCCATGTTCTCATGGTAATACGTTCGATTTCCAGTTTTCCTTTACGCTATTGTTAAATTGCTTTTACATGTTCTTTTGACTGCCTCGTTAGTCTAGTGGTCCCAAGCGCGACTGCTACGCTAGAGGTCTTGGGTTCGATTCCCAGGTCGAGCAAAGTGTTATTGGGTTTTTCTATGAAATTCCCAGTAGCAGCTCGGAGTCTGGATTTGTGCCCGGTTAATGGCAATAGGCTCGCCCCCTATTACATGGGACCTAAACATACCGGCGAAATGTGGGTGTACATTAGTACCCCTCTGCCTAACCCTTCGGGGAATACAGGCGTGATGGTATGTAAGTTATGTTCTTTTGTTTGAATAACGTTCTATAGAGGCTTGTAGCTCTCTTCAATACGTGATTAAAGTATTATCACGCTTGTATTCCCATAACGGTTAGGCAGAGGTGTACTAAAAATAACCAATAACACTACTCGCCCTGCAGCTGTTGCGCTTACAACCATACACTAGCGAGGCAATTGAATTGTGAATAAAGTAGATACATATTTGAATTTAATATACCACTATACCCGTCAATCTATCTTCCTTGGTTTCATTTTTAAGCATGGACGCACAACCTATCACCATGAATTCAGTATTAATTCGGGAAATAATAAGAAAAACCTGAAGAAAAATTTCAATGCACTTAAGATTTTCTTCGGCCTTTTATTAATTTTTTAACTTTAAACTGTATAAAATCAAACCCTTTGAGGTTCTTAATAAAACAATAACAAACTGAAAAGTTGAAGCTCCTTTGAATATCTTGACAATTCCAGCCTTCGATTATCACTGTTAAGTTTGGCTAAAAGTAACTATGATAATCATCGAAGGCATTTAGTATAACTTTAACAAAGTCAAATTCGAAACAAGATAAAGTAAATCTCAAGTTAAAATCACAAAGCGCAATATTTCTCTATGTTAGCTAAGGTATGAATAAATTTGCATAAGTAGTTTAGGACCACATTGTGTACTATGATCGTTTTCAGTTTCATGCTGTTGCAAGAGCAGCGAAGCTTGCACTCGCATCAAATATGCTTTATGTTGATGCATAAGAATAGAATAACAATAATAAAGTATCCCAAAAAAAAAAACTATCCCAAACTACAAGGAACTCTCTCAAGAATGGAGTCCTGGGATTGATTCCTAGGTCGAACAGTGTTATTGAGTTTTTTTATGAAATTCTCAGTAGAAGCTCGGAGTCTGGATTTGTGCTCGGTTTAATGACAATAGATGCCTATTAACTGGGATCTAAACATAACGGCGATATGTTATGTACATTAGTATACTTCTGACTGGTAATCTTATTCTTTTTATCTTCCGGCATAATGCTGATTGAGCCCTCAGTTGACCGTTCGACCAACGGGCAATGTGCTTGTGGCGAGCGGAGCCAGTCGAGACCTTTGCGCCCAGTCTAACCTTGCGACTAAAACATAAACAGGCATAACTGTAATGCCTGTTTATTTGTTATTTTTTATTATTTTCGGCAAATCTACAGACCAGACTAGTTTTTATAGTATTACTAGCTTTCCGCCCACGGCTTCGCCCGCGTGGTTTATTGGCTTTTCTATACTAAAATATGTATGTATTATACATATAAACCTTCCTCTTGAATCACTCTATCTATTAAAAAAAACCGCATCAAAATCCGTTGCGTAGTTTCAAAGATTTAAGTATATGTAGTGATAGTGATACTTAGCTAAGTGCGTAAGTGTAGTAAAATACCTAGTTATGCTACATTGTAAAGGCAGTGACACATTTGCTATCGTCATTTTATCAGCGTCGGTGATCGCTAGCGGTAAGCTCGGCGATAAGTCGTGCGTCGACACTCGACGTGTCGTATGTTTATGGGATCCTAGTACTTTGTTCCGTTTTATATGCAAAGGGGAAAGCGTTCCTACCGTGTTCGTACTTAAATAAATAGGCCCTGAGTAAGGAGTTATCTAGCAACCGCGTTATTTGTCTAAAGGTGCGTGGCAATCTAGCATAAAGCACTAGTTTCCGGGTTACATAAATTTGTGTAGTTGCAGTGGGGTTTTTACTGAAGGAGAAATACGGAAATTAAGGATTTACATACATACGACTCACGTCTTTTCCCATAGGGGTAGGCAGAAACTACAGAACGCCATCTGCTACGATTCTTGGATATCTACTTCTTGTGCTTCGCCTCATTCATACATCTTGTCATACACATGCGCCGGTTCCGGGTACTACGCACCTGACCTTCTGAAGGATCTCACCAATAAAGTCGTGGTATGTCTTTTTAGGGCATTCCCTCCCGGCCGCTCCATTGACATTCGCTTTATTAATCCCTTTCATTAATCGCTTTTCTCGACATGTCCAAACCATCTTAGCATACTCCTTTGAATGCGTGTCACTATATAATCTTTTAAACCGCAACGCTCCGAAATTAAGGATTTATCAGTGGGAAATAGTATATCATACCATTAGGTACGGGCGAAAGGCTAGGCAGAGGTGTTCTGGTTGTCGGTATGTTTAGGGCAAATCTGTATGGCACCTGTCTTTTACGTGAGGGTGGCCAGAAGTATCATTAAATGTTATCACCAAGCGGTCTAGCTTATTATTTTTAACACACAATGGACCGAAGTCCTTAATTTTCAAAATTGGTTATTAAAGCTGCGTTTGAGCACCATTCAGGCTCGTACGTAAGCCTATTATCTCGTCGTCTACATTTTTTGCTCACAAGCTATTTCCTATTCCATTACAGTAATTTGCTTACAACTTAGTAAAGGCTGGATGTAGGAAGTAGGAAGCGTTACTTGAAGCGACTGGCCGATGTCGTAAAACGGAAAGTTGGAACAGAACTAGTGCCTCATTATGAGAATGACTAGTTTGGGAAATTCAAAATATAATACACTTCATTTAACACGATCACTTGACGAGATTTCTTTATTTTTTTTCGCGATTTTACTAAATTCTAGAATAAGAGTTGTTGGTTATTGGACGTAGCAATGATGTCCTATATATAGCACTTTTTTTTTTTTTTTTTTAAAAAGCTTACTAGCAATGTGGGTCACACATTACTAGTATTCTTGTTAACCACTCGTGCTAAGCTAAATGCTTGTGTTACGAATGGGTTCACGTCGGTAGTGCAATGGGTGGGGTTCGAACCGGCAACCATATGATCGCAAGTCCGACGCCCTAGCCATTAGGCTACCGACGCTTTATAATAAGTCAATAAGAAAATAATAATATTATTTATTGGCAGCGTTTCATATAAGAAATAAAACCTTTTTAGACTAGGACGTGAATATGCGTCAACGTATTCCTCGCATTTCTGTTATCTGGAAACGTGTCCAGAAGACTGGTAGTATTGCCACATTGAATAATATTGCTCAATCGCTCTGCCTAGAAAGAATTCAGCCCTCTGGTCACACGGAGGGTTAACCAGTCTCCTTGAAGGAGACTGTACTCGGATCCTACGACCCGAGAGTTTCGACCTCAAACGACTTAAAAAATATATATAGCCTTTCATGTTGTGTATTTTTCTATACCATATTTAGGATATCGTACCTACTTAGATAAAAGCCTTACGACTTATATAACCTACAATAAACCTATGTACTTTGTATAAACAGAGTAATTTACTCAGGACCTACAGCTGTGTCTTTTAGAAAGACATACTTTTTAAATAAGAAATGAGCTTCGATTACTGTACTCGTTACTAAATATTTTCTTCACAAATATCCAGAAATTCCAAAAATCTTTTTACCAGACTTCTGCACGCGACATCGTTTGTGTTGACTTCGGAATTAGGTCCAACAAGGATAAAAAGTATCCTCTGTAGAACTAACTCCAGCTTATGAATTGTGTGCCTTGCCTGAATTCCATCCAAATCTGTTCACCCATTTTTGCGTTGTTTAAAATAAACATACAAACTCTCACATTTGTAATATCAAGAGAATAGTTGATGAAGTATTTGCCACTGTGTTCGACAAGCATTATAATTCTCCCAAAGGGTTCATTAAGAAATAATCCTAATTAATTGATTGATTAAAGAACTTTGTTTGCGTTTCTTTTATAATTCGTTCCCACTTGTCTATTGATTGGTTTTATTATGAAATTCGTGGTAGTTAGTGGAGTTTTTATTGATCTTTCATTAAAGTGATTGGCCCGTCTAGTGGGAATGAATTCTTGTCTGCATTGTTAGCTTTTTTTTATTAATCCTATCTTGGCACTAAAATAATTGTACTGTAGGGAAGAGAGAAATTAAACACGTGAGTGATGGATTAGTACTGCCTGTTTATTAGGGTGTCTCCAAATATATATTGTCTTACAGCTATGAATACATGCATACCTATAAATATTCTACTTATATCTACACTACACCACATCTCCCACATAACAAAAATAAAAAAAAATACTTTGTTATTTGTTTTTTATATAAGTGCTGTAATGTTTACATATACATTTCTAATATTATATATTTCCTCTTAGTATTAATATATTTTTTTTTTTTATGTATAATTGATACAATGTTACAATGGTACATAATGATTATAATTTTAACTTAACCTTACTTTAACTTAACTTACTTAGTACAATAGAGTTTTGTCCGGTTCTTATGAACTACATCCACTTTTCCCTTCTTAATTATTTCAACATTAGGTGATAAGTCTTTTACCACTACATATGGTCCAGAATATATTGGACTAAACTTATTTCCTGTTTCCTCTTTTAACAGAATTTGGTCATTTGGTTTGTACATTATTGGTTTAATATTTACATCATAATTTTGTTTTCTAATAAGTTTTTGTTGGATTATATTTTTACGTGCTTCATTTTGTGAAGTTTGCAGCCTAAATTTTAACTCTAGAGGATAACTGTCATGATTGTATAGTGGTTCAGCAGATGTTAATAAATTACTAGGCAAATTACATTTCTTTCCGTATACCAATTCAAATGGTGTGTAATTCGTAGCGCTATGTACGGATGTGTTATATGAGAAGCACCAGTAGGGTAACCATGTGCTCCAAGATTCGGGATAATTATTGGACTGTATTCTTAGATATGCTCCCAATTGTTTGTGTGCGTTCTCCAATGCACCAATGCTCTCGTGGTGGTAGGCTGTGGAATTTAATTTATTTATTTTTAATAATATACAAACCTCGGACATTGTTGTACTGATGAATTCCGCTCCTCTGTCGGTTGCTATACTTGTAGGCACACCATACTTAAGAATAAAATTCTCAACGAATGCTTTTGCAACTTCATTGGAACTTTTCGAAACGAGTGGACATGCTACTACGAACTTTGATAACTCACATTGCATACTTAATATGTAAGAGTAATTATATATATCCTTATCTAATGGACCTACAATATCTAAATAAATTTTTTCAAAGGCCGTGTGGGCTGTAGTAGTCACCACCATCGGCTCTTTTGTATATTTAGAATATTTTTGTGTCTGGCATTTATGACACTTTTTGACAAAATCGTGAATATCTCGCTCCATATTGGGCCAAAAATAATATTTTTTAATAGTATTTAACATCCGCCTAATACCCGCGTGGCCACTCGTGGGTAATAAGTGAAAGTCATTAATAATAACTCTTTTATCATCTTTATCAATAATTCTTTTCACATCCTTTAGAACACATAATCGCGGTCCGGACCAAGTTAAATTACTTTTTATTTCTGTCACTAACTTTGCAATAAATATATTATTAGTATTATTTTTAAGAAAGTATATTTCTTCGATATTATATAGGTGACAATATTCTCCGAGCTCCCTCGCAAATTCGGCTGGCGTCATCTGCGATCGGGCTGTCGGGTTTATAAACAAAGTCATTTGAGACGGCACGTAACATAATGTACCTAAATTACTTAATTGTATGTTATCATTATTATTCGATTGCAATCTATTCCATTGATATTTATTAATTAACCTTAGCTCAACAGATTCTTTCGGCTTGCTATGTGTTTCCACGATTTTTGGCTGATCAGACCTCTCGTCAGTGGTTGTCATACCATCCGAAGAATTGTTTTCTAATAATTTCCTTCTTTGTCCCCTAGTCATAACATTTATAACACATTCATGCATCTCTTTCAACTCTTTTGACGACAAACATACTCTAGATAACGCGTCTGCAGCCACGTTACATTTTCCTGGCACATACTTAATCTCATAATCATATTCATCCAATATCAATCTAAATTTCATTAACCTACTTGAAGGGTCCTTTAAGTTAAATAAATATACTAACGGTTTATGGTCAGTATATATCTTAAATGTACGTCCGTATAAGTAAGGTCGAAAATGTTTTACTCCCCACACTATAGCGAGTAACTCCTTTTCTATAGTCGGGTAATTCTTTTCGCCTTTGTTTAAAGTTCGGCTAGCATAAGCAATAGGTCGGCCGTCTTTATTAGACAACACGGCGCCCAGTGCATATCCTGATGCATCTGTTTGTAGGGTGAATGTATTTTTATCTGAAAAATCGGGATATTGTAATATTGGAGAAGATATTAAACACTGTTTTAATTTTTCAAAACTAAATTGACATTCCTTATCCCATTTAAAGACAACGTTCTTTTTGCACAAATTATTCAAAGGGTGGGCTATATCGGCAAAATTTTTAATAAACTTTCTATAGTAATTTACAAACGCGACGAAGCGTTTTGTCTCGTCTACTGTCTGTGGAATTGGATATTTTTTAATGATATTAATTTTTTCTGGGTCTGGAAGAATACCGTTATCAGAAATAATATGACCTAAGTATAACATATCTTTTTTTAAAAATTCGCATTTAGCAGCGTTTAATTTTAAATTAACTTTACGAAGTCGCTCAAAAATATCTATTAGATTTTTATTATGCTGACTGAGTGAATTTCCGTACACGACCAAATCGTCTTGATAGACTAAGCATTTTTCGTAGTTTAAGCCCGCCATTGCTATGGTCATCATTCTGGAAAATGAACTAGGGCTAGTTTTGAGACCCATAGGCATCCTAGTCATTTGGTATTGTCCAGAACAAAAAGATGTGTACTTTCTACTCTCTGGTTCTAATTTAACATTATAAAATGCTTGGTGAAGGTCTAGGTGACTAAAATAGATGCAACCGGACAGCGAATCTAATATTTCCGTTATATTGGGTAGTGGAAATTTATCATTTTCAATGACATTATTAAGTTTTCTATAATCTATAACTAGCCTCCACTTTTTCTCACCGCTTGCGTCTAATTTCTTTGGAACTAATAAAATCGGACTAGACCAATCACTTGTACAAGGTTCTATTATACCATCTGCTAACATACTATCAAGTTGTTTCTGTACCTCTGCCTTCTGTGAGTGAGGTAACCTATAAGGTTTCACAAATACTGGTTCTACATTAGGCTTTAATCTAATAGAATGTTCATATATATGCGTAGTTGTTAATTTATCCCCCGGCAAAAAGAAAATATCGGGATATTTGGCACATATACTTTCAATAGAGATCTGTTCCTCTTGATTTAAATGTTTTAAATTTAACAAAGAAAATATCTTTTTAACTCGATCTGCATTTTTGTCACATTTATTAAAACTACATAAATTGTAATCAGAGGCGTTATGTATAACAGGTTGTAATTTATTGATAACTAATTCATTTTCTGTTGTATTCAGAATCTGTAAAGGTATCTTGCCATTAATTGGTCTCACTAACGCGCTAGCTATGAATATCCCTTCACTTAATTCGCAAGCGCAAACGACACATTCTCCTAATATAGATGTTTCAATGAAATGAATCGATTCAGACCTAGGAGGTATAATAAAAGAGTTCATATAATTGTCTCTTCCCCTAATAGGTAACGTAATATTTCCATTACAACTATGTAAAGTCAAGCTATTTTTACTGTAATCTAATAATGATTTATGTTTTCGTAAAAAGTCATCTCCAATTATTCCATGCACCGAACATGGCAAAGTTTTAAAAACATAGAACCTATGAGTAAAAGTGACATCATTCGTTACTAAGTTTAAATAAACATAGCCTATTGATTGTACTTTGCCCCCGAGTCCATTGATCTCTGTATTCTTATAATAAAAGGGAATGTTTTGTTCAACCAGATGTTTATGTTTTATAGCCGAAATTGATGCACCTGTATCAAGTAACCATCGATATGCGCAACCATTTACGGAGAGGCCTATTGTCATATGGCTATCGCATGCAAAAATGTTTTTTATGCCATTATTCACGAAAAAACTGATTTAAATTTTCAGGTTCATCATTTTTCATCTCATTTTCTGTCATAACATGCATAGATTCTGAATTTTGTGTCCACTTGTTTCGGTTATGATAAAAAGAAGACCTACCTCGAGTCGGTCTATTGCTGGACGCATGTTGCCACGAACCTCGTGATGCGTGACCTCGACTGGCTCCCTGGTTGTTCACGTATTGTCCACCATGCACCTGACCTCTGCTTGTCTGCCCTCTAAAGATTCGACTACGCTGCCCTCTAAAATAGTTATTCGTAGATCGCCTGTAATTATAATTAGTTTTATTAAACGTTCTAATCTCACCGTGGGACGTTGAAGCCATAGTATCCTCTTCTACAGCTGCCTGAATGGCATCTTTCAAGGAATCAAAATTACGCGCTGTAATAATGGTACTTAACCGACGGTTTCGCAATCCGTCGGCAAATCGCTTAATCGCCTGTTTTTCATTAAGAGGTTTCAAAATTTTGTATTTTTCGGGCACTCCTTCGGATTGCGAAATGGTCAAATCCACAAACATCTCAGTTATTGCTTTTCCATAATCATCAATTGACAAATTATTTTGAGAAAAGGAATGTAATTTGCTTTGTATAGCGGTAGAGGACTTTTTCGGCAATAGCTGAAGTCTCATATCTTTTAGCAAGTTATCTACTGAGTCATAATCTGTACATAATTTTAATTTCGCTGCCTGAGACAAGCGACTTTTTACAACAAACGTAATCAATTGTTTTTGTGATTGTACATCCAATATGGAACTATAATAATCTATACTATCTATTATTTGTTTAATAGTACATTCATCATTATTTGACATGACAGGCACTAAGTTTAGCGCAACTTTTAATTCAAATTTCGCCATTTTTGACAGTTTTCCTTCGTCTTCACTAATACTTTCAAAATCAGAGCTACTATTGCTACTTACTAATTCACACAATTCTCTTATCTCTGAGTACAATTCATTTATTTTTACTTGACAATCATGTATCAAATTTAACTCTTCACTTTTAAAGTACTTTATATTACTATTAATTTGTATCAATAAGTTTTCAAAAGATAAAAATACAGAACTAGCTTCACTTAATTTCTTACTACATACAGTTGATTCACGTCTACGTCTAGGACCTACTTTTATTAAGTACTGTCTTATTTTCCGCAAGTCATTATATATTTTATTTAGTTCTTCAGCCATATAACACCTCTATAATATGTCCGACATAAATACAACGCAAACACTGTCTTTAGGTCTGTAACACAACGAGCACTTAATTTTCACCATCACGATATAATACTTTACTTAAGCAAATGAAGTTTTATTATTAGTAAACTCACTCACTACACTGTGTAACTACGATTATTTTTATTTCACTTATTCATTGGATTTTGGCACACACATTCAGCTGATCGTTGCTGGACAGCACTCCGACGACGTCCCGACCATCTCAAGCCCCTAAAGGCCTGCTGGTTCATTTCCTGGCGCATCCATCGTGTATGGCAATTTTTGTACGCCTTGTATGCAAAAAACAATAGCACAGCCCCGACCATACATATAAGGATCGCAGATATAATGGTCTGTATGTTCATATGCGCTCCAATATCTTGTAAATTCGCGTTATTGCCAGCACCTGCAGCGTTCTGGGCTAGGAAAACCTCCTCCTTGGTTTGATAGGATTGACACATCTTAAACTTTATTAACTGAATTTACTGTACTACATAATACTGGTAGATGGATAATTGCAATATTTAAAACTTCGTACGAAATCCGACGCGCGGTTCGCGCTCTACAGGCAGGGTCGCCATGTAGGGAAGAGAGAAATTAAACACGTGAGTGATGGATTAGTACTGCCTGTTTATTAGGGTGTCTCCAAATATATATTGTCTTACAGCTATGAATACATGCATACCTATAAATATTCTACTTATATCTACACTACACCACATACGTGTCTGTTACGTCGATATTGATGAATAAATATTCTTTCTACTAGTTCAACAAAATGAGCTTAATAAGACCTGCTTGAGTGCTTTATTCCCCCTTTTGTAGACCACATTATTTCAAATGTCAAAATAGCGCAAGTATTTGTTTGATTACATGAAAGTTAAATACTGAAAAATCTAGAGTATACTTAGAATGTACTTAAGTTCGTATAGTTATTGTAAAAAACCATACAAAGGTATCCATATTTTGTTTTTCACTAACAAAATATGGATACCTTTGTCTGTCCGAAATAAAGAATATTTTATTTTATTATATTTTTTATTTAAAAATAATAACTAACTAATGATGCCTAGGATCGTAACGTTTTAAAATCGTAAAAAAAATGTGCGGCCAGAATAACATCGAAGTTCGTCCAAAAATTGCAATTCTCGTTGATTAATCCATTGTAACAGTGTTTTATGTTAGAATTAGCTTTGTAGAAACGCGAGCGTGTTACTCAGAGCGTGTTTATTCGTAACATGGTAATGGAGTGGGCACGCTGCGCGCTGAGTCGAGCCGAGCTGAGCCGAGTCGAGTCGAGCCGATATTGTAGCTCCCATCCGAGTCCCGACCGATGCATGTCGCGATCCCGCCTGCTAAATGAATAGTGCACCGTTTGATCTCACTTTGAATAAAAAGAGTTGTTTGCGTATGAAGCCTTATTGTTTTTAGAATGGAAAACGAAACCTCCATTGTGTCATCATTGAGTGGGTAACAAAGGGTTTGGCATGTTGAATAGTTGAATAAACAAAAAAGTAAATTGTAGTTATCATCATCATCATCAACCCATTATAATATTGTCGCAATGTTTAGCACGATTCTATTCACAAACACTAACCTAATGCACATAATAATTGAGATATAAATGAAAGAATAAATAATAATAAATTTATTGATTCTACCAGTACCTACTAAAGCATAATACAATTTTTTATTTTTTTTATACTTTATTGTACACCAGAAAAAAAATTATATAAAACACATTTGAAAATAAAAGAATATACAATTGGTGGCCTTATCGCTATCTGCAATCTCTTCCAGGCAACCTTAGGATGGACATAACTGAACTTTATTTTTAAAAATTATAAATTCAAAAGTGATTTTGTATTTTTATCTGTTTTTATATTACCCTTTTGCGTCGAAACCGTTTCGATAAAGGCAACGAGGTAGATTGGAGGAAGAATATAGGCTACCTTACCTGTTTCAAAAAATTTAATTAGTCGTTTTGGGATATACGTTAACCCCACGTGATGGTTAGTTTAAAATCAAGCATGAAACAAAGCTAGTATCTGTATCAAACTGCGTTTTTATTCAATTTGTGATTTTCTATCTGCAGTCGTGGAATTTTTCAGTGGTTTGTAATCCAATGCCATTGCGAAGCAGACAATCTGTTCGGGTCTCGCTCCACAAAAGCTCTTTCGACGAAAATACTCTATGAAACTTTGGGTGTATCTGTTGTCGTAATAGATAGTCTGCTGTGTCATATTTTGGTTTCTATAACGGAATAGTGTTATGTTTTTTTTATTTGGGCGTGAGGTATGTTTGTGGAACCGACTCTTGATTCGGATGGACTTGTGAATAATATGTCACCACTTATTATACTATTCATGAAGTTTCATAACAATTCCTGAAAGCTTACAAAAGCTTATTTGATAAAAAAAGGATCGAACATGAACTTAGAAATATCCTTTTGCTGGTTCTTTTCCAAATTCAGGATACGATTCGATCTCTTCGATTTTAAATCCAAACCAATCCAGACAGTTGCTATTTTCGAATCCATTTAAAAACGGTTCTGACATGACAAGGGTTATTTTTTAAAATAACTTCTGCATTATGTGATAATTATTCAGCGATGTTTTTGTTTGTATGTAATTGTATGCACATTGGGAGACAACCATTCCGCACAGGATGTTGGTAATCCATCGGTTGTTTTAGTTATAAAACTACGTTTATTTCGATTTACTTCTGGACTTATTGCTTTTGACAAGACTGATTGCCTGTATTTTTGTATACGTATTACTGACTGTGTACTCACAATAGCTTTCTGGATTGGATTTTTTACAAACTTGTGGTTTTTTCCCAAAATCCCTGTTACTCACAAAAATACTTTTTCAGACAAACCATCGGCTATGGTCCTTCGACAGGATACAATATATCTTCTTGCCTACTTTTATCAAAATCTGTCTAGCGGCTAAGGCGTGAAAAGGACAGACATACAGAGTATTTTTCGCATTTATAATTAAGTAAACGAGTAATAAAAGAATAACATTACTTTTACACGTTATAAGTACGATACAACCGCCTGTATATAACTTATCCTAAGATAATATTTCTCACAAGAATTTTAAGTCAAAAGGCGATTAAATAAAAACGATAGCAATACAGATTCGGAGGATGTTAATCTAATCTAATTTAAAATTAATCTGTAAGATGAAAAGCTCGCTGGAGGCCCTGACCGGCGGGCAGGCGAAATTGAGATGTTTCGGTGGGCCCGTAAATTTCATTAGGGACAATGTTACTACTGAGAGTATTTAAAAGTATAGCTGACTTAAATATATTGGTTTTGCGACCGGCCTTTCGTAGATTTATGAACTTAATTTTTAATATGCAAAATTCTTTGTATTTTTCTTTATGTTGCGTTAGCTCATCATCTTGTATATTGAGTTTTACTCAGAAATCAAAATTTCTTATAGTTAATCTCTCCGTGATCCTGAATCTTGTCGAGAGCTTTAAGCGTTTCAAGTATAAAATTGTTTAAGGGAATTATGTAGTTAATTATTTAGTACTTACCTACATAATTCCGTTTAAATTTTCAGCATTTGTACAAAGAAGGCTCTTTATTGTTTTAATAAAATGTTGGTACGTACCAAAGAAATCTGTTGTATTTACTTATGTTCAACTTAGTAATTAATATAACATCGTGTAAAATCAATGCCTTCCTAAAAATCCTAAACAAACAAGTTTGCAGTACTTAGTCCTAGGATTTTAGCAAAGATTCGATTGATGATCGATTATCCTATGCTATATAGGTATGCACAACGCTCATTACTTTTTCTAGGGTGACAAATTATAGGCTCTAACGAACCAACGATGAATTTATTCTTTGAGCTTACAACTCGCATGAAACATAACTCCACCTATTGAATATCACACACCGTTATATGAATTCGGAAGAACATACTTTAAATGTTTAAAATTCCTAATATTAGTTGATCGTAAAAGTGTCTGAGAAACTTATCAAATATTCACATAGTCGGCGCGATACGTCGCCGTTGAAAGCGGAGATAAAGATTTATGACTCAATAATACTTTGATTATTTCACAGATTCGAGGAAGTTGAATTTTATGAGGCATACGGCTCCTTATTTAGGCAATAATGTCTCGTTATTACCATCCCGCAATCCCGTAAAAGACGATGGATCAATACTTTATGGGCTCAGCTTTGGATAAGGAAAGAATTTCCGCTGGTTTTTGATCGGAGGTTACAGAAGCATAGTGTCTATGCTTATCACATCTTGAGTAACGCAGAAAGATAGCCCATTCATGTAAATAGGATCGCAAAATTTTTAAATATACCACCTCAGCTCAAATAAAAAGTTAAGATGGAACTCAGTCGAGCTTTCGATAGCTCGATAACTCGACTGACAAGATAAGGCGTAGTTTCGGTATACGTGTGTGCGTGTAGCCGGCCTCACTTCTTTGTTCGCAAATTTCCATCTTTACTTTTTATTTGATCTGAGTACACCACTTGTAATTTAATGTAATTTAACCTATACAAGTATACAGGGTGGAAGGGAAATCGATGTACAACAGCTTACTATGAATACAACATACATGTTACTATCAAAACGTGATTCAGATTTAAAATTTTTCGTCGGTTATTTAAAAAAAATCTGCTGTTCCATTCCACCGTGTGGGTATTGATTGCACTTTTGTTGAAAAAGCAGCTTTTTTTAATAACCGACGAAAAACATCTTCGTAAGGGGTCCAGAATCATATACTCATTTCATGGTAAGCGGTTGTGCGTGGATGGCCCTTCCAACCTGTACATTTATTTATTCAACACGTAACCTCACCAGGATTGAACCTATTATCGTGAGATTCTTTACAAGCACAAATCACATAATGCATGACCAGTTGAACACTAAATACAGACTTGCACCTAACACTAACCTACGTTCCTATATCTACTTGTAGAGCTGAACCGTTGACCATTATACATTCAGCATCACACACAGATATATGAATACATCTTTAAAGTTAAAATAATAAATTGCTCTCAGAAATATTGGGTTGATTCTCAAGTCGAGAAAAGTTTGTCTCTCGAGTCTGGATTTATGCTCGCTCAATAGCAATAGGCTCGCCCCGTATTACCTGGGACCTAACAAACATGCAAAACTTCGGTGTAATTAGTACACCTCTGCTTATTCTTACGGGTAATACAAGCGGGATCGTATGTTTATATCTACGTTAGTTAAAATATAATCAATAATCTAATTAAAATTTTAATTGTAAAGCCTAGACGAAAGCCCTTAGACCCCAAGTAAGGCTCGAGTGAGTAAATTGCTAATGGGCTATTAAATTCAGTCAGAAGTCATTAAAGGCTCCGTATGAAGTGTCAATGAGCACGTGATTATGAGAAAACATGCTCGCACAATTTTATCAAATTCAATTTCAAGTAACTTTAATGACTGGGAGCTTTATTATAAGGGTAATAACACATGCGTGCACATTAATGACGTAAGCCCTTGCGTACGTAAAATTACACATTTTGTAATAATGAATGTTTTGAAAGCTTGCCGCGGTCAGTCAGTAGATTAGTTTCTCTCGCGTTCAGCCGGTTGTCATGGGTGAAGTTTCTTAACATATCGAGATTAAAGACCTCGGAGATACTTTAATGATAAATTGTATTGATTTCTGTAAATATAATTTTGAAGATACTTACAAAGTCAATGTTCTTCATTTTTTAAAGAAGATATAAAAAATATATTATAATAATTATGTTAACCCATTAGTGCATTGCGTCCGATAAATCGAACTGAAAAAAAAAAATTTTTTTTGTGATAATTCATTTTTTTTTTCAAAGTTTATCATTTTATAATATTAGTTTAACATATTTACTCAATTGTTAACACTGCTATTAAGATATGAATGCACCCGATCGCTCGTCAGTTGTCAGTTACCAAAGAGGCGGTACCCGGTCAAAAATTTTCGCGGCAAAGGTAAGAGTTTATAAGGTTTTTTTTGTTTTATGTTTACGATTATGCATAATAATACAGATATTTATATTCCTAAACTATAAGAATATTGATATATAACGTTGTTTTTTCTAGACCACTGTAATTTTAAAAGCAGGGCTTGCGAATTTTGTACTGTCCGATTTATCGGACGCTATGCACAGCGGGTACTGCATGCAGTGTTTGTTGAATTGTTACAGTTTTCAAGTGTATGAAATATTGTCTGCTTTGGAGTGCGAGGATAATGATAATTATTCAGTAAACATAATTTATGTTGAGCCCCCAATCGAGGATTCAACTCAAGTCACTGATGATATAGTGAAAAGTCTGATGAGGAGCATGGCGTAAACCTGAATAACTTAGGACAAAGATTGCTTCAAACTGGCTGCGGATTGCGTTGTTTACGAGGGGATGACGATTTTTCTACTCCATCCTGCCTGATGCCTCCATCCTACCTGATGTCTCCATCCTACCTGATGCCTGCAGGCTTCCTGATGCCCCTATCCTGATGAGACATCTGAAGGAACTCGGCTTTTATACTACAGGAACCTTACGAGCTAATCGCACCGATAACTGTACCTACGATCAAAGATGTGAAGCCATTCGAGAAGGAGGAGCGAAGTCATTACGATTACTGATCAGTTGATGATGTCTTTTTATGCCGGTGGAACGACAACAACATTGCCACAGTGGCCACTAACTTCCGAAACTTAGACATGACAACCGCTACACGCTGATCTCACGAAAAATAAAAGGAAAAGTAGGTGGAGTAGACAAATGCGATCAGGTTGTGGCAAATTTACGTACTCGGATGCATATAAAGAATTGGTGGCCCATGTTATCATATTTAGTAGACGTCTCAGTAGTGCACGCTTGGTTACTAGCTCGAAAAAATTGCTGTACAAAAGACACTGAATCCTTATCAGTTTTTAGATGCTTTATAGCAAAAAGCTTACTTGCTACACATGGGACTCCGCCACATCAAGGATGCAAGCCAGCAAAACCACTGTCTACAATGGGCAATACAATATATACAATTGATACGACGGCAGAGATCATTGGCTAATAAATACAGAACGGCGGGTTGCACACAAATGTGGAGAAAAAAGCAAATTTCACTGTCAGAAATGTGATGTAGGCCTTCACCCCAAATGCCACATGGCATATCATGTGGCATTATAAATCATAGACTGAAATATATAACTTTTCTTTTGATTGTTATAATATATTTTGTCGCCTAACTCGCATTTTTATTTACACCTATTTTGAACATCGACTGTGTCCGCCATGCATAGAGTCCGATTTATCGGACGGGCCATAAGATCTGAGCTATCACGTAAAAAAAATATTTTCTGTCATTAAATCATCAAATGTACTCTAAATGATAATATATTATAGTTACCATATTGAAAAAGGCGTAAATAAACTTTATGCAATAATGGGTTAAAATAAATAACTTGATAATCGCTAGTAGTAATTAGAATGAAAATCCCGAAAAGCCTAAGAATTTATATATCCTTAGAATATCAGTATTGCCTTTTCGTTTCGTGTAAAATATTAAGAATTAGCAGGATCTGTTTAGTTAACACTGAAAACCCATCACAATTTTGTTGCGGGAATGCTTTCACGTATACATCATTCCTATGGGATTTTCCACCTTACCTATCACCCATAACTTAAACCACCAGACCGGTAAAACTTAACCAAATAATAAGTGTAATAAAATCTTTTATAAGTTAAGTCACGCCTTATAAATTCATTTATTTGTTTTATGAGTAAGTTACGACCGTAATTATAAGATAAGTGTCGCTTTGTAGCAACAATGAAATAACAGGTAGACTTTTCTACTTGGTTTTTGTTGAAGAACTTATTGTTTTAAGAAAATATTGATCGCCTGCTGAGTGACCATAGAATTACAACTGTTTTGAGTTCACAAATCATTAATGATTATCACTTAGTAATGAATGAAAATTATGAAGGAAAACATCGTACAGACCAGAAACCTTCATACCCGGTATTTTTTTTCGATAGCATATAGGTGTCATATATGTGCCAACTCTATAAAGACTAGTTTCATTAACATTATTGTGATTTCGAAATAAATGCTAAAATTTAAAAGAAACCCGCTATTTATAATACCTTCTAACCTAATCAGAAATTAAAGCGTTTGGACTTTTTGGGGTCTGTTTGTTGTCTGAAAGCGCAACTATTTCCAATGAAATGAATTTCAACTTAAGTTTGTCAACGTCTTGCAGGTTTCAAAAGATGGTTACAACTATTACGATGGAATATGGATATGGATGCTCACAATTCGCCAGTATGTTTAGGTCCAACATAATAGGGGTTGAGTCTATTGATATTAGCTGGGTAACCTGCTACAATTACTCAGACTCCGAGCTACTAATGAGAATTTCAGAGATAAATCCAATAACACTTTATCGTAGCAGAAGATATGATTATAAATATAAAATTTATGGGATTGAGAATAACTATAAGGACACGGGCACCACTGCGGGACTCAACTAGTATTTAATATATGTAACGGGTCGCGTCGTGTCGCTCGCATCGCACGCGGGTCCAGCCATGCGTGTAATGAAATTTTTATTGCGACGAATTCGCACTTGAATTGATGCGATGGGATCACGTTACTACATTTTATGTGTCTACTAGGGATCTTTATGTATAATATTGTATTACCTTATATTAATATGTGACTGTGACCCAGCCACCGTCTTATTAATCTGCTTTTTCGGTAAGTTTAGCTTTTATTACAGAGTCTGTAACGTAACATGTTAACGCGATAATTTTTAGGATGTGAGAGAGGGATGGCGCTGTTTCTTGGTTTTCTTTCTTTCACAAGTTAGTACCTGGCCAGAAAACCCCGGTATAGGTTTCGGTATAACGCCCACACGATACTTACAGAAGACAATCCCTATGAAGTGCAACGTTGCTTTTAAAGAAAAAATAATCTAATACAAATTTATGTTTCCACATTCAATATCTGACTGCCTCATTAGTCAAGCGTGACGGCTACGCTAGAGTAGACCCAGACATAGCTTTACATTGTAAATCTACGACTTAACTGAGTCACAAGCCCCTTCTTATATATAGGCAGCACTGATGATTTAATACCGTTTTGTACGAAAACATTACAGTTTTGCCAGTACAAGTATAAGTATAGGCAGTTGCGGCTGCCCGATATTACGTTTTTGCGTCCAAAATTAAACCTGTCAAAAACAAACTCCATGAGGGAACTGTGTAGACATTCCAGTGTGGCCAATTTAATTTTGAAGGATGTTGTGGTTTTACACAACAAATTTTCTGTGGCTTTGCAATAACGGATTGGTGTTAAAATTGTCAGATGGTAAAAATACTTTATCTACAAAGATATGTATTTTTTTTGTGAAGGTAAAATACGATTTCAGTCCGGAGTTGAAATTACGTCCCTCCGGTTAAGTACACCGGATTAGCCACTATTCAGCTATCAAGACCATTGCCTGTAATATCGAATTTCTCATTCACATTCTACGTCTTAAGGTTTCATATTATTTTGTTATAAATGTGCTGATGAAACTATCTTTTTGTATTTTTTAAGCATTTTCCATCCATCGTCGTATTTTTCCTTCACTAAAATTACTATGGTGATGTAAGTTTTGAAATGTTGGACGTGCCTCAGAGAGTACGTTACGTGGTCCTCGGTCGTCATACAAACTGTTAGTACTGACACTAACTAATGCCTAGGCTTTCATATGAGTTAGGTCGTGAGTAGTCAGTAGCCCGAAAAACGTGATAACTAATTTATAGGATATTCGTACCTTTTGCCCAGAAATTGGGTTTCGGAGGTCTAATGACAACCTTTTCTTGTAAAATACTTATTTAGCCGTCTGGATATACTGAAACCCGACCTCAACATATAAAGTTCGGAAAAGGAAACGATGATATAAAAAGTTACGACTCATCGAAGGCTAAGGGCACACAGTCGATACTCCTATCACAGTAATCTATCTCTGCCAATACTCTCCTTATTAATGGCGTCACAAGACAAACGTATTAGATATACAATAGAACAAACATCGCGTTGTTTGCGTGCCAAAGCCGTTCAGGTTCTATAAAGCAGGATGATGTAAACACAGCTTTACAATAACAGCCACATGAATAGATTTACTGAATGTGCCGCGTACTAAGATAATTCTAAGTGATACCTAACGAATTGTTACAGTAATAATGTATTTTTTTTCCAACCCATTATATTGTTCCATTGCTGGGTATGGGTCTTCTCTTTAGAATGATCGTTGCCTAATGAGGGTTGTCATAGAAAAACTCAATAATACTTTGCTCGACCTGGAAATCGAACTCAGGACCTCTAGCGTAACATCGAGCTCGAGACTACTAGACTAGTGAGGCAGTCAATTAATTAACAGAATATTTTAACATTAGTCTAGTGGTCCTAAGTGCGACTGCTACACTATAGGTCCTAGGTTCGATTGCCAGGTCCAGAAAATTGGTATTGAGTTTTTCGAAATTCTCAGTAGCAGCTCTGAGTCTGGATTGGTGCCCGGTTAATGACAATAGGCTCGCCCCCTACATTGGACCTAATAATTGGCGAAAGTTGGATGTACACGTTATTCAAACGTGTACACCACCTTTCGCCGGTATGTTTAGGTCCTATTCACTTTGGATAGTACAGGCGTGATAGTATCTTATAATAATAATGTATTTATCATTTAATTTATAATAATAATATGTACAAAAATACAAAAAAGTACATAAGCAGGTCATTAATTTCTTTGACAATTTATTTTAAAAGAGCTTTGAGCTGAATTCTAGAAATTCTCTTCTAATCTAATGATTACTCAGATCAATCTCTCTGATGTAAAACGGAGATTTAGCCGTTGAATTCGATTTCTTTAGTTTAATTTTCGTCAAAAAGTTTAAAGATTTTATGTTATTTCACTGGGAGATAAAATATTTTTTTTGATACGAAGTCTGGAGTTTTTTTATACAATAGTATTATTTAAAATTAAAGTTTCGAATAAAGGTTTGTGATTAATTTACAAATCTTAAATTAAATCTTAATCAAATTGCAGTGCTATGTTATAATTATATTTACTAACTGTCAGAGACTTGTCGACTCTTCACGTGATCAGAGGGCTGGGTTATTCTTAGGACAAAGAATTAGTATTGCCATTCAACGTGGCAATGCTGTCAGTCTTCTGGGCACGTTATCAGACGACAGTGATGTGGAGGAATACTTCGACGCCTAGGCGTGACAATTTGTTTTCGTATATTGTGTATAATTTATTAGAATAAGTTAAGCATATTCAATTTATCTTATTTAATTAATCGAATTAATCTGAAATAAAATTTCATTTTCACTAACCATTTGTATAATAACTTTCTGTAATTTATACGGTCTTGACTGCTATAAGCGGTAATATAAAGTAAACTTACAAACGACTGGGCAAATATAGTTGAATAGATAAATAATAATAACATAACCATACCACGCAAAGTTTTCTCATAAAGTCATATTGTTCACAAAGATATGAATTTTCTAATTAAAGAAAATTTCGAGTGAAAGAAATAATCGATCTCAGGCAGGGTTTGAACCTGCGTCTCTCTGGTTAATTAATACATGGTGGTGACGTCGCCTGAAGACGTAAAATGTGGACGAGAAATTCGACATCACAGGCAGTGGTCTCGGTAGCTTAGTTGGTAAAGCGTCTTGTGTGCTTAACCAGAGAGACGCAGGTTCAAACCCTGCCTGAGATCGAATTTTTCTTTCACTAGAAATTTTCTTAAATTAGAAAGTTCATATCTTTGTGAACATTTCGCAATATTTAATGCTAAAAAATATAAAAATTAATAATAAAAATCATGCTCCTACGCTATTCCCGATGTAAGGGACGGCTTCCAGTCTAATAATATAATCTGCGGTCGTATATCAGTATTTCATAGGAAGCGACTGCCATTAGACCCAATTTCTGGACAAAAGGTACCGATATTCGAAGGATACACTGGTCAGGTGGTTAGTTGTCATAGGTGTTCATATGAAAACCTGGATCGACGACTTTACATGCTCTCCGAGGCACAGAGGGGTCTCGATGTGTTCGGAATGGTTACCCATCCACGCACTGATAGCGTCAATTAAATCTTACGGAAAGCCTTTACAATGGTAGATCTATCTAAGCTGGATTTGTATAGCTTGATGCGTAGTCGTGTGTACATTAGACACCATAATTGGAATTGGAGAATACCGGTGCTTCTCTACTCTAGGACATATCTAGAAACACGAGTCGTACATCGGTGTGAGTCGTGTCTGTCCGGTAATTGATGACACGCAATAATTCATCGTTTGTGTGGAGTCTCACGCTCGCCCCGGACGGCCACGCTCCGTTCTACGCTCACTTAATGTTACCAGCTTACGGAACAAACATACCAAACACGCTTGTTCAAGAAAGGGACAAGACAACACATATCTTTTTATTTAGAACAAAATAGCTTTTACTTTCTTTTTCTTTTGCGACGGATTGATGCGCTCTAATGATCTGGATTTATCGCGTATCTAAAGTATTTTCACACGTTCGCTTTTGTCGTTACAAAGTTTGCGTGTAGTATTGCTTGGCAATTTCAGTGGCAGTCTATGTCAATGATATTGAAAGAAATGAAGAAACATAATTATATTTTTAGTATAAGTACTTTATTTTGCTTTCAAACATGCTTTTTAGGAGATGTTCAATTTACTTAAATACTCTTATGTTATAAATACCTACACTCATCTCAGCAGGAACTATAAAATTACTATTGCCGTGATTTTGGCCCTCAGATCAAATAAAAAGTTAAGATGGAACTTTGCAAACAAAGAAGTGAGGCCGGCTAAAACTATGCCTAACCGTTTACAAACACAATTTTACACTATATAACAATACCGAAACTACGCCTTATCTTTTCAGTCGAGCTTTTGATAGCTCGATAGCTCGACTGACAAGATAAGGCGTTGTTTCGGTATACGTGTGTGCCTGTAATTTGCGTTTGTAAACGGCTAGGAGTAGTTTTATCCGGTCTCACTTCTTTGTTCGCAAAGTTCCATCTTAACTTTTTATTTGATCTGTGTTTTGGCCGTGATTCTTGCATTCTGCTTTTGCTTTGTCAATGTTGATACATCACCACAATTACCTACATCATGTTGTAATACAGGCCCTCGATTGTTCAAGTTCTAAGCGTTTTGAAGGACTTCAATATATCTTTTTGTATTTTTTAGGCATTTTCCATGCAAAGATTATTAAGTTATTTTAGTGAAGGAAAAATACGACCGCGGGCAGGATTCGAACCTGCGTCTTCTGGTTAAGTACACCAGACGCTATGACATAGTGTCAATACATAATGACATAATACAAAAAGATAGATAAAAGGTAAGGTGGCATCGTAAGACATCGTACTTGCTGTAAAGCATGTCATGTCGGTTGAGAAGCAAATTTTCAACAGATGTCACTAACGTCGCCTCAAAGACGTAAATTAAAAATGTGAAGGCAAATTTCGACATGGCGGGTGGTAGTCGCGGTGGCTTAGCGGTCATAGCGTCTGGTGTACTTAACCAGAAGACGCAGGTTCGAATCCTGCCCGCGGTCGTATTTTTCCTTCACTAAAATGACTTCAATATAGTCTATGTTTCTCTAGGGCATCTGCTTCCACCGTTTCATCCAGAGAATGTTCATTAATTCTCTCAACTTATATAAAGCTCTGCCGAAAGCATCTCATCATAATATTTTTATAAACAATAATGTGGCAAAAACTTATAAAAATATGGGCTTCTTAAATGCTTTCGGCAAAGGTTTAGATATTATCATCTTTTGATACATAAAATTGTTTCATCATCATCAATATCAACCCATTACATTGTCCCAATGCTGGGGACGGTTAACTCTCAGAACGAAAGAGATTAGGCTAAGTATATAGTTATTTAATAGTCTTCGTATATAGTACACGCTGTTGAGAAATAGTCGCCAATCAGTTTCTTAATAATTTCGAATAACACCGCACAATACTTAATATTTAATGAAGTCTTGAATTTTAGAAATAAATCAATATTTGTTGTAATTATTCAAAAAGTTATTATAAATCGATCATAGTTTACAGATAGATAATTTTCATTACACAGCGTTGGTATTTGGCATGTAATAACTATCAAATAGACCTGTCAAGTGGTTCAACGAATATCAATAACGTAGTAATCCATTAGCGTGATGGCAGGTTGATGGGATCGCAACGTTTAGTTGGAATAAGGGCGCGTGTTGGACAGTGTAAACAGACCATTATTGCGCGGTGAGCGAGGCGTGGTGTTGACATTTCAACTACAGCGTGCTACCTTGTCGAGCTATTGCACTTCATTGCATACCTACAGTTGCAGTATCACGATGTATGCACGTTTACCGAAACGTTGCTGTTACCGAGAGGGTTATTATTCGAGCTTGGTTTTGATTTAATCGTACGGTTTGGTATCTACATACGCGCATGGCAGTAATATCAAAGATAACGAAAGATTTCTGTTCCTTAATCATCTATATTCAATACTTTATTGCATTACCTAATATTAAAATAGGTTTTGGGCTTGAATAATTAAGTTCTTATTATTTTAAAGCAATAAGACCATGTCGGATACAGCAAGTTCCTACTGAACTTTGCTGTGTCCGACATGGTTCTATTGGGAGGGAGGAGAAAAAGTGCTTAAGTAATTAATACTTATAATAAACATATTAATTGAACCTTAATTAGGTTCAAATAAATAATTACTTTGAAGTCTGAACAATATTTACGTAGGACCGTTTTTATCGATTAATACAAAAAACCATTCAGGAATAAGCACACTAAATGAATTATGTACTAGATTTATAACAACGATAAGTTTAGATTTGGTTTACTCATTCGTAAATAATTTCTGTTTAACTCTTTTATGGTTTTCACAGAAATTAAAGGCTTTACCATTAATTAAAGAACGTTGGAGTAAACCTAGTTATTTATCTAAACAGGTTAACACAAAGAAACATTTTAGTGCCGCGACCGACACGCTTCAAAACACGCAAAAAACCTGAACGTACAAAGTTTTTTAATTAAAACTTGAGGTGGTCACGTATTTTTTTCAGTATCTACGAAATCTTCAAACTACTCGACGTTTATAAAGTTTTCAGATTGTAATCCATGGGAGGTACAGTAAATGAAAAATACGCAACAATTCGCCAAAAACATTGGTATTCCTACTTTTTATATTTTTTTCTTGTGTTACAAGTTTTCGAGCCATGAATTTCATTTACTAGCCATTAAATAAAAAAACCTTTTTATTTTATTTGAAAGTATTATTGAAGATCACGTCACGCCGTTCGCTGTGTTACGAGTAAATCAAATTAAAAAAATATTCACCTTTCCAACCCGGTAGCTCATACGAGTATGACCTACATTTTATCCCGTGTAACATTTTTATTTCGAAAATCCACGTGTGAGTTTAAAAACTGCGTTTCAAACTCACTATTTCACTGTCTATATAGATATATTTTGAAAGTAAAGCGAACGTGAAAAAAATAAATATAAAATCGGGTGAACGCGTTCTGTAAAATAAAAATCTCTCACAGATTTTCCATACCCACGGAACCTCGGATTTTCACATGTGGAATTACTAAAATGATACATAAAACATCTACTTCAGCTTTCGCAATTAAAACATTTTGCCCATACACTTGTTACTTTCGCCCACTTGAAACTTATCGAGTAACATTTTAGATATTATTTCGGTGTTTCAACTACTTGTGCGGCGGTTGCGTTTTATTTTCATTATTTATTTCGGATTGCACTTTACTTGATTGTTTTCAAATAAATGTCATTTGTGGATAAATTTGTATTTGTAAGCGTCATCTACAAGTTTACCAATAATATGACGTACATACATACATACACTCACGCCTTTTTCCCATAGGGGTAGGCAGAAACTACAGAACGCCATCTGCTACGATTCTTGCATACTTCTTTTGCTTCGTCCACATTCATACATCTTGTCATACACATGCGCCGGTTGCAGGTACTACGCACCTGACCTTTCTGAAGGATCTCACCAATCGTCAAGGTCGTGGTATGTCTTTCTAGGGCGTCTCCTCCCGGCGACTCCACTGACATTCGCTTTATAATCCCTTTCGTTAATCGCCTTTCATCCATTCTCTCGACATGTCCAAACCATCTCAGCATACCCCTTTCAATGCGTGTCACTATATCATCTTTTAAACCGCAACGCTCCCTTATCACACTAATATGACGTAACAGATCATTTTCACTTAATCTCAATATAATCTCTCAAATATCGGCTATAAGCGGCGTGACAACATGAAAAATGCACCAGATTATAGACAAACTTTTCCGCAATCGCATTTACTTATAAAACTATTGAGAATTTATTCATTCACCCTTAAACCATTATTCTATAACTTATGATATTTTAGAGCCTCGTCGTCCAGGTCGTAAGTTTCCAACAAGCGTGCGACCTTTGGTCGTAATTTGGCGACTTTATGGTTCCGTGCTCAGATATAGTCGCCTGATTTTCAACCCTCGGGGGAAATTGTTCGAGTTTGATATCATTAGCACATAGGTAAAACGCTTTTGGTAATTTATATGGTAATTGTGTTGCTGTCTCTTGCATCACCTATGGAAAGTAATGAAATCCATTAATGATATACACTATTAACTTAGGCATGGGTTGTAACAAAATATTGCCACAAAATTAATTATACCTATTCATAAAATACTTGTATATTACCACTAGGTATCTTTTTGGTTAGTGTTACCACTTACCTAACTATGGTTCAAGTGGTTAAGTAAGTTTTCATTCACCATTAATGTGTTTAAGTTGTAGGTCATTCGCGTAGGAATTCGATAAGCTAGAGCATGCATGGCCCGGTTTTCTAGTTTTAATTAGGTTGTATTTAGCTATTTTAAATTTCTTTACTCACGAAGCAAACGTGTGAAATATTATTAATTACTCAGAAATATTTGTTATATTCATCGCATCGTCACGATATAAAATGAAACCCTATGACAGTTAAATGAATGATATTGCCGGGGCAACCATCTATACTCACTTAATTTATTTTCCTTCAGCTGATTGATCTGCTTTATGAAGAAGAAAAGCTTTCAATAACCTTTCAATTTTTTATGATGTTGAAATAAATGATGGTAATAGGAATGCTTGATAGAATTCCTAATTTAATTTCAAATCATCTAACGATAGAGAAATGTCGGCTTTATTATAAATATTGTTCTAAGAATATACACGTAATTGTCTATGTAATTACAGACTATTTTCAAGAAAACACGAGATTGCGGTGACCTCCTGCCTCCGTTTGAAGTCAAGAGCAGGAAAACGTTATAAGGTATGTTGAAAATTGCAATAATCCGCAACTGTAATAACTGTTTGGTTTAAGATTGTATAGGTTCCTATATTATGTTTTTAAATAGGGTAATTGGTAACTACCTACCCTCAGGATTTTTTCTCTAACGTCACCTCAGATCAAATAAAAAGTTAAGATGGAACTTTGCGAACAAAGAAGTGAGGCTGGCTAAAACTACGCCATGCCGTTTACAAACACAATTTTACACTATATAACAATACTGAAACTACGCCTTATCTTCGAAAGCTCGACTGACAAGATAAGGCATAGTTTCGATTTATTTTCAGCAATGTATTTTGTAAAAAAGTTATAGGACAAAGGTTGTTGCTAGTGTTTCACCAATAATCGTGTATATTTTAAAAACATTAAAACATAACTGTACATGTCACCTACATAGCTTTTAAGCTGTTTTTCACTGAAAATATAAGTAATATGCGGAATACGAAAATCCGCCTACATTTTAAAATGATAAGCTGACGTCACAACTTTACATTTCATTTCACAATTAAAATCCGGAAGGGTTGTTAGTTGTTAGTCATTACGCTTCACAATCCCGCCGCATAGTATAAAAATAGCTGACTGAAGCTACTTATTGCCGTGACATGTTCAGTAGCCGTAAACGGGAGCGATCCGGCAACATGGCCGCACTTAGTGCGACCGCCTCGGGACTCTTGACATGAATTAAAAATGCACGCTGCATTAGTGTTCCAATGGCGGGCCACTCCCAGCGCACATGTGAAATGGGACCGGGAAGTTACTCGCCCCGTGTCATGTCACTACACTAGTTTTTGGCCCCGGCCTTTGATCTATTAATGTTGGGCAAGGTATTACGTTTCGTACATTTTTAAATGTATCCCCAAATTCGCGGAAAAAATGCGGTGTTGAAATTGTCACTTTGTTTTCTTGAGGCAAAATTATGACATATGGTGAGCATTATGATAAAACTAATAAATAATACACTGTATCAATGCAAACATTATTTGAAAGTATCCCAGAAAAATGAAAAATAACATAGTATTTTTTTTTAACGATAATTAATTTTGACTCATATAGTTTTGACAAATTGTTAACAATCTCCCGAATAATAAATGATAACGCAACTAACGACGTGTGTGTGGAAACAATCCATTTGATGAAAGATCCATTATCAAATGCATCAAACAACAAAACTAATCGGTGCGTAACAAATGGAACACGTTATCAACGTATTAAAACAACAGTTCGTTTTCACGTTCCATTACCAAATTAATAAGCAGACACTGTAAACAAAGGAGTCGGGCCGTCGGATATGAAAAATGCTTACAAAGAGCGAAAAAAATTAAGCACCTTACCAGAGGCGCGTGGGTCAACAAAGATAATTTCCCCGCAATAAATTGAAGTAGCTGTGGTTAATTACCATACCTGGGTTTCAGAGATAGAGAACAAAAATCAGCAGGAGCCGCCAGCCACAGATAACCTCACTCATAATAGAGACTTTAAAAGAAATTAGCACTCGCTCATTAGCTGAAAGTTTCTGTTGCATTTTATGTGGCTGTGCGGATTAGCGCGGTTCGGCTGACTGACATAATTGAGTTAGTTTAAAAATGGAAGCCCTTTTGGCGCTTCAATTTCTATGTTCGTGTTTTTGCATTTTTTGTGGTGAAATTTTTGTTTGAAACGGGATTTTGAAAACGGATATTTTTAAAAGCGTTTAGTTTTAATTATTTTCTTTGAGTTCTATGAATAAGATGAAGTGCATATTTAATTGTATCTCTAAAGTTTGAAGAGGTACATGGACATCGTAGTCCATTATTTGACCTTAATTTTGGAATCATAAAGCGTGCATTTTTTATAGAATTATAATAGAGGTATATCTCTTATAATTTTGATAGTAGTATCTACCTATAATGGACACACCCTAAAGCAGACCGCCTGGTCACAGCCTAAAAGCGGAGCTGCCAAATGAGTTTTTCCCACATATTTTTAGACCCTTTCATACCTCGTATTTAGCGGCTGTGTTATTTATTCATAAGTTATTACGTAAGGAGATGATGTACGATGCCTGTATGATGGACGGGAACTGAATACGATGCATCATGCATAATCACTTAGCTCAGCATCGAGGACTAAGTAGTCGCTATACATCTGCATACAAGTATTAAAAATAAAAGCAACAATTTTATTTTAGTTTATGTCATTGCATAATAAATTTAGTTACTTGTACAAGATGTACGTTAACATAGACTAATGAAAGATTTTAGACAAGTTAGTATCATTGCACTGCAAAAAAGCTCGAATGTTCATACTGATATATTATAAGCATTTTGCAAGTAATCGCGGTGTCGAAGCACCTGTCGGGTTGGCAGAGTACGCTAAAAAATCAATGAGCCCGATCATAGATAGCAAAAGGAACACCATTATTATTGTATTGGGTAAGGGATTGACTTTTAACCCTCCGTCTTTCTCCGCCACATGTTAAAAAAGGTCACTGAAAATATAATTTCGGGGTTTGTAAGAATGGTAAGGGGCTCGTGGCTAAGTTATATCTGTGCTGATCAACAAATCTGCTAGGTTAGCTACGCTGGCCGCGGTCAGTCTATGGATGGGTGACGACCATTCCATTGGAGGACGTAAAGCAAAACCTGTCGATCTCAGTTGTTATACGAACACCTATGACAATCGTTAGTGGCAGTCAGGAGTCCAAAAAGCCTGATAAATTGGGTTGCGGAGGTCTGATGGGAGATCGCTTCGTGTAAAATACTGATATTCAGTCGCACCTGGTTCGACTAGAAGCTGACCCCAACATATTTGGGAAAAGGCTTAGAAGAGGTTGGTAAGAATACAATGTGCGGAATTCAATACGCTCCCATTTTGTCTACTGCGTCACAACCATGAATATTCCAGGTGTTTTATTCGAATACCTTAACGCTGTACAAATAGTTGTGAACAACGATGTATGCACGCTCGTAATTCATGTACAGCAATAATAACTTGAAGTGCATGTGAACTGCAATGGGCATTGTGAGCCCAACTCCGGTCGAAGTGACCGCTGCCCGACGCCCAACCAATTTAAATTTATTCCGTGCCTCTTCTGTGCATCGTTAAAGTCAAGGGCGTGCTTAGCGCCAGAACCTATTAACTTAATATATGGGTATGAGCAATCGGCTTTTTGTTATGTTCCCGAGTCAAACGTTACTCGTTCATTCCTAATTGCTAAATGGTTCGTATTACACAAGTCGTTACTGTCAATGGGTGAACGGAATAATCAGTGTTATTTAACTTAGTATCATAACTGGAGTCTTTGTTAGTAAATGAGATATAAATAAATACCTAAACAACAATCATAAATTTTAAATGGGAAAGTCGACTGACTCATTAGTCTCGTGATTCCAAGCGCGACTGCTACGCTAGAGGTCCTGGATTCGTTTCACGCAAAGTTTCGCAGGTCGAGCAAAGTGTTATTGGGATTTTCTATAAAATTCTCACTAGCAGCTAGGAATTTGGGTTTGTGCCCGGTTAATGGCAATATGCTCACCCGCCACATACGGACACAGGCGGACTGTGGATGAACATTAAGTATACCTCATGCTTATACTTCGGGGAGTACAGGCGTGTTGGTATGGTAGAAAACAATCATACATTTTATAGGAGAAAGTCAGGCGTTTAATCAATTTGTATATGGATTTTTTTAAAGTGCATATAGTTAGCAATTACACCTTTTGTGTACATTAAACTTGAATGTAAATAAGGACAGTGTCCGGTGATATTTTCGTCGGGTTGATTGCCTTCATCCGACTGTACTCAACATACATACACATATATCTATTTTCCAACATATGTAAATTTTCAACAAGCCTTTTCGATTCGACGGACGCGTCCAATTCGCTAGTGGAATGGAACTGAAATTGGAAAAATCGCCGTGAGCCATGTTGAAATAATACCATTGTGGTCTTGAAATTGTTTTAATAAGGCCAAACAATATTTTTAATTACTTTAACCAATTATATTGCTGTTGGGATCTCGAAATTTGAAGCTATGCTTAAGATCGGTACTTCTAGGTATCGTTTATTTTATTTTATCTAACTACATACATACCAGGAAAAGTGTTCTGGAAAGAAAACTTTCAGTCATAAGGTTATACGACCCCAACCCCTACTACCTATTAAGCAAAAATCGAGTTCTTTAGATTTAGAAAAGTAATGAGCCATATTGAAAATTCATTTTACTCTTACCGAAGTTTACTCGTAAAGCGTAAGCTATCACAAATAGCATGTGATTCTACGAAAAAGCGCAGTGCGACTCAACTTAGCGTTTATACTTAATGCCTTTCTTATATGTTGATTGATTTGAGCCGTTAGGTTCATTTTAAGCATTTATTTATTTATTATTATTTATTTATTATGGACCTTCAACACAGGATACACACAATACATGACATAATCAGGTACATTAATAGATTTTGTTTTTATAACAGGTGTGTTCCTCCACTTAAAGAAGGCCACAGCATGCACTTACAGTCTAGGCGAACAAAGGAAATTGAATAAAATACTTAAAAAATATATATTATTAAATTGTGATATTACCCAAAAATTAAAATTAAAAATTAAAATTAAGAATTAAATAACAAAATAAACAAACAGTTACTGATAAAATAAACAATTAATGGTAAAAAAGTAATCAATGGTTGGAGAATACATTTCATTGTGTAATAGAATTTCTCGGTATACAGTCAATAAGTATATAAGCGGTGAGATTAGTTTTCAATGTATATCAATTGTAAACTCCAGAATACGATGTACGATGTCGTACGATGCCACCTTACCTTTTAACTATCTTTTTGTATTTTTTAGGCATTTTCCACGCAAAGATTATTAAGTTATTTTAGTGAAGGAAAAATACGACCGCGGGCAGGATTCGAACCTGCGTCTTCTGGTTAAGTACACCCACGGAAGAGATAAATAAGGTTGGAAAGGCCCTAGCTGCTATTTTGTTCTAGGACCAGTGTCGCCGCTTTACTCCCACTACTTCAATTCTCAAACATACGCAACATTATCTTTACAAGTTTTTCGCACACAATCAAATCACACACACATAAAGCGGTGGGCAGCAATTTGTTCACACACTAGCACCAAGCTCCCGTAGGCATAAGACACACACTCGCAACAAGCATACGCTAGTGCTTGAAAAGCTGATATTTTTTATCGATAAATTCTGTCCGTTATTTTTTTGTAGGTATATTGAATGAGTAAAAGGGCAACATAAAAATCAAGAACTATTTTTATTTAATATTAATTAATTTAAAAGAAACTATGTCCTTGGAACAAAACGTACCTAATCATTAAGCAATTGGGGGAAATGTAACATAACATAATAGAGTTATAACATAACATAGAATAGATATATAATAGATAGAATAAAATATTAAAACTTAAATAAAATAGTAGGTATAGTATTTGACTTAGATTTGACTAGACTATATTGTATCTATTCAGTATTAAAATCTTAGTAAAATAAAATGGTCTACATGCCGCTTCCTCTTCATTCATTCAATGATTCATATAATATGAAATACATCTAACTAAAAATATACTCTCATCAATTAAATATTTAATATTTCAAAAATAATCTTTGTCAAACGTAAATAAAGTTGAAAACTCTATCGATGCTTTTATTTAACTACACGGTCACCTCGATATCGATAGATGTACGCCGTGCATCACTCACGGCCAACCCCGGCAAACGACGACGGCCATGGTTGAAAAGTAGAGAACGCAATGCATGCAGTACATTGCAAGCGGACTACGACATCGTGTTGATTAAGCGAGAACACATCGGGCAATGTATTTTATTTGTAACTTGTTGCAATAATATGATTGATGTTTGGAATTTCATAGTGATCAGTATATTTTTATGTTTTTACCAATTATTTTGCAAATAAATGCTATTTTTGACTTACAGATGGAAAGATATACCTCCTCGCTATATACTAGAGGTCTGACATTTTGTCTATCACGTAAGAATAACACAACACGGCAGTTTAAAGCGGAGCTCTGTTCTCTGAAGTAGTCATAAGCAAACTAAACGCGGCGAATGTATGATTTGGGCGAGTTATGATTTTCTAATCAAGACTGTGGCGCGCCTGCCCCGCCCACATGGCCATTCCAATCTTATTTATCTCTTCCGTGAGTACACCAGACGCTATGATCGCTAAGCCACCGTACTCACTAAAAGACGTAAGTCACTAAAAGACGTAAATTAAAAATGTGAAGGCAAATTTCGACATGGCGGGTGGGAGTCGCGGTGGCTTAGCGGTCATAGCGTCTGGTGTACTTAACCAGAAAACGCAGGTTCGAATCCTGACCGCGGTCGTATTTTTCCTTCACTAAAATAACTTAATAATCTTTGCGTGGAAAATGCCTAAAAAATACAAAAAGATAGTTAAACGGTAAGGTGGCATCGTACGACATCGTACTTACTGTAAAGCATGTCATGTCGGTTGAGAAGCTCATTTTCAACAGATGTCACTGACGTCGCCTAAAAGACGTAAATTAAATATGTGAAGGCAAATTTCGACATGGCGGGTGGGAGTCGCGGTGGCTTAGTGGTCATAGCGTCTGGTTTACTTAACCAGAAGACGCAGGTTCGAATCTTGCCCACGGTCGTATTTTTACTCCAGAATAATGAGTTGATAGTTGAAGGGTACGTTCAGCAGTGGACTAGTGTCGTCTGATGATGATTTTTTCTTGTGATTAAAAGGATATTTGTGGCTGGCTAAGAAATAACTACGCTGATTAACTGATTTGCAAGGTTAACCTGAGCTTGTTGCGGTCTGTCTGTAGAAGAGTGTCCATTTTTAACTCGCCAACGCGTCTGTGCCTCGGGTAGCATGTAAAGACCGTTGTCCTGGTTCTTATACTAACACAACGTATGTTGTTGTTAACAGTTAGAGCCCAAGCCCAAAAAGCCTCTATCATATAGATAAAGGAACTGTGCCGCATTTGATCTCGTGTTTTATGAATTCTGATTCTCATGTACATTTCCACAATTTCTTTCTTAACGGATATCAAATTTCAGGTTTTTAGACTTTAAACATAGTTTTATAGATAACTAGTGGATTCTTTACACTAACTGTTATTACTGTGTTGCTTGCCGAGATGATACAAAGCGAAGTTAATTATGTATGCCACTGAAATAAAACCCTTTATTTAAGATTTTACACCGGCAAAGGGAATTCTGCCTTGTTTATTAATAAAATTAATTACAAGAATATGTCAGCAAAAAGAATGTTCATTTTAGAGCTTATTAGTTAGGAAGTACACGGGTCTGTTATTCCAGGCATTCGCGTCGTCTGCCTTGTAATGAAACTGTACCTAGAAAAGTAGTACTTGAGACAGACTGTCGCTCGCTAAAATAAACGTATATTGGCTCCGTTTCATTGTAATGCTTAGAAAATAGAGCCATTTGTAGAAATATATGTTCCTGAGAATGTTTTCATTTCGTCTGTCCGAGAAGTATTTATTTTTATGTGGTGTGGTGGGTGACTGAAGTCATTAAAACAAGTATCCTGTAATTGTAAGAGCGGTACACACAGGACAGACTTACATATTATATTTAACTAATATTTTTTTCCGTGCGGGAATCGAACTCGCCAACGTTTACTTACTTAAGGGCAATATTTCTGTAACCTCCTAACCAGCAGATCGCGGTTTTAAGTCAAAATTTAATTACACTATAACTTTGTCTTGTTTAACTTGGCTATAATAAACAAAACAAACTGCTTGTATTTAAGTAAACTCTAACAGTAGATAAACAAATCGCTCCATGGATGTGGGTACAGTGTTATAAGTTATTGTAACACTGTACCAAAATCAGTGTTTTAAACTATTATCCTGAGAATATTAGGTGTATCAATTTTGACAACTACAAAAGTTTGTCATACGTCGTAGTTTTGTCATATGACGGTTGCCAGCCGACACTCCTGGTTAACACGGCTTAACGTGCTCTTCAAGGCACGGAGTGGTCTGGATGTGATAAGAATGGTCACCCATCCAAACATGGACCGCGGCAAGTACTGCTTAACCTTACAGAATAGCTTATCAGCATAGTTGTCACTTACATGAGCCTTGCTGATGTCATAAAGTGGTACGTAGTCTAAAATGTTACATAATAAAACTGAATCTGAACTCTCGACGCATTGATTCCCGATCTGTAATCCCCGTCGTCCATGTATTGCCATCCTAACACTTAATATGAAAATGCCATAAACGTCAATTGTATTAGCCAGGCCTGATATGAAAAGCTGCGGTCAGTGAAATTTAACAGTACAAAGAGAAATGAATGCAATGAATTTCATATTGTTTTGTAGTGAGAATATATATAAGTGAAGGGCTCGTGTCTAATTAATAATTAAGTCTATCATCCTGTGAAATTAAGTAGCACTTGCCGCGGCAAATAAAGTTTATATAAAGTCATTATATGGCATTTAAATATTCTGGCGAACTGTGGGTGTACATTATACTCTTCTGCCTAACCCTTCCGAAACACAGTAGGGATTATATGTTAATGTAAATAATTATTATAGGTAATTACTTTAAATACTTAAAGCATTGATTATATTGCTTTACTTAAAGCGGTGGTAGCTTAATGGCTAGGGCGTCGGACTTGCGAAAGTGTGGTTGCCGGTTCGAAGCCCACCCATTGCATTTCCGACTTGGACCCACTTGTAACACAAGCATTTAGATTAGCACGAGGGGTTAACAAGAATACCTACTAGTAATGTGCGACCCACATTGCTAGTACTATTTTTTAAGAAAAAAATAATGTAGTAATAGTAATAGGACAATCTCCTAATCTAGGTTTAGTGTAATAAACGTCACAAATGATACTTTGGGATCAAGTTTGCTTAATATGTTTTATATTTTTTGTTCCTGTGGTTGACATTATGATTTTAATATTTTATAATATAATTATCCAAAATGGCGTCCATTCATAAACACTTCGAAATATACATTTTTGCGATAAAGTACTTAAATCAACAATATGAATATCGTTTTACTATGAAGTTCCTTTTGCTCCGTTTAATAAGAGAAAATAGAAGAAACAAAGGAAAGTGTTGCCATCATCTCGCGTTACTGTAATCATCAATTCAAACTAACGAAATAAATGTTGCTCTCATATTTATATTAAACGAGTTATTGTTAATCATATCTCGAGTCGCGGGTGGTCGGCGCTTCAGTACAGTGACCAAAATACCTTGGCTGGCGGTGAAATATGGTACTAAATTTGAAACGTATCAAATTGGACAATAGTATCAACATTTGGCTTTACAACCAGCGCCACCATGAAGTGTCAACTTAAGCCGGTTGCTCTGTAATTAATTTGACGTTCATGAGTGCTATATTGTTTGTCGTGTGTTATAAATTATACAACATATGTATTTATAATGGATTGAAATAATCCTTTATGGGTCATAATACTTTGGCTTTTGTACGTTAAATATTTTGTGAGCATATTTTTCGACAAATCTGTTGGCACTGTATGCGTTTGTATCGGTGTCATGCCAATTTATCATACTCAAATGTGGACATTAAGCTCTTGAGAGTTTTCGTTAATAATATAATCTGTCTGTGAAATTTTAGAAATTATCGCTTTGTCAAAGCATCAAACAGTTTAAAATAAACCTAATGAAATATTGGCCTGGTTTTTTACCATTTATAATAACATTTTCCATAGAACGTATATCGTTATAGTATAGTAGCCGTTGTTCGAAGTTTCAAAAGGTTTTGCTTACTTTAATTCGGCTTCTAGCTCAGATCAAATAAAAAGTTAAGATGGAACATTGCGAACAAAGAAGTGCGGCCGGCTGAAACTACGCCTAACGGTGTACAACACACAATTACACGTACACACGTATACTGAAACTACGCCTTATCTTGTCAGTCGAACTATCGAGGTATCGAAAGCTCGACTGACAAGATAAGGCGTAGTTAACTAATACAGCACTTTATGGGGGGGTAATGTATATGTGCGTGTAATTGTGTGTTGTACACCGTTAGGCGTAGTTTTAGCCGGCCTCACTTCTTTGTTTGCAAAGTTCCATCTTAACTTTTTATTTGATCTGCGGCTTCTAGGCGACAACATATCGACATGAAACATGCACCAGATTTTAAGGTCGACCTTCAGCAATACAGCTGTGAAAACCTCATCCAATTTCGTGCACAAAACTTTGCATGATGTATGTTCAAACATACAGACAGACAGACGAAAAAAAATAAAAAACAGTTTTTTTGTTTTGTTGCGTTTTTATGGGAAAGCTCGGCAAACGAGTAGGCGAGCTGCCTGATGGTAATTAGGAGTAATCGCCGCCCATGGACACCTGCAATACCGAAGGAGTCGCAGACGCATTGCCGAGCCTATTTAAGGAAAAGGTAGGGTAAGAAGACGAGAAAAGGAGAAGGAAGGGGACTGAGGGAGGAAAAACCAAGAATGTTTCCCGTATTACTTATTCTTCAAAATCTGTATAATGTACAGACATCGGTCTGTTACAATTTTATTATTAGTAAATAAAAGATAAAGATGTACTTACGTAGGTGAGGAAATTAAAGGTATTGGAACTAAAAAAGACAGGCCTATATCCAGTAGTGAGTCAAACCGGGTTTCGGATGATGATGATTATAAAGATAGATAGGTATTTTAGTTTCGAATTATTCAAAATATACATACATACATACATACATATTGTCACGCCTGTCTCCCATGGGGGTAGGCAGAGACTATAGATTTCCACTTGCTACGATCCTGGCACACTACTTTCGCTTCAAAATATAATCAATCATAAAACGACCTGTTCAGTACCGTAATTTGCGAAGTAATAGCAATTTTTTTAGGAAAAAACGTAAGTTATTTATTTTTTCCTGGAAATTATAAGTACCTAGACCTTGGGTTACCCAAATCAAAGTGAAGAGAAAATTAATCCTGTATGCGATCCAGAGATACGATTTGATTTCAAGAGTTTGAGCAAAGTCGCGTACTCGCTACGACCACTTTTATGTAAGATTATAAATATTTGTAGATATTATAGTAACGTAGATTATGTATTTTTTATATTCATAATATTATTTATTTTCTGTACATTCGCGGCTGTTGAGCGTGAGGTTCTCGGTTCCAGTCCCAGGTCGAGCAATGATAAAATTATTAGTAGCAGCTAGGAGTTTGGATGTGTCCCTAGTTTAAGGCGACAGGGTCCCACCTTATTACCAAGGGACTTCAAAATACTCTTTCTGCCATTTCTGTTGCGGTAAATAGGCGTGATAGTATGATTTTTACCCGACTGCGAAAAATGAAGGGTCATAATTATTAGTTTGTGGTATTAATTTATTATGATGGCTCTATACTTACCACATCATAATTTATAGCAGTTTTGCAACCGGGCCAATAAGTTTGTGTGCGGCTGGAGAAGAATTTAATTGGATACCTCTACGTATGTACAAGTTTAATACATTCACATTGCCATTCCACAAGTTGTTCCATAAATACGAAATATGATGATACTTAGGTACGTTATATTTTTCTTAATGACACCTTTCATCACGTCTTAACGCATATTTATTATAGAAAATTTCAATATATTGTGAGCTTTAGTACTCATTTATAGCCGGGCAAAAAGGGCAAAAACGAAATAGCTATGACATGTCAAGCTTAATATATTGCATAGCCGGTATATCCGGCGGCCACGGCCACGTGTGCGGTGCGCGCGCGCCGATTCCTTCACGACTTATTAACGCGGGAAATTAGTGCTGGGACAAACCACCCAGTGTAGGGACACAGAAAATAGATTTCTGATAAATGACTGATATTAATCTGGTTGAAAGTGTGTTTTGTTCCATTAGTAAGTGTAGTTAATGACCTATGTTCACTGTTTAGACTTTCTGATTATGAGTTAAAATTAAAGAAACGTTTCATTCCTAATTAAGTGATGAAATAAAAGAATTTATGAGTATAAAATGTAGAAAATAATCTCTCTATAATCTATTATCTTAATTAGAGAGTTGCCAGCGGGTTAGGTATAGGATCCCGGCTATCTTACGTTAATCGAGAATAATTAAAATCTGTTCAGTAGTTTCAGAGTTTATCTATTACAAATAAACAAAAAAATAATCCCCTTTATAATATTAGTGTAGATTTATTGATTTGTCTATCAATTGGATTGGTGACAGAGACGTAGGTTGGTTCTCAACTCTTCGAGAGCCTATAGTCCCCCTCGGCAGTATGCTTATTTTATACCAGGATCATAATAAAACTAATTAAAATGTTATGAGATTGGAAGCATCGCCAAAGTAGGTCAACGCTACTTCTATAAAAGTAAGACAAAAGTTCTTAAGGGAAGCAAGCCGTGAAGTCAAAGGCACTGACTCTATAATTTAGTCAGTACCTGATACAAACGGGCTCAGGTGCAGACATAGTTAATTTTACGTCTAGTTGAGAACTGACAACGAGGTGACGTCACACGCTTTGAGATTTTGTTTCGCGAAATTTTGGATCCACGAGAAATATTATACTATTTCACATTACATTCCTAGTTATACATTATTAAATGTAGTTTCTGTAGTCTCATAAACAAGTCTGTAGTTTCAGTGAATTCGGCAGTCTAATATACTCTCGGGCGAATCTAGCTTGTTGCTCTAAACAACAATAGCTTTTCTGAGAAATACGAATGTTTCGGGCCCCTAGGGCTTCAAAGTTTGAAACCCGGATGGCTGTTACACGCAGTCGTTTGTTTGCCGCGTTGCCGTAGCCTGTAATACCAGAGCCTCGAGCCGCAACACAGATGTTGCACGTTTACTCCCAAGGATTCCTACCATGTTCCTACCCTATAGAGATGTTTTGGCACACGTGATCGCGCAATCTCATAATACGGCCGCAACAAACTTGCTCACGCGATTGTTGCATACGAAAATAATACCTATGGTGTGCGTACTAGCACATAACATCGGTATTATAAAAGTTTTCACGCAGCACAAGTTGTCACTTGAGGGATGTTGCTTCGGGATTATCGCTTTTATTATCAATGCGATAGAGTGTTTTGGTTAAGGATTTGCTTCGCAAAGAGTAGAATATTGGTGTAGGTGTAACAGCCGCCGGCACTATTATGGGGGGTCAATAGCTGTATCCGTCGGCGATCGATGCCGGAAGCCGCTCGCCAGTACCTACCGGAAGTAGCGATGCCTGTCGACGGGCGAATTTATTTTTTGACTGACAACGGGGGAGAAAGGTTTGTCGTGTTCCGCCCGATTAAACTAAAACAATTTTGGAAAGTGCATTTTGCGTTTTACACCTAGTTCATAGGAACACCTATGAAAAAATAATTTCTTTACGAACGCTGTACCTACGTAAATTAATTAGGATTGTGTTAGTTTTATAGTGTTTATTCCACATTAGGGGAGGCCTATGTATTAGCATTGGACTATTATAGGAGGATAATGATGAGTAATTTTAAATTCTTGTGCAGTTTTTATTATGTTTAACTACTTACAATTATTGAAAGCTTAAACTGAACTTATTAATATTTTATCAATAAACATCACTATTAATTAACGTTTTAATAAAGAAACTGAAGAAAACTGATAAACGTAAATACTACGTCTCAACAAGATTATATTAGCAACCTATCTTTATACAAAGTAAATGAATACCTACTTGGAAAAATTAAATATTCTTAAGAAAGTTAATAATATTTATAATAACGTAGGGGCCTTTCCATAAATTATTAATATTTATTTTACGTCCCTTATTACTTTAGTCTGTGATAAAGGTTCTTTGTGAAACCTAATTAAATAATATTGTTGGTAAGAATTTCTGAAATTCTATTTAGGTATTTAATTAGGTTTGTTGTGGATAAGATGTTGTGAACCACATCAGTACGCTGGTTCAGCCACATACAAGAGCTATAATATAAAAGATTTTTGATAAATTCTATCTCTCGCAAATCAATTCAAAAGAATTGTAAACGTTATGATGTAGGTACTCTAGTCAAACAAAAACTTACATAAACTTATGTTGTGTGTTGTCTCTTAGATACTAAATATCAATAAATTATTTTGATCAGCGATGAAGTGGAAAACTGGAAAATTACATGTTGACCTTTGTTTCGTTTTCTAGATTGTTTGTATAAGTAGAACATTGAATAATACAACAGCTGTCTTTGAGGAAAATGATATAGGTTTTATTTATTCACAACAAAAATTAAATGTCAATATTTAACCAGATTGGTACTTTCTATTCCGAAATTAATATCTTGAATGAAAATTACATAGGTAGGTAGTAACTTAGACAATATTTAAGTTATTAAATATTAAAGATTGTAAAATAATTAAATGAACAACAACTTTTTATTTCTTTACCACTTGAATGTCTTAAGTTTATTTTCCCAGGTTCCAAAATTGTCTGCACACAGACAGCTGTATGTCTTCATTAGACGTGTTTTCTTAGCTCTAAGCTGAGCGGACAAACACTAACTAACACGTAACTACTTAATTTTACCTTTTTTACATAACATGACATGCTTTACTAGAGTGAGACAGAGGTGTACTAATGTACACCCTCAGTCTGCTCGTATGTTTTTGGTCGCATGTAATAGGGGCCAACCTATTGACACAATGATAAACACAGCTGTTTTTACATTGAATTGAAAAATCAGATGACGTCATGAGGTCTACACTATTTTCACCTGTTTATTGACTTGCCTATGAACATTTATATGTATCTTGTGTGTTGTTTATTCAATATAAATATTATAGTATTATAAGAGTATTTTCTGGAGATTAAGAAAAAAAAAATCCTTTGGATTTCAAAACTAATTAAGTTTTGTGAATAATCTTTTTTCGCAGGTAGTAGTTCTTGAAAATTAATTATCTATCTAGAAACATATTGTGTATCTCTTCTGTAATAAGAACCTTATTCGATAGAAGATTCAAAATATAATGTAGGTAAACAAGCGGAATTTCCACGAGGCCCATGTTTCGTTATTCACTGCTGTTGCCGCTTCGTAACAATTGGATAAAAAAGTATCTTGAGCAGAAAATGTCCTTACTGCCGGCCCTTCACTTGCAACTCCGGAAACCCAACGACACTCCACCCCAAGTACGTTACACCGGCTGAATATTAAAACCTTTGTAGCTTTTTTCATACATAGGTATTAAAGACTCTTAAAAACACAGTTCTTTGGTGCTACTCATCAAACTGGGCGTTCAAAGAAAGTGGCTTAATTTTGCAAATCTTATAACACTTTACACTCCCGTTGCAAATTATTCCTTCGCACTTAGAACACAAAGTCGACTTTAATTGTGAAGTACAGTGAACATAAGTTTTCTGACTAAATAAGCCGTCGTCGTGCTAAGTGACGGAAAATGAGGTGCGACATTTGGTCGGAGAGGAGCCTGGCGATACAGGCCGTCGTTTGACCCAAATTTAGGCACTTGGCCGTCCACTTTGGCGTTTTAAGAACCCAATTCTGCACTAGCGTGGAAATGTTATTTAGCAGAATCATTAATCACATAACTCGTTCGTGTGCGGATCGCGCGTTTTAAATGAGTTCTAAATTGCTGTTGAGACCGAACGATGTAACCATCCAGAGCGCTGTAACATACTGTTAAAACCTTAAACTAGGTCGGTGCTTTTTTGGCACATTCGTTGTTTTAAAACTACAGTTATAGTGAGAATGGTTGTCTATTTAATCATTATTCGGATACGGATGTTTATGGAATTCATTATTTTTTGTGACAGCAAAACGATCATCGCAATTAAAATGTAGGCTCATCGTTGTCAGAGACTATTACGATACGGACGTAATAACATGAAGAATATAATTATATACACAATCCAATTAAACGCTGAGACTAGATTCTACTTAGATCTACATGATTAAACGCATAAGGAGGTACTGTGTAGAAAATATCTCTTTTTAATAAACATAGTGTGGATCCTCATGGATTGTCCGTGGCCCGGGCAGGCGGCGGGGTTAGTCAGATTAGAACCGACTAGCTGCACTTGCATTCTCTACCCATATGGTCAATTATTATGGAACCCGTCATCATATACAATATCTACCCCAATTTTTTGGGAGCATTCCACCATACATACATACATACATACACTCACGCCTTTTTCCCACAGGGGTAGGCAGAAACTATGGACTGCCACTTGCTACGACTCTTGCATATCTCTTTCGCTTCTTCCACATTCCACCATAGTTCATGGTTATACCGCCACGTAACGGTTGCCAGAGCCAAAATGGATGGGAGCATCCTATAGTCGCCTTTACGACACCCACAGGAGGAGAGCCTCATCTACTGCCCGGGTCCACACGGGGAAACTGTCCGGCTATCTTGATAGATATTTAGTATTCATTAATTTCAAAATATAATAAAATAACTAGTCAAAAAGTTTTACCATTGGTAGCAATAAAATTAATTTTGAAATTATATTTAGAACATACCTACTTAAGTAAAATAAATAATTAATACTTGAAACTTATAGTGCAAAAACTGCTGAACAGAATTTAATTATGATAGAACTTGATTTCTCTGATGTATTCAGATCCACAGAACGAAGATATCATCACTGTTGGTTTCTGATTAAATTATTTTTATTTATTCACGTTAGCGGAGCCGCGGGCAAATGCTAGTATAACCATAAGTATATTATTTTGTCGCGAGAAAATAATATTTAATCTCGCTATATATGTGTAAGTAATCACGACTTCCTTCAACAACAAACACGAATATAATGTCAACCTAAAATAAAACCTAATACGTAAATGGTAGAGATATAATTCGTTTGAGAATATAAGGTACATATTTCGAAAATCAGTAAGCCAAGTCTATACAATATCTATCTATTACCTAGACACGCAATTGAAAAGATTAATGAGTCTGTCTGTACATGCTGCGAAAACAAGGACATACGAGGTATTGTACGAGGACTTTCGATTATACGAATGTCTAGAATATATGTATCTCGGTCATATTGTAGATAGATTAGTATTTTTGTTCTTCAGTTAGGTATTGTCAATTAAGTTTACGATTGTCTGATAAAAAAGGTTAAAAGTTAACTGCGGAATTAAGGAAATAAGACAAATCGATTGACGATGATAATCAGTCCACGAGATAGGTTCCTGCAGAGCCACAAAGCAATTTACTTAGATAGGTTCAGCCTATCTTTGTATGTACATGCACATTAACCTTCTTTGCCTCATGTAGTCGTATAAAAATAATACACTAATATAAGAATAGTACAAACGTCTGGTTATAAATATAAGAATAAGGTTTAAAGAATGTATTTCTCATAAGAACATATTATTACAGTTCACTTAAAATGAGATACAAAGTTTACATATTTAAGTATAATAGAAATTGCATCTGGTGTGTTGATAACGTCACTAGGTACATAATAATATATATTTTCTGAGCTTAGATTTAAATATCTCAATACTTTCACATCTCTTCAATTCCTCCGGTAAATCATTAAACGAAGAATTAAGAAGAATTAAGATAGATTATCACAAATATACGAGCCGTTCCAGGGTCAACAGAAAGATTCAACGACTTGGACACCGGCCTACATTTTACAATTTATTGTGAGTAGGTACAGTTCAAAAGTAGATTCAACTACACATAAAAAGATTTCTGACATACTGAAATAAAACGACTACATAAATGTTATCGCATTATATTTACTTACTTACATTATAAAATCTGGTTTCAGACGGTTCACATCTTTCCAAAACCATAGACGCTGTAAATGGTCCGTGATTTCGGGATTTCATCATGAAAATATAACGTGGTTTTATATCAATAAATAGGTTTCATATTTATACAAGAAAGTTTCCTTGAACACAAATCAAACTAGCTCCAACATGCCAGTCTAATATTTAGCTTTCCCGTCCTTTTCCTAGCGACAATGCGATCCTAGTGACATTTTCTTTTGTATCTCTTTACTACGCTAATGACATGCCAACGTTTGCTTATCTATTATCGAACGTTTCGTTGTCGCGGTTAAGCTATGGTCACAGGAGAGTAGAGCGATTTTCATTGTTTTTTGTTTCCGTCATTTACGGCAGCAGACTATGCAGCAGCCAGAAGCAGCCAATCAAGTTCTAGCACTAAAAATCTCCGGAAAACCTTGAGATCCATACCTATACATTTTTTCTTTTTTTTTTGGCGCAGAAAGTCCTCTTGGATCGACTGCCGCCTGGAGAGACGGAAAGGCACTCGTAAGGACTTGTACTAATTAAAAATAACGCTTGCTTTCTTTTGGGCAAAAGACACGAACCTTATAAGATTTGGACATGGGATTCGTCACATTGATACGCCATCACCACGACCATAAGCAACTTTACGTAATGGCCTCCATCATCCGACGATAATAATTGTACGCAATTTTTTTTGACAACCGCTCCGCTCGCTGCTGTGCTCGCCGCGTCGCTCGTATCCACGATCTCCTGTAAACGTAGCCTAAGCGATTCGTTGTTATTTGCGTACCATGTTAGAGCGAGCTCACTAACCATGTACAGCGACTTGAGAGGGTTACAATTGCATTCGAAAAAACTTTAAAGTAGCAATATTACTCTAGCGGCCAGTTCAAGTGTCAACGCCATCATATTTAGGTTGTTAGAGGGAGATAGCGCTATTTAACCTGTAGAGCGACGTCTCTCTTACACAACTCAAATCGTAGTATGGCTCCTGGTTGTTCGATACTACCGAAGACGTCTTACACACGATTACATTTAATTGGATGTTGAAAGTGCCATGTTCTAATGAAGGTGCAGAAGGTGTAAAATTTGACACAGTGTTAACAAACCATTCTTAATTATGTAATAGGCTTTGTGCCAGTGATAGGAAAATCATTGGCAGAGTTTTACACATTACAGTTTACATTACAAGTGTTCTCTTTTATAAACAAACCTAGACCTAAACCTCACTAGAATTTTCTCCTCCTCACACACATGAATTAATTATCTTATAGCAAATAATGCGTATGTACCTATACGTACTTGACCCATTTAAGCAGTGCGCTTTTCATCGCCAGATCTGTTGGAGTAAATATGTAACGAAATAATGATACCGTTATATTTATATTATTAACCAACACTTACTGCTAGCTAAGCTTGGTTCCATTTTACATGGAACACGTCACATCGTAAGAAAAATCTAAAATTTAAGTGTCGTTCCCATCCCTAGGCAGGCTCTCTCGCTGCCTCAGAACTGGTATTTGATCTGGCACCCAGCCAGCAATATGCCCAGCGACCGAAAAACTATACATCTACCTATAGGATTTTTATAACCTAGATAAATTTTGTGCCGCGTCAGTTTTTTAAAACGATACTCGACACAAGGATTTGTTTGTTGTATCTTTTTGTGTTGGGCAACCTCTTTTAATTTTTCAAGAAATTATAGGACTTATTTATACATACATACCATCACGCCTGTATTCCCCAAAGGGTTAGGCAGAGGTGTACTAATGTACACCCAAATTTCGCCGGTATGTTTAGGTCCCATGTAATAGGGGGCGAGCCTATTGCCATTAACCGGGCACAAATCCAGACTCCGAGCTGCTACTGGGAATTTCATAGAAAAACCCAATAACACTTTGCTCGTCCTGGGAATCGAACCCAGGACCTCTAGCGTAGCAGTCGCGCTTGGGACCACTAGACTAACGAGGCAGGACTTATTTGTAGGGTTGAAAATCAACATATGGCGACCGTGACCTCCTTTGCATCTGGTTAAAAACTATATACATAATCTGTCTGGCATACCCCTTTTATGAAATGAAATGAAATGAAATGAAATGATGAAATGAAATGATATTTATTTCTGTAAATAGATCTTTTAAGACACTTTTACAAGTCGTTTATTTTACATATTTTTTTTAACTAGATGGCGTCGACGTTTCCTATCTGACGACCTCTGAGAAGAAACGTCGAAACAAACTCAGAGAATCATGGTCTCTTTTAAAGTCCAGACAATAGTTATATTATATGCGAGTTCAATGTAGGGCAAAATCTGAACAGGCCTTTTGAAGAAAGAACCATACCAGCTTTGAGTTGACCTGTCCTAACTGACGGAACGCATACATCAGTCATCGTGTAGCTCAACCATTTTTTAGGGAGCCCAACGACCCGACGCACAACGATACCAGATCAGCAAGACATTTGCGTAGGTCATGGGAAATACTCAAAACTTTCAGAAATCTTTAATATAAATAAATGTTATACGAGTTAAAACCGACATAGTACTCACATTTACATTTTGTATGGTACAGTGTATATTAATAATAATACTATGCATGATAACTATGACCTACAAGGCAACTCAGTCAACTCGTAAATGGAAAAAAAAATAAAAAAAAAAAATTTGAGACACGATAGCCAGCAAGTCGACCAGTCACCACAAGCAGCACCCGTTCACGAGTATAACGCACGGATCAGCCATCACCTCCCTCGCCATTTTAGAGGGAAGGGGGTGACCCGACCAATGACGCTACCGCAAGCAATGACATCTAAGGGAGCATGACGACAATGCAGCCAGGTGTAAATTATGTTACAAAAACATGTTGTACTGAGGACCGAGGTCACTAGTAACTGCATTACACATAAATGTTCACAAATAAAATTAAATAGTAAATAAGAAAATAATATGTAATAATCAAATTAATTGGGTATATGTCAAACGTATAAAGATATGTCAATTATCAATTACAAATTAAAATAATTAATAAAATAATAATCAAATTCAATGTCAGGGTAAATTTGGCATTATACAATCAATAGCCTGGTTCATTTGAACAGTTCAATTCAATCCCAAGCATTTTTGTCATCCATATAATCTTTCACACTATAGAAACCTTTCAAACACAGTTTCTGCTTAACAATTGATTTAAATTTGTTGATGCTCAGGTTTTGAATGTTGCTTGGGATTTTATTGTACAAGCGTAGTTTAGTGTAACCATTAAGCGCACCTACTTCATTATAATGTCAAATCAAATAATTTATTTGCTTATTAAATTAGGTCTCTATCAGGCTATTTCATTACCAGCTGCTTATGACTTAAGGCCTTTTACAAGCGTTGCAAATTGGAGGGTGAAACATATCGTCGGGGATACTCCAATACGCGATATTGAAGTATCGCTGACGATAAGACAAATAAAAATATGAATTTTGGTTTCTTGTTTAATCTCTCGGACTTCCAGCTACTTACTAATAAAGCCAAACATTATAATAATGTTGAGTTTCAATTGCGCAAAATATTTAGGAATATCCCGCGGCGTGAATGCTAGTCATAGATTTTCTATTGTGTCTTTAATTCGCTGCTTGGCGGGTAAATCAGTGTCAACATTTTAATAATATCAGAGACTGTCCTTAATCTCCAGTTTGTGACTTCGAATAATAATATTAAAATTATTCGAAGATTTTAGCTGGAAAGCTTTTGTTATGTCAAAGGGTTTATGGGGCAACTACAGACATTTAAAAATACTTACCTTATATTTAAAAGCTTTAAGTATCAACATCTATAACTTATCATACTTGTTTAATAAGTTAGGTTTTTCAACCAATTTTTTTAATTTAAAAATTGTGATGTCAATCGATAAATTTAATCCAATAGATATTTTTCTCGTCCAATGAGCTGAAAAATTTGATCCAGTGCACACAAGCTGTTTTGTTGTTATTCAATTTAGATTGTTTTAAACAGATTTAAATATTTTTTCAGTACCTAAGTAATTATAATACAATTATACTAATTCATTGTTATTTTTGTCTAGATATTTGTTTTAACATTTGTTTAAAATTATGATGTTACTTTATGGCCCAGTTTTATTTGATTGAAAAATAATTGGATTTACTTAGTATTTTTCTGATATTTAATAGGAATATGCATATCTATTCGATTACTATTATAATGTAAATGCATAACAATAAGCATATGTTTTGTAAGTAATGTTAAGAAGTGAAAAGATAAGGACAAATACGTCATTGAATTCATACTTTACGTTTTAATTCCTACTTAGTCCCAAGAATGTCCTGCGGCTTAGTAATCTGAAGCAGGTGATACCGAATGAAATCGTAAGTCGTGCACACACATATCTAAATACGCACACTATGTTAAATTTGCTTATGGTTGCCACACACACAGACGTACTAACGCAATACACACATTGACATATCTATAATAGATGAATTTCTGCATCAACTTACACACACATTCGTACATGATGATTCTGTGTGGTTGCAATTTGTGTTACAGCGAAGGAGCCGACGATAAAGTTATGCGAGGTGATAGCACAAGTTATTGTTTCTATTTCAGATCTTTATCGTTGTTAATTTGCTTTATATTATCCTTTCTAGCGGATGCATGGAAAGCAATCAGTTTTTCATTAGATGAGTACAGTTTATATACAATAATAGGTAATAATATAGAAAAAATACATACTTCTTGCATCTTGCATTATTATATACTTGCGTGGCATAACTCACTAACTAGTTCAAAACTATAATAGTCCTATTAATTCCATTGCTCAAAAAATCCAATGTAACCAAATGATAGCCACAGACAACATTAAAATTGTAATTATGTTGTAATTTTTTTTTCCAAAAATACAGTGAATTTTTTCATCGATTTACCTACTAGTGATAAAGTTATTGTTATTTGGTCGTAGATTAAGAATTAATTTCGATATAAGCACGTTGAAGCAAATCCGTCAGTTAAAATTTATTGTCGAAATCCAAACTTTGGCAGCAGCCGTACGTATTTGTGGTCCAATTAAATTTTCATATGGAAGCTTTTCAACTCGACTTCAGGCTTACCTCTTTACCGTATTCCATAATTTAATCCCGCTTCTGTCACGTTGAAATAAAAACAATAAAATATATTATCACGCTCTTGTCTTCGGTCTGAGGTCTACAGATATAGGTGATCCGATGAAACTGGGCGAACCTATTACCATTGTTGTTTGTTGTTGGTTGATTGTCAGTATAAACTTAGTTTTCTTCATTTACTGGGCATCAATCCAAAGTCCGAGCTGCTACCTTCATAGAAAAACTCGATAACACTATCAAGCCGGAAATCAAACCAAAGAACTCTTGAGTAACAGTCGCGCTTGCAACCACTAAATCAATGACGAAGATCTCGACCAAATTGAAAAAAAATAATTGAAATAACTACGTATTTTTTTAATATTCAATAGATCATCAAACCATATATTATTATGATATTGGTCATTTGGTTGTTGGCCACATTCCTTTTTAAATGCTTAACTATAACTGACACGAAAAGTTAAATAACAAAAAATACTAGCCAAGAGGATATATGATGCAACCATGATGTAACTTAAAAATCGATTGTTTTTATAACTATCTACTTGAATATATCCAGAAAGTATGTTCCGAATCGAATATTTTTAATCAACACATTGTTCGATTTCCGAGAATATTCGACGAATGAATTGAATACTGAATACTGGTGCTTATCGCTGGATATAATTTGATTATCCCTTGTTGAGTGTATGTTGAATGGTAAATAAACAGTCGGAAGTCCCAATTAGATTCCTTTGATGTTCCTAACACGAAATAAAATGCTCCCAAAGTCAGTTGTCGCGGAACAATTTTCATTAGCATGTAATACGTGACTGCATTATTAAGAGGCTGAATGACATGCCCTGTGCCTTCCCTGAACTAAAACTTTTACATTATGTTCAACAAGATTATGTATTCATGACGTGACGACGCTTTGTAAGTGCGTTTTTTACGCGTATTACTATTTGATATGCATGGTTTTGCGGGCATGAATGGTGTGTATTAAAAGTTATTAGATTATTATTAATTTATTTCTCCTGTTAAATGAAAAGGGCCTCTAAAGCTTTCTATTAGCTGCTGTCCGCAGTTTGATTCGCGCCCCAAAAGGACTAACTATAAATTACTTACTCCTTATACTTACGCCTAACTTAGTCCTTATAATGTCAGCTATGTACCAGTGAATGGCTTGTCAAAATCGGGCTAGCCATTTCAGAGATTAGCCGAAACAAAGAGACATACCTGTTAAATAAATTATGATTATGATTCTTATAAGTAGGTATGTACGTGTGTTCTTTTAACATTTTAGTAAAAAGCTTGTGACATTACAAGCACTAAAAATAGACTGGATTTATTTTTTGTATCATGCATAGATTTGTTCGCTACATACAACCTTTAAGCATTACCTACTCTTGAATTTTGAGTAAGACTAGTGTTACTCAAAATTCAAAATTCCTTCTATCAAAACGGCGCGTTTTGAAGCGGCGGTAGCCTAATGGCTAGGGCGTCGGACTTGCGATCATGTGGTTGCCGGTTCGAACCCTACCCATTGCACTACCGACGTGAACCCACTCGTAATATAAGCATTTTAGCTTAGCACGAGGGGTTAACAAGAATTCTAGTAATGTGTGTGTGACCCACATTACTAGTAAGCTTTTATAAAAAAAAAAAAAAACATTATATAGCTACAAAATCGGAGCTCCTTCTTAGACTTCGTATGCAGGCATCCATGCATTCACGTAGCGCCAGTAATTCACGTGGAACACAAGTGTAGGTAGTGTGTAGCTATCTACAACTGGAACAAACTATATTGTATTCTCGTCAGCAAAAATGTTGTATTTGCATGATATTTGTATGAAATGTCACGTAAGCCTCAATATCCTAGGATGCTGGCCTAAGACGTATGTATTGGTAGTCCACCTCCATATTATGTATCTACTAATCAAATAAGTAACGTGTAATACAAACTTGTCTACTTTTTAAAGTAATCGGCTTCGAAGCTACCTTTTTCATTTATTAGGAACGGGCCACAAAATATTCAATAGAGACAATAGTAGGTATGAGTTTTTTTATTTTATCACAATAATACTGTAATTTCACACATAAACGCACACGCATACAAAGGTTTGAAACTAATAGAACTTCTGTTTTTCGTAAGGCTAAAAAAGCAAACAAATTGAACACATACAACTGAAACTCACAATTACAGAACAAATTGGGAACACCGTATCAACTTGTGAACTCTGTTATTGCCTACTTTGATGTTAGTGTTAAAAACTAATTTGGCCAGAGGCGAGGCCGAGGTCAGAGGAGGACGGCGGAGGTCGGACTATCGCAAGTCAGATAATGTTTACTTAAGACCAACTTACCCCACCAGATAGTGCCTATCTCGAAGGATTCCCGAACAAAAACAACGCCCAGAGGCGTTTATTGTTACAAGCCCGTTCATTATACACAGTTATAGAATCTCTTCGTTGTTATATTAATTTTGTGTTGCGGTTTTTGGGGCGAACTAAAACAGTTTAATGGTAATGCTCCATTATATTCAACGTTATTTAACACCGGTGTTCCTTCTTGTTTAGGAGATTATGGGGTAATTAATATTTGTTTATGTAGCCCCTGAGTCTTAATTAAGCTTAATGAACAGTTAATTACCTGTATTTTTTATGAAGATGCTACTGCAAATATTATTTGGTCTCGGTTGCTATGCAGTAATGGCGCCTTGCATGATTAATTATTTAATACAGCTTGTTTAATTTTAGATTATTGCAAGAAGATAAGTGTATTGCGATTGTAATTTCTTTCGTCTAATTAAATACTTACTGTTAGAACTTGGGTAGTTTGTCTTTAAGGCAAGAAGTCTTTAAGTTTTTCAGATCAAATTACGTAAATCAAAGCGTTTCTTTGATTTACGTAATTTGATCTGAAAAACTTTGACCAACATTGACGATCAATTACGTTCACAGTGATGTTATATCGCTACTTTGACCGTATTTGCAGAAATAATATTCCCATACTTATATTCTATTCATAAAAAAGCCAAGAGTAGCATTTCAATTAAACAAACAAGATAAGTGTGCAGCTTGTATCAGTGACAGACAATTATTAGTGCTAACAAACGTTACGGCAGAGCAAACATATTTCCGTACATCCATCAAGGTACTAGCAATACATACGGCATTCATTCGATACGCGGTTCACTGTGTGCCCATCTCTAATTTATCGAGCCGAACATTCGTTCAAACAAACAATTCGAGACATGTAATGCCCGCCATCTGTATGGTATGCTCAAATCCCTGCACGCTATATTGATATTAATTGGACGACACAGAAACCGCTCGGATGGGACGACCAGCAGTTTAATAAAGGCCGCTCTCGATTGGAGGAATTTCCTTTGTGAGTTTGTGATACACGCGACTAATAAGTCCGAATCACAGAGGATACTTACCGGTATTTTTATGAATAAGGCCTTTTTTCCGTGTATAATTCACCTGATCAAATTAAATATTTTTTATTAATGTTCCGGTCTTATGCTGTATTTGTAAATTCAAATGAGATGAGTATAAATTAAATTCGACTCAGACTCTCATTCAGCCTGTCTGATACTGTAGAAGTGAAGTGATTTTCTATAACAATTACTTCACATTAAGTGGTCCTAAATTTTGTCCAAGTGGTCTGCTTAGTTTCAAATTATTAATAGGTTTTCATAAATTTAGAATCTACTTTAACTTAATTAATCGACTTTCGTGTTGTTGGTAACTTGATTAGCTTCACAAGTCTCTCATTGTGTTTTTTAAAACTCGGCGTGATCTTTTGTAACAGTGACTTCTAGACAATGGTCTCTTAACTTAAATATCTGTATCGAAATACAAACATTCAAGTGGGAACATTTCGTTTGTGTTTCGAAATCCGGAATTTTAATCGAAATGTTTCGGGAAACAGGTAATTCTCAATTGAATTGAGTATCTTTCATAGGACCATCACCATCTTTATAGTTATCCTCGGATTTATTAGAAATGAATTAATTTCGTTGAAAATCAGATTCATGTAGGGCAAATTTTACCTACCTTTCTTCGTTTGCGATTCAATTAACACTCATTTAACAAGCAGCTGGATATTGCATGTATTCCAACAAAGAGAATGTATGCTCTGTTTTTTATTTTTATTGGCAATTAAACAATTAACCCGTCGAGAGGCACAAAGAGGTGGAGGCTCCCTACTGTGCGGGGCGAAATTTTATACTCATTGAAGGCGTATTGTGGTGAATTTTTAGGGTTTGTTCTCCCGTCCTGGTTCGCGAGATGAAAGCTTTGCTGAATAGGCAATACCATAATAAATAATAATAAGAGGACTCGCATCACTCACAGCTGGGTACCTACTGAGCGTGGAAGTAAATTAGGTCGCGTTTGTGCACTAGCGAGAGTCTATACAATTTTTTTATATGTGTATGTATGTATGATTTTGTGTGTATGTGTGTGTTTGGCAATGGTAATGTAAAGTTTTTCAAATAAAAATCAAATACTTTTTGTAATTTATTTAATAAAAATCTCTTTTGACTTGAACACGATCACTAAATTACAGACAATTAAAGAAATATTATTTTTATGTAACATTGAGATTATTTTACGTCGTATCAGTCGAGCTTAGAATAATAATAGTTACAAGACAGACTCCTTCACTGACTGATAAAATGAAAATTTACATTATTATTATCTATGTACAATGCTCGTGTGTTTGGAAATTGATGATAAATAACAATTATAATCAAGATAAAAGCATCTCACTCTACGCCTAGAAGCAACAGCATGTCTTAGATCAGAATTGATTCATAAGCAAAATGTAATAGCTGCTAATATTTAAAAAAATATGGGTATTATACCTAAATCATGTTACAAAAGGGTGTTCCCAAAATCAGCTGAAGTTCCTACCTAATTATAAAATTAGATATAATAATTGATAATAATTTTACAACGACACTGTATTGTGTATTATAGAGTTCGTTAACAAATAATGTAATAACAGCGAAAGGATATTAAAAAAATCTAAAGTAGGTACTATGACAAAATCATAAACAATTACCGGCAACATGTGGCATAGAGTGAAAGCAGTTCGGTTTTATTTATGTTTTGTAAATCAGCACGCATAATAATTTCCATATGTCGAATCTGTACAGTAAAGTCGGTGCTCAATTTGACAATGCCTCGAGCTAAACGGCTGCCTCGAATACAAACGACGCCACGCGTCGTGGTACGCAAATGTAATAGATCAGCGACTTAATACCAAAATACTACTATAAAGACAAGTGTATCAACATAGCATTAGACATTCATGAATGAGTTAAATTCATACCCCACAGACCAAATTAAACCCCAAATTACTGGCAATTTTATTCCAAATCCTAACCAACACTCAACTGTTTACAAGAAATGCATGTAAAATATAATTAAAGCCTTACAACTGCGACTGTATACATATATTTATATTTATTTACATAAATTATAAACCAAATAGTGCACCATGTTTTTTTGCATGTATTTACAAAATATACAATCTATGTACTAACATTTATTAACAATATTTTTATCGAATAAGATAAATGTTTTAAACTTTTTACGAAACAGAAATGTGACATGTTTTTATCTTTATACTGAAAATAAATAAATTGGACCTTACAATTTTTGTAGCTCAGGCCATGAAATTATATTACAAGGTACCGTTTGTGAATAAAATAGTGACGGTTGTTAGTTTTTTATAAAGCACCATGTTTTATGGCAGACATCTGTAACTTTTAGAAAAATTTCACTTAGATCAAGTTCTATTTACCTAATATTTCTGATATAGAAAAACCGCAGATTGGTAGACAAAACTGAAATATAAGCTACCATGGCAGCTTCGTAACGTGTACAAAATCGGTTTCAACTTTGTCAGCCTTTTCATGTACCTATTAACTACTAAAAATTGATAAGTAACAACAACGTAGTCATTACGTTTCTATGAAACGATCGTTATGACAATACAAATAATTAGGCTTTTCTATCACTTCAACGTATACTCTCCTCGTTTGTCCTACAGTAATAATTCAACGTCAGTTCACTATATTTACACTGGGTACACCTACGAACAGTTTGTCTTTAAGACTCGCTGAGGTGACGACAACTTAATGGTACCCATAGTTGGGGTAAATGGAATGTTTCATCTTCACCATAGATTTACGCAAGTTTCCCAGGCATATTACGTCACGAGCTTCGTGTTTATCGTTGCCCGGCGGTGTTGAGGAGTCCCTCTGAGGAGTTGGAGGCGGGAATGCCGCGGGGGACAGGCCCCTCAGCTCTGTGCTAGGGAATCCAGCGGCACCACCAGTTTTCCGTTGGAGTAGCTGTAACAACGGAAAGTTAATTACACAAACATTTTTCTACCTCCATACTTTTATTTGTTTTAAGTTGTAAACTAGTTGCGTTACGTATGTTTAGGTAATCTCAACGAATATAACAGTAAATAATAAGCATTCATTAACCTGTATGGTATAGTGGCTGTTCTGGATTTAGCTCTGCTTGGCCTACACGCGTCATCTGCAACCAAGACATTTCAATGTGAACGATTTTAAATTATAAATTCTTCTTTTAATGAATGTTTGTCTTGGCGGATTAAATGGAAAGTTTCCGCTTGTTCATAGTTTATATCGTATCGACGAGGCTTAATTAAGTGGTAGCGCACGCTATTGTCCCGGCTCTTGCGGAACAATACTTATCTAAAGTCGAAGTTAGCAGAAGTAATATCTGCGATACCTTAATGAGGGAACTTTGTATCGACTTCGTTAATCGTTTCTGACCCGGCCGATTCTATCTGCTCTACCTTTATCATTTTAACTAGTTTTGTTTGTTTAAAATTACATTGTTAAGTGTACTTGTGCTGTGTATGATAGAGTAATGAAAAAATAAAATAAAAAAAATAAATTAATGAAAAAAATATGAAATTCTCTTGGAGAAGTAAATTTTATAATGGACGCGCATTTGCCAATTTACGGGAATAAATATAAATTAAAGTATTAGTTACTGGTAGAATGTTATGTTATCGAGTGTTATGAAAATTCCAGCTAATTAGAGAAGAAAGCCAGTGTACTTTCTGCCAGCAAAGTGACAAGTGTGTTGGCGGAGAGCCTTACCGTAGAGCGGCTAACATCGTTGTGAGAGGCACGCATCGCATTTGACGGGCTCGGCACGCCGCTTGCCCTGAGAGCCCTGCGAGCCGGACTTACGCCGGAAAGTGTACCTAACGAGCAGACCTGCAATGCAAAACGCCGCACCGTTAACAAAACAAACAACTAAACCAAAATGAAAACAACAAACACAGAGCCACGCGCGCGCGTCCATCTGAAAAACGCCTATGGGCGGACGAAAGCGGGCCAAACAAAAAAGGAATGATGCTCTCAGAGTTTTCATGACTTGATACTGCTAGGATTCATTCGCGTTTTATGGGAGAATGAAACTATGCATTTTTGTTCTCTATTTATGTGTCGATTTATGTTATCGTGGAACTTCCTAAGTTGAACGACGAATGTTTGGAGTATGTGCTTTATGTTTTAAGTTTAGTTTGAGCTAAATACAGAATTTATGGTCTAAGATAATGATAAAAGTCTAAGTTCAAACAGCTACATACTTAAACGTTTACATGCATTACGAGATGATTAACAATGATTGTAGTATTTAAGGTAAACTTACCAGTTAATCCGGCTTTGTTGATACTGTTAGAGCTAGAGAAGCCGGATATTTTCTTCCAGGCTTTTTTGTTCCAAAACCCACTGGTTTTGGCGTCACCACAGCTGGAGCTACGTGGGGAGGGTATATCCTTGGGGCATCGCAGGGCGCAGTCGTCGGCGCCTAAAATTCGCACGCCTGCTCCTCGCGTGCCGTACGCCACGGCGGGTAAGTGCGGCACCGATCCGGTCGGTTTACGACGCAAACTACCTACATAACTTGCTCCACTACTGCTGCCACTAAACCCGCTGTCTAAGTCTGGCGGATTACAACTTGCCGGCGAGAGTAACTCGTCCGTCGGACCAACTCGCAACAGTTCCTCGATATTGTCTCTGTCTTCCGCACGCTCCGAATCGGGAGATTCGCATTCCGGCATGAGCATCGCCTCCACACTAAGATTTAGCTCTCCCAAAATTCGTTTATGCCTCGATTCTACTCGCCGAACTTCCTCCTCAACAACACTTCTATCTAAAGAAACGAGAGACTGTCGTGGTGCGTATCGATGTTTAGGACATGTCCTAGACCCATCCGTGATTTCTTCATAAATGTTTTCTTCGGTGCCATACCTCGTGACGTAATTATGTCGAGATGATCGGTCTCGCGGCATGCCACCTCTTCCTCGTTGACGATTTACCTTCCTTGACGATGAAGGCATTGATAAGTGGTGGTCGTAGTAAGCATAAGAATAATCAACAGGTTCGAATCGCTCCATAGTCGCTGCGATGTTGCTCCTGTTCCATGTCTGAGGGGGTGGTTCTCTTGACAAATTGACAGCGGCTAGTCTAGCTGGTAGGATTTCATCCAGATCCCTAGCGCAGCGTTCATCAAGTGACTGTGCGCCGTCATCTTCTTCTCGTCTGTGCTTCCTATGTGGTCGTCGTGATGTTTGTGACCGTGCATGTGCTCGATCGCAGTCTGATCCATGGCCATGGTTGTAATCTGGTGTGTGGCTACGGTTATAATCAATAGGCCTATGTTTACAATCTAGCGTATGGTGATAATCAGGAGTATGCCTCAGACTGTAACTGGAGTTTCCTTCGAAATCCGACCGGTCATACGAAGGGCTGTCTTCAGCATTGCTAGTATGTGCATGAGGACAGTCGGCTGCGATTCCGGATTCTGATGACGGATAGTCGTGAACTTCTGCTGTGACATACGACTGTTGAACATGGTCGTCTGGTCGCGCAGGCTCGGACGTGGCGTGTCGGTGATGAGGGCGCGGTCGCGTGGTTTCGCGACAGCTGGCGAAGGTCCGCTGAAGAGTCGGGGCATGTGGGTACCGTCCACCCCGACTGTCGAACACCGCCTCCCCGGGCTCGTCGGGGCTTGGCGGCGCGCTTCGTGATTCCATGGCTCATCCTCTCATATCTAATTAGTACCTGTAAAAAATGAAACACCATTATTTGAGGGAACATTAGATATAAATATGAAATATTTTTCTTTTTAATAAAAGTCACGGACCGACACAGGCGGCGGGGCCGAGGGCAATGAATCCGAAATTACGTGCTGCGTGATAAGGGTAGGGTAAGTGACGATCAACACAGCAGCCGACGTCGATATATCATCATCAGTCGCCGGGTAATAAATCGGGGACTTTGTACCGTGTTTACATTTTATATGGCGGATTTTTAGAAGCTTTGTTGCTTGATGATATGTGACGTTATATCAGCTTTGTTATGAAAAATAGATGTGATGTATTTTAGAACACAAATGACAGATGGTAGCGTTAAAAAATACATTCGCTAGACAACATTTATTTCCAATTCAGAAGATATTTTATCTACATATCTTCCAAATGTAAATTCTGTTAGACTTTATTCGATTTATCGCACACAAATACTGTTACAATCATAACAGAATTCAAAATCAACATTTTTATTGCGTCTCGCTAGAATGTTATTGCAGGAATTCCAGACCAATTTATTACTATAACGATAAGTGTCCGTGAACTAGTGGCAAGGGCGGGCGTCGGGACGCGGCACCCTCGGTTACCATGGCAACGCGGCCCCGCGGTTTATCGCGTCGCTTCCGCCCGATATTCCTTGCATCTAAATCATCATCAGTGTTGGGAGGCGGATCGTAAAGAGCCCGTTGACCGTTCGTCCGCTATAATGTGTTATACAGCTAGCCAGAGCAACGCACGGTATTCTTGTTGTCTAAACGACACCCTATGACCTAATCATTACAATTTAGAGAAACTCTTGTTTCTTTGTGATCATTTAGCTTGGCTTCCAAATATTTTCATAGCAGGGAAAAGTGCTCTAATGACATTCAAGCATAATTTTAATTTTGTATTTGGTGTGGATCAACAGTACAAAATCGATTCAGATTAACTGATTTTACAGCTACTGTAATTATGATGTTTTGACAGCTTTTGTACGGAAAATGATACTGCTCGAAAATATATTTCTTTATTTAAATAATGGAATACATTTAATCGTAGAACGATACATTACCATTGCGTTCTCATACGTCAAGTTGTGTAAGCAAGAAGTTAGCTCCCCTTTCTACTATTCCCCTCGCGTTAAAGCTTAAGAATATATTACGTTCTATGAGGGTTAAAAAATCATGCAATGTGCATAATAGCGTCGTAATTGCAATGAAATTTATTATTGTTACGCAGTATTAATGACACTAATTGCCAACATTAATTTAGGGGATTAAAAATGTACATTAAAATCTTGACATTATACCAAAATGTTTGTACAAATCGCACCCTTATTACACGTAGATGGAGTTAAAAATAAGTTTTTGAAAAATTTCGTTTTGTGACGGTATTGTAATAAGGGTGTGAAATGTAGGTATTTTAAATATATAGGAATCACATAACATTATAATTTTTGTATAGTTTATGTATGTTTACACATAACGAACAAAAAATATAATTGTTCTTCGTATAAGTTATTTTTGTATCAGGAATTACCCAATAAGAAGGTAATTAGGTTTATGACACATATATAATCTATTACCGATAAGATAATTACAAATAAAATTAGATTTTACACAACAAGACCATTAATATTGTAGCAAGATTTCCTTCTGGTATAAAGTAGAAAAAAGACATTGGAAACTAGATATTAAAATCGAATAAGCACCAGCTTCACATTGTACAATTTTGCGGCATTACTGTAATCACCATCCATCATGAAGCGATAAATAATAAGTGTTTTCATTTTCTATGCACCCCACGCCGGCGTCATTATAAATAATAGGTTTTTTGTCGTGGACTCATGTGGCCTGTACCGGCCATAGTAATTGGTATCTGACATTTCTTGTTTGGATGGCGTTATGTTGTATTGACAAATTGCTGATTAAATTCTTTTGTGGAATGCGATGTTGATTTTTACGAATGAGGTGTTAGCTTGGGTGGGTGGGGATTTATTTTGTACGAGTCTTTTTGTCAATGTATTTTTTAAATTCATTTTAAACAAAAGAATCAAATTACATTTGTTATTCTAAGCTTGTTTATTTTATAATTATACCCCGGTTTGAATATACGTTAGCTTTTCAGTTTAAACGTTAAAAACAAAAAAATACATTTGAATATCTCTCAATAGAAACTCGACAAACTCAATAAATAAATTACAGCACTTAATACAGTATTCAATAATTGCCGAAAATTTATATATTCAACAGTGTCCTTTTCAAAGAGACTAAAACTTTTTTATAGTGCGCCATTTCGTACGTAAATTTAGTTCAAAATAACTGTAGGCGTCTGAAAAAAACATAAATTACAATTAATTAGCCGGATGTGAGAATTTCATAGAAAAACTCAATAACACTGCTCGAGCTGGAAATCGAACCCAGGGCCTCTACCGTAGCAGTTGTACTTCAGACTACTAGACTAAAAAGCCAGTTCGTGAATATTTTTCTTACTAATTTCGATATTTATCTATAAAAAACTAAATTTTTACCTACCTGCGAAACAGTTCAAATACAGCTAATTTAATTCGGGCACAGTTATTTCGAACGAACTGTAGGTACTAAAAAAACAATTATTTATGTATGAAGTACTGTCGCACTGTAGTTAAGTGTCTGTTGGCTGAATAAGTGGTGACCTAATGAAAGCTTGTCACGTTTTAATTTGTCGTTAATCAACTGTGTCATAAGATTGAGCGTCTGTTATGCATGCATGTCATTATAAAGTCCATTAGTACCATGACTACATTTTTTTACGTATGTATGTAAGTAACTATTTTTGTTCGTATGGATTGGACTCAATTTTGAAGCAGATATCTTAAACCGATTGTGTCGAAATTTTATTTAGTTTGAAAGACAATGCATGGTTAGCTATGTACCTAACCTTTATTCTAAATCTAACATGGCGGAACACCCAAGTTGGAGGAATAAGTTTTTTATGCTTTAATACAATATAGGTAGCTATCAAATGAAAATGAAATATTAATTTGATAGGAGAGTACTCCCTTTTAATTTAGCAAAGCACATATCCACCGGTGTACAAGACAAAAGATTTTGTTCTCTCATTTTAGAATGAATATCTACTACAAAATATAATACTATAAAATTCACTAATTATATACATAATGTGCCAATTCGATATTATCGTATTGATCTACATTTTTAAATTTGTAAAGCTCACTGTATCAGTTGAAATGTCCCTCTTAATAAGTAAAATCCTCTAGAAAAGGGTTAAGTTTATTTAAAGAAGACCTCCTTTTCCTATTATATTTATTACTAGCTTTCCGCCCATTGCTTTGCTCGCGTTGTTTCTCGGCTTTTCTGTACGATAATATGTATGTATTATACATATAAAGCTTCGTCGAGAACCACGCTATCCATTGTTGAAAACAGCATGAAAATCGCTGCAGTAGCTTTTGATTTTATCGCGAACAGACAGACAGACAGATGCGGTGAAAGACTTGGCTTTATAATATGTAGTGATAATCTTAATATTTCTGTGATAAGATAAGCTTAAACCTATATTTACATGCATAGGTGTAAGTATATTTAATTTTAAGCCAGATGCCCTGTTGATTTCGATTACGTTCTCCAGATAGGACACGTTTGACTTGTTAAGAAGGAATCCTCTATGTAGGGTTAGCACACACAATATAGATATGTATTTATTTATATATATATATACAGGGTGGAATCGAAATCATCGGCATCCTTTTAAAGACACTACTCATAATTCTGCTATAAGCTATCGTGTTAATAAAAATTAAAAGTTACGAGATCGTATTGATTTTATTTATTCAACTACTTACTTGTTTACAAAAAAAAATTGCATTGGTAAACAATTGGTGATGCATCATGCAATTACGCCAGCTATTTCAATATAGTTGGTTAAAATTAATGTTGTTATTTAATAAGTTTATTTGTTAATAACAGTTTCGGGATATTCGATATCTGTTTTTATAAATTTTATCATAATAATATACATTATGATAAAATTAATAAAAACTATAATGATTTTCTACTATAATGAAGTTTGTTATGCAGTTGATTGAACATTATTATTTCAGCAGCGTTTCAGTTATTACAAGTTTGACGTGTGAATATGCCATGTGTGTGATAAATTTCTCGGAACAGACAAACGAATGAAAATACATTCGTAGTTTAATTCATGAATCGTTTAATATAACAACATACTATTACGCCTATATTCTCTGAAGTATTAGGCAGAGGTATACTAATGTAACCCACACTTTGCTGGTTTGTTAGAGCCCATGTGATTAGGTGTGAACCTATTGCCATTTGCTGGACAAATAAAATTCACAGCTGCTACTGAGAATTTCATAGGAAGACCCAATAACATTTTGCTCGATCTGCGAATCGAACTTTAGACCTCTAGCGTAACAGTCGCGTATAGGACCACTAGACTAATGACGCATTCTCTCGGTTCTCAAATGTTTAAGATAATATTACTAATTCGTGTGTCTTATTATTCAGGAATAACATTAGATTTTTATTGTTGTAGATATGTTAAAGTTATAACTATCTAAGTTAAAGTAAGAAGATACCCGTTTAAAATCAATATTTATGTGTAAAGTTTCAACTTTAAGTGCTGAAACAAGATTTAATTCTTATCAAATACGTAATGAAATCTAAGATGACTCGTAAAAATTAACGTACATAATAAATTACTTCTTAAACATTCGTAAAATCACTTCGACTAAAAAGGGTTATAAAATATTGAAACAATAGCAACTCTAGAGCTACTTTTAGTAGTTGTTAGGAGAGAGTAGTTTTAATTCAATCGTTTTGCATTGTTTGACAGTTTTACAAAGTAAACTCTTCCAATATGCATTCTAAAATGAATAACTCTTAAATTATTTAAATGACAGCGTTACTTATACTGAAGCATTGCCTTTGGAAGGTACTTTTTAGTACAGCCTTATAGTTCCGCTGTAGCACAGTGTTCCGATGGGACTACAATGATGAGACGATTGGTGTTACAATCGATAATGATAAGAATTCTCATTTAAATTAAAATCCTTTTTAAAATAGGTACATAATCCAAAATAGCGATACAATCCAATCCAATAACCTATAAATACATCCGGCGTTTTATGTACTTACATAAAAATCCCGAAAAAATCTCGGTGTCACAAAGTGGTACATTTTACAACACGTATAAGAAAGCTATTACACTGAACGCTGTCGTTCACAGATTTGAATTTGGAATGAGCTCAGCCTTTTTCGCGACAATTCTGTTTATTTTACGTTCCTTTGCACAGACTGCCGGAATCGGGAAATGAATAAGTAGCAAAAGAAACTTTAGTTAAATGCCGAGATAAACGGTAAGCCAATTGGGTCAAGTGTACATTAATGAAGAAGATAATAATTTCTCGGACCTAGTCTATCAATAGTTACTAATCTGTGATATTATTTGCTTTTCTGAGGCTATTGTAATTGACTGAAGTAGTTATTAGTGTTAGCTTAGCTACATCAAATCAATCATAGCCTAGTTATATAACCATTGGACTGCCAAGTTTAATGTCTCGCGTTGGAATCTAAAACTTACACGAGCTTAAAACGCTAAGAAAAACATCGTGAGGAAACCTGCATGGCTGAGAGATTTTTTCGTCAGGGCGTGTGAAGTTTGTTAACCCACACTAGGCCGATGACGATGATTGCCGATAATAGGAAAACTATCAATGTTGGTGTAAATAAATTTATTCAAAGGTGTGCATAAAACTCCACTTCATTGAGTTTAATTCCTGCCCGAATTAATTCCTATTTGTCTTCATTACCTATATAAATAAGACTTAGATATTTTCATTTATGTCTGCGCTATCGCAACCATATCATACCGCTGATTACTCGCTTAGAAAATGTAATTAAAGAGACTAGGGTTGAGCCTTCCAAACTATTACTTACAAATGTTATAGATAGCAGTTATTCCGGTGCGTATCGGCCGTTTTATGCGACACTCAACGCAGAACGGTTTAAGTGCCCTTTGAGGAGATCTCCGCGTTTTATTGCTAAGAAAGTAGTTAATAAAATGTGCGAAAATATCTCTGCACGACGTAACCATTTGCAGTTTATATGAGTACTAATATTGCCCTTAAGTAAATTGTAGTTCTTTGGCATGATAATTTCCCGTTCAATCCTTGTTTCCATAACTCAGAAAATTTATCAATGTTAGCTACCTTACAGATTAATTTAGAAAATAACGTAGTTACTAAGAGTCTTAGTAGGATTAATTTAAAGTTACTGTTTCCGATTACTTTTCATAACAGAGCGAGAATTCGCAAACTTTTCTCATTCTTATTCCCATAAGATTATAAATAGTCGGAATTTTCTTAATTTAAAGATCTGTGCATTGATTAAAGCTAATTTTTTTTGTTTTTGCTTATTTTTTGGATTACCAGATAGTTAAGAAAGGATACGAAAGTTTTCTCATATGCCACTAAAAGCAATATTACTTTCGTTTGTAAATTATTTCGACACCTTAATAAACATACAGTGTATATCGTGTTCTATTTTCTATTCACTAAGCATTAACATTAAAAACATTTCTAACACGTTCAGTTGTAAAACAACTCGGTGACAAGCCCAACATGTTAACAAAACATAGCCGCGGAATAAGAAAACTCAATAAAATACAAATGCATGACCATGTAAATTGACTACATTGTACCGACGCACGATGGAATGATGGAACGAAAATTAGAATTTGAAATCATACACCCATACATACTTGAGGCCGTTAACTAATCGCGCGCGTCAAAAGTTTATAACACAATTTCTTGTCTCGTTGCGTTCTTGATTCCGCGAACGCGCGATTCATCACCAGGTCGGGAGCCTCGTTAAAATTCAGTAAAGCTAAGAACACATTACAAACGAATAGGCTCACTCCGTCTTAACAATTATCCCTCGGTTTATATACGCTTTACAACCGAAATTAGGGACGCGCTCTCAAAGCCCGATATGTAAGAATTTCTATTCTATTTGTCTAACGAAATTGGGTGTGTAATTATTGAAATAATAAACTCTCTTCAAATGTTTATCTAGTATTCTTGGTTGATTAAGGATTGCCTTTTGTTTGAGTTTGAACCCGTAACTTGTGTACACAGCGGGATAGACACCCACGTAAAAAGGATTTGATAATTTATTTAGTTTTAAGCGGCATGCGTACAGTATTTTACCATAAATGAATATAAAATTCAGTATAATGTCTGTGTAACTGTGTTTTTGTTAACTATGTATTATTTTAGAAGAATGCAGGTATTATTTTCACGGAAAAATAAAGATATGAAGAGGGTTATCGAGATCGACAACTTTTTTAATAATCTATATACTTATCTCTCCACACAAGACCGACAAATAAAATGCTACGATTGGACAAAACAGAATTCGCTTTAAACATACCTTATAACATTTATTTATAGAATTATAGTAGTATAAACTTAGGCAATACCAGGATTTCAGTATAATGCATACGGTATGTATAGACGCAAATTTTAACTACATATCAATTATCAACCATACCATCACGTCTGTATTCCCCGAAGGGTTAGGCTGAGGTTTACTACTGTACACCCACAATTCGCCGGTATGTTTAGGTCCCATGTAATAGCGAGCCTATTGCCATTAGCCGGACACAAATCCAGACTCCGAGCTGCTACTGAGAATTTCATAGAAAAACCCAATAACACTTTGCTCGACCTGGGGATCGAACCCAGGACCTCTAGCGTAGCAGTCGCACTTAGGACCACTAGACTAGAGGCAGTCAATTATCAACCGTGGGTTGTAATTCGGGTTATAATAAACAGTTCTGTAACCTTGTAAGTAAAGATATTCGAACTCAGCACATTATTATTGTACGTGGCTATCCACTTAGCTGGCGACTTGCAGTTTTCATGGATAACACTCGAGGGACTACGGATGTCCGAGCGGCTAGCCTTTCAGATGTGGAACTAGAATTGAAGTTCAAACTTTTTGCTTACATTTCTAGTTTAGGTACCTATCTACTTTTATAACATACATACATAACATACGTGTGTATGTTATAAAAGAAGATACCTTAACTAGAAACTATTCTACTTTTATAACGAACGTAATCCTTATATGTACTATATATTATATAACTATATATTAGATTAAGATCTAAAGAGGTTGAAAAGGGAACTCGAAGTACAAGTAGTATCCTATATAACTGTACGTATCATAGCGACAACTTTATTAATTTAATAAAAATATTATTATATGACTGCCTCGTTAGTCTTGTGGTCCCAAGCGCGACTGCTACGCTAGAGGTCCTGGGTTCGATTCCCAGGTCGAGCAAAGTGTTATTGGGTTTTTCTATGAAATTCCCAGTAGCAGCTCGGAGTCTGGATCTGATATATAGAAGCGGCGGTAGCCTAATTGGCTAGGACGTCGGACTTGCGATCATGTGGTTGCCAGTTCGAACCCCACCCATTGCACAACCGACGTGCACCCACTCGTAATAGTCAGCATTTAGCTTGGTACGAGAGGTTAACAAGAATACCAGTAATGTGTGTCCCACATAGCTAGTAATCTTTTTTTTTATCGAATGAGATTTTAAATAAAAATGCTCTTATTTCTTTATTATTCCACAAACAATTAAATCGCAATGAACAAGTTTTTTCTACGTAAAACCTTCAAAGAAAACCATTGTATTTAAGAAAATAAACTACTTACTTTAAAAAAATTCAATAACTACGGATACGAAACAGCCGCGGTGTTGTGGGAATAGACATTAGCGTTTCCGTATATATTACGTAACGTAAAGAAAACCTCACTATTTTGCATACACGAGATAGTAAAATCATAAAATATATCTTGATTAAAATACACTCTTCTCAAACAACTGAATAAACAAGAGCGTAATCCGGGAAATCCTGTTTAATATCCTATCTTTTATACAAGGAATTGTGAAAGCAGCAAAATAACCATTTTATTTCCAAAAATAGTTTTTCAGTATTTTATACCCGTAACGTCATGGATTATGAAATCGTATATTTATTTTACGGCGAGGTTTTCCTAAGGTGGGATGACTACCTTCAATATTGCCCTCCCCAAGCTCCCAATAAATCCCATTTTTAAGGATTTGTGTCCGGATCAGTTTATATGAAAGTAAAAATATTTTTGTAGATCCCCGGTGGAATTAAGCTCTACAAAGTGTGTCTTTCATCTTTAACATTAAATATGTATTGGGTGAAAATTACCCCGATAATGATGTTCAGATTACAGAAGATAATATTTATATCCCACTGTGAGTAAAGTATCGAAGTACTTAGATATTAAACCATTACATCTCTATTCCCTGAAGGGCGACAGAGGTGTACTTAATGCACACCTACCGTTCGCTGGTATGTTTAGGTGCCATAAAATAGCTAGGGGGCAAGCTTATTGCCATTCACTCAGTACAACTATCTAAACTCGACCTGGGAATGGAACACGAAACCTCTACCGTAGCACTCCACCTCTACGTTTAGTACCATCCGATTATTTAATAGATATTATTTTTGTTATACACGTTTATTATAATAATTCGGAATTTACGAACGCCGTCCCTACATTTATTTATGTAATTAGTCTAGAGAACGGCATTCAAAACTGTTTATTGTACATTATACATACAATCAGTATTGTTGAAATCCAATTGTGTATTCTAGGCCTATTCTCATACTTAGGCTATCGTAAATCTACACACAGACAAAATGACTTACGCTACACATGTGAATACACTGATAATTTATTGGAAACATGTTTAAATTTAAACGTTGTGAAATGTCTGTGTACAAGATGTTATATTAATCAGATTGTTTAACCGGTTGAATGAGTATCCAAATACCACTAAATCTGAGGGTATTTCTAAGTGAAAATTTGCCCTCAGCTCCAAGGAAACGAGCCGGCGAATTGGCTACCAGCCTATAAAACGTAATGTCACATTCATTTGCAATTCAAGAGTCCTCAGTCTGTATTATGCCTAATAAAATTTACATATTTAAATTAAACTGAGAAATAACAAGATACTGAAACCATCATGGCGCTTAGATTGCATGGGTATTTGTATTTTTAAATACACATACATACTTTCATAGTTTCCGAGGTTGCATGACATTGTTTAATTTAAGTCATGATGAATGTACTTAGTGCCGTGGTCCCGATTGTGTGAACTCACGCCCTGAATAAATTAGTTTGCGCACTGGATAAGAGCTAACTCAAACAGCTGACTGATAATAGTGATGTTATTGTAACATCGAGCTTATGTAAAATTGCTGATGGAGTGTTTTACGTTAAATCAATATTTTTTGAACAAGGGCAAAAATTTATTGTAGTTATCCTTGTATGTACCAAACTCAACACTGCTTTATTTAATAGCACTTAGATTTTTCAAATATATTGTGGATTAGTAACCTTTAACTGCAAATTGTGGAGGAATATAATATGAAAATCTGCGCACCAATGCCGGTTTCGTTAAGTTCTCTTCGGTGTGTAGTATCCTTCAGTAAAGTATGACAATCCCCTGAACTATGTTGTTATCCCTCGCATCAGTTATCATCATCCTCCTAGCCTTTTCGTAACGTTTTTTTATAGGATAACTAGGCAAACGAGCTGGCGAGCTACCTGATGGTAAATAGACAAAGAGATGGTCGCCACTCGCCGCCCATGGACATCTGCAATACCAAAGGAGTTGCAGATGCATTGCTGAGCCTATTTAAGGAAAGGAAGAGGAAAAAAGAAAAGGAGAAGGAAGGGGACTGAAGGAGTAATAGGGCCTCCGACGCTCCACACCTATTTTCAAGTCGGCTGATGTTCAGCCGTATTTGGTATCGATCATTAATGGGCTGAGAAAACGATGACCAGTAATCCAGTAGGTATTAGCCATCACGACCACATACTTCGAGAAGTCCCCGATAGTCAATGATAACGCCCCAATTGACATACGAAGCCAACTAATGACATTATCGTGGCATGCACACTTCGAGGATTGACTGGTTGATTCAGTTTCTTAAGATTATTAAAGAATGGGATTGAGTAGGTAGTTTAACATCAACCAAGACCCATTTAAAAGTACTAAGCATTACCGATTTTCCCGTACGACCTGCAAGGTAAAAAGGCCACAGATGAATCATAATATGAGCTATGATAGTGTTCTAAATACGAGTTGATTGGAATGTTAAATGTGGCCGTTTTACCACACTAGATTTTTGTAAATTTCAGGGAACAAAGGAATTCATAACTATTTATGTGACAGCAAAATTGACGAAGTTAATGTAAAAACGTGTTTTTTTATCTAGGTATATCTCTCTCTAACAAAATACGAATACTTCTCCATCCAAATTCATATTGCATAAAGACGAGAAATAAGCGCGAGCGATCGTGAGGTCGATTTTTAGGTTCAGCGAAGTGTTATTGGTATTTTTTCTATAAAATTCTCAGTAACAGCTTGTAGTATTGATTTGTGCTCGGTTAATGCCAATTGGCTCGTCGGTTTATTCTTGAAATAGGACCGAAATATACTGGCAATGTAACAGTGTGCTTATGTACACCTGTGCCTAACTCCATACAAACATGAGCATGAGATCTATTTTAAATTTAACATACAAACACTTGCATACACTATACTATGGTATTTTTTGTGTGATAAAAGTAACGTAATCATAACAGATAGGCAGTGATGTTACGAGTTAACGAGGGTTGACGACCTCTGGCATCAATCAGTCACTGCAATATGATAATATACCTCTCTCCGATAGCGCGGTAATGTCACATGAGTAGCTCAATACACGTATAATGATACCATTGTGTAATTAATATCGCTCATTTATCTAATAATCGGCTTGATTTCAGTAATATGAGAACAAACCATCATCATTGTTCTACATTGTACCCAATTATTGCGGATCCAATGAGCAATGTGAAATAATAATAATAGCAAATGTATTTTTGCCGCAGAATTAGTATGGAAAGGTACACGGTAAGGTACCTAATGATTACATAGGTCCGTAATTATTTGTACTTCTACCTCGATTTAAACATGTTTATATCATCTTGGTATTTATACTCTCTAATACCTATATTACACGGTATTAAGCATGTGTAGTACCTAAGTGTATCTATAGGATGGCCCGGCCAAGGGGAGTAACCAATTGTGGGAGAGAACTGTCAGCAACTGAATGAGAAGAGCTAGTAATGCAGGTTTTTATCGGCTTATTAATCGGACTTATCTAGTGACGACTACGAAAGTTTACCCAGTCCTGTTATATGTATATACCCAACTTCTCATCTTTTCATTAAATTTACATGACCCCCACATAATTATCAAAAGCGAGCTTTGACTCGCGACAGCGACATATTATAAGAAGTTCGATTACTTAGGATACATTTTTGCAATCGCAAAATATCTAGGTAACATATTTTTTCTTGAACAGCGATTGGATTTGTAAAGCATTATTTTATATAAAAGAAAGATAAACTAGTACATTATAGTCGACGTAAAAGCTGTTATGAAAAGCGCTTAAAATGGGAAATTCTTATCTAATCGGTCATCAGCTTCAGGATCCCGGCGAATCTGGCTGATATATAACAGCTAATATACATTTTGCCAGATCAACGATATGTCGAAATATATTGCCCAATCTTCCGTTACCCATCGAGAAAACACCATTCATGTATCATAAACAGGGTCACATTGAAAGTTATCGCTAGAAAAATTGTCGAACACACGCACTACATATTGATAAAATATTTGAAAACATATTAAATTGAAAAATATTGTGACATTTTATTGCTTGTAATTTGAACGTAAAGAAAAGATCTTCAACATTATCAAACATTGAGAAAACATGTTTATAAAACTTAACTATCTTTAGAAATACGCTTTACAAACAAATTTACATAAATAGAATAAAACTGTAACCAATAAATGGTTTCAATGTACGATTGTTAGGGAAATGTAGCGAGTAGGCAAATAAAGTGGTCATGAACGCGAACTAGTAAAAGACAGGTAATAATTTTACAGAAGTTTACGATCCAATTACGAAATAGTGTGGTGAGGCTCGACTTTATTGCAGTGCTATCGACGCGTGGATGCCCTCGTGTGTACTTTCCTGATACCGTTAATTTTAAGTGCATGCGACAGTAGGTGAAACGAGTCCATAGACGTAATAACTCAATGATAATGTCGTAAAGATAACAGGAAATGACTGTTTACACAATATACGCTCTTATATAAGTAAAACAATAATAAAAAACAGTTGCTGACCCGCTAAATTTTATCAGATTAAGTATTTTGTGGTAAAAAAACTTTCGTAAAACTCGTTCCAAGTTAAATCTGATAAATACGAATTAATAATTAACACGGTAGTAAGTTAATTTCACTTTTATAGCGTAATTAAGACTTAAGATATTATTAATTAGTCGATTTTTGAGTCAATTAACAACCGAGTGTTTTTATTTTTATTGGTGGCTCAACCAAAATGAGTCAATTTGGACACTTTAAAAGTTTATAAGAGTAATAAAGTGAACAAAACAAACAATATAAATAAACATGAGCGTTCTAAATTCGAAACGTAATTAGTGTAATGGAGCCGGTGAATCCGGGTTGTATTTTAAAAGCAGTAAAACCGTGGGGGCTGTCGCCATCAGGCAGTCGGGAGTGGTCGGCGGTGGTCGGTGACATTCGCTTTTACACTGCAAGTCACGTGGACTAATGAATCCACTTACCTTCACGTCCGAACCCACCTTTGTACATAATTTAATCAATCTGTTTATTGTGACACTTTACAAATTAAGCGCTGATGCTCCACAGGCTGATTGAATGTTTGAGCCATGACAGGCTTTTAAGTAAGTATTTTAAGCTTACGTTAAATAAAATTATGAATGAACGCATACTAACAATCGTAAGTAGGTACCTACCTATATTGTTCATCGTAATATTTTCGAAAAAGGTTAGGTTAAAAAAATAGAAATTGTTCGTTATTCATAGTTCAAGGAAAGGATGGTCGTAACCTCTTTTCACGCAGTTTGGACATAAAAAATGTTATCAGAGGAGTTGTGGAGGCATGCAAGTCATGAAAACAATCAAATAAATCCTCCAACGGGGTAAATGTTTATGTGTGGGGAATTTATTACGAGAATGTGGGTTTGTAATAAAATTGTGATAACGATCACTATAAATAAATGACCGTTTAGAGATATTAAACGTAATTAAAAATAACGTTCCTGGTATTTTACAATTATAATGGTGTAATATTTTTTATAACTGTTACCAGTGTTTTCTACGTCATTTGGTTAAGTATTGTACTAGTTACAAGGGCAGAAGCTGAGAGTTTAGAGGTTTAGGTTTTTCTGTTAAAAAAATCTCATAAGCGCAGTTTGGATTCGTGCCTGTATACCTATTATAGCGCCTGCTATTAAATGAGATGCCGGCGAACTATGTGAATATCATCATCTGACATTACTGCTTAAATGAAATGAAAAATGTAAATGATTTATTAGTTTTACAGGTTGTTCTTATCAACTAGTGATTGGGGCCTCCTTTTAAGCTAAAATTGTTAAAGCCAATGTTAGGTGACTTCGCTCTTCCAAATATTTACTTTTACATTATTTAAGAAGGTATTTCATTTTTATTATTTAGAATATTTTTTATAGATACAAATACTAAAAGACAAAAAAATGACAAAACACTGACATAATGCGTGTAATTGCTGATAATTTCATAACATTTTCTTTTGTTAGCGTCTGAAATAAAGTCCAGTCATACATTACCCGTTTAGTCCAACGTTTAAAACATGAGCTCTAGTAAGCGTAACGACCATTAACGTATCGTATTCGCAGTCGACTAACAGTGCAAGTCACCAAACTAATGAATACCCAGTTTTTACACGTGAATTTACAATCTCCCTTTGCATAATAATTTACTGCGCCACTGGGCACGGGTTTGGGAGGTTAGGCTTTAGTTAACTAATCTGGCCTAGTGCGTGGTGGAAGAATTCACAAGCTGTCTAGAAAATCTCTCAGGTATTCCACACAGTGTTTACTGCGAATGAGTTCCTATCACTTCTACGAGACATTATGCTGAGCTGTGAATCTTTTGATACAATAATTATTTAGCAGAATATAATTGAATATACTTTATTAAACACCGAAAAATAGTATGAAGTACAGTCGGCAGCACATCAGGTTATAATCAGCACATCAAAACTGTCAAATTTCTCTAAATGTTTTTAAACCTTAAACTTTTGAAAATTAAGTTCAAAATCGGCTGAAAAAAAAAATGACATTTTGTGGTAGCCTGATGTGCTGGCGATCGTACATTCCTAAGGTAGGAAGGTACTTCATATTATTTTTCAGTGTTCTTACTTTCTTCTAGTTACAGTAAAAATAGGTTTGCATTCATGATCTTGTTATTTGTTCCAATAAATAAATGTTATTGTTTCTTTCTAATTATTAATAAGTACGTCGCTTGGATTTAAATTAATTTCGAACATTTGAGTTTCTTTTTTTGTAAATAAATCCTTTAAAGACACTTTTACAAGTCAATGTTTAACTTCAGCGCCGGCTTTTACTATCTGACGACTACTGAAAAGAAAAGCTAGAAAAAACTCAGAGAATTATGGTGTCTTTAAAAGTCCAAACAGTAGTTATATTATTAGATTTGCAACGTAGAGCCAAATCTGAACAGGCCTTTTGAAGAAAGAGCCATAGCAATTTTGAGTTGCCCTGTTTTAACTGAAGGCACGCATAGATACATTATTAGGTAAATTTATGTCCCCTGGACGTACGAACATTGTAACCTTCTCCATATATATGCTGATGGTACCCACCGTGGTTGTTATAGTAAGCAAGAATCCGAACTCTCATGACCTATCCCCGAAATTGGTTTTCCCCTCAAAACAAAAAAGGTTTTGATTAGTACTGAACTGTATAAAATATGAAGTACTAGCTTTCCGTCCGCAGCTTCGCCCGCATGGACACCACGATTTTGACTATTTAAGGTAAGACTCAAAGGACTTCAAGGTAACCCCATATCAAATATGTATTTATTTATTTCTTATCAAGTGTCTAAACACAAAAGTTCAGCGTTTATCTTCAACAATGACAAACTCCCATACAAATTTTCATCCCTGATTTCAACCCCTTTTTTACAATAAAACGTAGCTTATAGGATATAAGCTACGTTTTATCCATTATATTTCCCAAGGTCTAGTCTATTTTCTTTCCAAATTTCATCAAAATCGATTAAGTGGTTTAGGCGTGAAAGCGTAACAGACAGACAGACAGAGTTACTTTCGCATTTATAATATTAGTAGGGAAGTAGGGATAGGGATAAAGTACTTAGTGGTCTCGTAGAAATTTTACGGACGGCACGGAGGGTAGGTACTACTTTCTCGTAATGACTGTAAGACCATGCGAGCACGTACTCAATGTACTGTCGGACCCATTAGGCGACACGTTTAGTTTCTTAGAAGCGCAAGTGCGGGAAATATATGGCGTGAGTATACGTTTATAATTGCTCGCGGTATTTTTTTTTATGGGATAACTCTGCAAACGAGCGGCCGAGCTATCTGATGGTAAGTAGTCATCGCCGCCCATGGACGTCTGCAAAACCAAAGGAGTTGCAGATACGTTGCCGAGCCTATTTAAGGAAAAGGGAGGGGGAAACAGAAAAGGAGAAGGAAGAGGACTGAGGGAGAAATTGGGCATTTTGGAGTATTTGTACATAACGGATCCTATTTTAGTTTTCCTTTGAATTTTGATATCAGCTTATCATTGCCTGTATGACCCAAAAGGTAGGGTGGAGTTGTCACCGGCATGAATGAGGTTCCACGTACTAGGAGGCGAGTCTATTGTGCATTAAAAGCGTATAAATTCAAACTTCGACTGATTACTCAAACTTGGAATCGAACTTAATACATCTTGTGCAGCAGTCAATGACAGCTTTATTTTTCGTGCGTTCTTAATATCTTTGTGCCTAAATAAAATAGCAAGGGACTTAACCAATAGATTTTCTATTCAGTGCTCTAGTGTTGCTATAATCCGTTGCGGGTTTATAAATCTTATAAACATCAAAAATCAATCCGCAAGAAAACTGTAACTGAAACTGAAAGTTTGACTGGCGAAATATGTTGTTGATGTAATTATTCAATGATTGAAAAGAATCAAGAAATATTGTGTAGTATGTAAATGGTAACGTAAAAAAATATTTCATTTAAAGTACCTTCAACGAAATATTTTTTCATCAACGGATGAGAACTATTTTCTAAAAACTACACCGTATTGGAATTCCAACAATATATTGTGAAAGGTTTGTCATATAAGATCTTCGTTCGCAGTGACCTTTCATTCCAGCGGCTATTGACAGAGTTATGGTCCCGGCACTTTACCTACATCTATATTTGTAACTAACCGACAGAAGACAGACAAAAGTGATTCATCTGACAACATCTGCGGATCTCTAAATATACACGAATTGTTCCTTTTACATTATTTTTTCTTTGAGGCTTTCTCCTCGAAAAGTAAAGGCATAAACATAACGTTTTCTTCATTATTTACGTTTCGTTAGGTCGTCAAGGTATAATTTGTTAATTAGTGGTTGGCGTGTTATTCAACATTATAAGTAAATGACTACAGACAGGCTTGTTTAATACAGTGTGCTTATCATTTCTATTCTATGAACATTTCTGACAAATGTAATAAATGGTATAATGTTTTTGTTGAAAATTCCAGGAATGTTCTTGAACCTTAAAACAAACGAGCACCCGAAACCTAATTTATTTCTTGTGCTCACATACCTAATTACGAAGGGTTTATTCAATTAATGCTTTAGTTGCGGTAAGTGCCAATGGCTTTGGGGAGTCGCCGACGCATCAATCATTTTCTCATCCACTTTATGTCAACTTCAAATTTTGATACTAGGATGATGGATGGCCGTTTTCACAATGTCACCGAACCGCCGTGGAACCCTCCGTTATGAAGTAACAAGCACTCGTATGAAGAACCGCCGCTCCGCGTACGGGAGTGAGTCGCTGCGACTGTAGGCTAAATGAAATTTCGAGTCAGTCACTGCTGAGACCATTAACATATAAATCAACGTTCATAACTCGTAGACTTTGGTTTACGTCGTAAAAATAAAAATGAACGGAGTGGTCCCCGTCAGCGCTGCCGGCGGTTAAGGCGACGACACAAAACGAACAAATAAGATTTCTTCCACCACGACTGGAAATACTTAAGACAGAATTGTTTGAGAATTGCGCATTGTTGTCGCTTGTATAAATAAATCGGGTAAGTTTAAGGTTACGTTGTTGGGCTGAGTTTTTGCGTTTATTGGTAAAGGTTGTGTTCAAAAATCTTTACGAACAGGTCGTACATCAGTGGAATGGAAAGATTTCGGAGTCAACGGGTCTGATAATCAGACAAAACGGTCAATTACTTGTGATATACTGGTTGCGTCGGGGTTGTGATCGCGGCGCACAGCGTCAGCGCGCGCACGATCGCACGCGTCGTTCACCGGAAAAATGAACCTCTCATGAAATTTAATGTGGAAATGTCTTGAAACGACGCCAAACCCGCGCTTGAATTATTTATGATCCGCTATTTTAATGGCGTCCCCGTTCGTTCATTACAGTAAGAGTGTTTCTTAATTTTGAATGCGAAATAGGTATTGCAATTCCTTATTATATTTGACGTTATGAGCGAAATAAAAAGTTTGCCAATTATTTATAGCTAACATCCACTTCTTTAATATGGAAATGCATATAGACTATGGCTCATATAGACTATGTTTGTAAAAAATTAAATAAGTTTGTATATGCATTAAAAAAACTAAATAGAACGTCATCACAGAAAACTGCTCTTCTGGCGTACCATGGTTTTGTGGTTTCTAGTCTAAGGTATGGTCTCCTACTATGGGGAAACTCTACTAATGTAAATCAAGCTTTCATAGTCCAGAAAAAATGTTTAAGAGCAATTTGTGGAGTAGGACCCCTTGTTTCATGTAAACCCCTCTTCAAAAAACTAAATCTACTTACTTTGACAGGCTTATATATTATGCAAGCAGGTATTTTTGTTAAAGAACATCAAAACTTATTTACGCAGATGAAAGACAACTTTAATTCCGTAGTGAGGAAAAGGGATCCTACTCGATTAGTTATGCCCACTTGCAACAGCCATTTATTTTATAGAAACTCATATGTAATGACTATAAAAATTTTCAATAAAATTCCCAAACCTATAAGAGAATTACCACTAGCTAAATTTAAGACAAAACTGCATAAGTGGCTCATAGAACATTGTTTCTATAATACCAAAGAATTTATGAAATGAATTTGAAGACTTGACTATTCTAATTATTTTTAGTGTATTCTTTTTGACATTTCCATTTTAACATTGTTTAATTTTGACATTTTCTCATTCACACGATTGTATTTGATTGCCCTGTCCTTGCCCTTCAAATTGTAATTATAAATATTTAACTTTCGCATGCCTTATAAAGGTGAGATATCTGTGTGCTTTCGGAAAATGTAACAGCTTTTATAATACCATGTCTCTAGCGAGTAAATGATTTTGATTTGATTTTGATTTGATTTGCATTCATTATGGAGTATACAGGAAGAGTTCTGTCGTTGTGACAATGTTATATGCAAATATATAAAGTACAGTTATTTATGTTGATACTGTTTTGTTTTTGTCACGAAATTCTAAAAGGGAAGTGACGGTGAAGCTCTGTTAAAGCCAACTTGCTGGTTTTTGATGCAACGTGGATTCGGTGGATTTGCTCAACTGACGGCAAAAGTTGTTTCAAGTCACATAGCAGTTTATAGAGTAACAATATAAAAACGCCACGAAGTTTCTCTAAACATGCTCGTTTTAAAGTTCAGAAACCAAATAATACCCTAACTTTTGTCTTTCATGTAATAATATATTAATAAAATAACGTTACACGACTATTTACTAGAACAGAATCTTAGCACACGGTAGCACTGGGATTGACAAATACATACATTTTATTCCACTAATTAATTTGAAAATATATTTTTACGGAGCACAATATTCGATTGCGACTTTATACTTACTTGACATTTTTCTATTTATTTTATGTTTCTTCTGATATTACTATGCATTTTTTTGCTAAGCAAATAAGTAATTTAGACTACACCGCCCCACAGACTTACTTTACAATGTTTATTAGTAAGCACACAGGTGTTCTTCATTAATAATCTAGATATTTCAGCACGGATAACATTGAGGTGTCCTGACCACTTAGACAAAACAACACAAGTAAAAGTGTTCTTTATAAAGAAAACATGTAAGTTATTATTCAGTAAACTGCCATATAGAATCCTTCTTCAAAGGTTTAGTTAGCAATGCAGCTGGTGTGCTGAACCAGAAGTCGGTTGTACAAGTTCTGCTTGAAGTTAAACGTTTCTTAAAAAAAATACAATTTTAGAATTCGTTTCGCGCGTCGAATAATTTGTAATACTTTAAATTTAGGTACGTATGAAATTTTGCTTAGAAATTTCTCTCGAGATGAAAGCGACAATAGACAGCCAGGACTTTATAACGACGCCAAACACGCGGCAGTGTGGGCAGTAGTCTCGTATTCGCCAGGAGACGCCCATTGTCGCACGATCGATCCCAGTAAATCAGGGCCCACGCAACAGGCTGCCTCAGTACAGGCCATCAGCGAAATATACCACAAATCGTAAACACATCAATAGCATAACTTATACGCCACATTGTGAGGGCGTCTAACAATAAAATAAATAAAGCTATATCTGTAACAATTCGCGTGCTATGCGCCTGCGGTACAAGTTGAGCGAATTTTGCGTGAAACAGGTCAACTGTTTTATGTGGTTCGTTTTTTATTGTTATTGTTCTTTGTTCGTTGCTGTTTTAACATTTCTATTCAAACACTTTCACGTAAATTTCACATAACGCTGTTATAGAAACAGAAGTTGGGAGATACACAAAGGTACATTCGGACAGAGATGAACATCAATGAAAAGTATACAAAACCAACATAAATCAATAAGGAAGGTACCCTCAATAATACCAAACTAAATACTTGATAAATTCAAGTTGGTGGAAACGTGAGGCGAACAGTCGGTAGCACGAAAATGTTATGTAAACAGCGGAGTATCTCTCAACCGTGGCCCCGGGTCGTCCTACTGAATAAATAACTCCAAAGCAAAAGGAAACTCAAACAAAAGTAAATTTATTCACCAAATACGACGATTAATACACGATCTCACGACAGATTTATATTTGTGCACAGAAGAATGAATAAGTATAACGGATCTGCATTCATATATTTCTCACGACGGCGCAGACGCAACAGTCGACAGTTTGGACATGCGTTTGTTTTTCAAGTTATAATAAATCAGTAAACACGTCTAATAAGCTCGTTTGTGATGTTTTAAATATCCTCCAATCGGCCATTCACATTAAAAAAATGGTCGCTTAGCAAGGCCAAATAGAAACTAGAATTTTATAGAAGCGTGACCTCTGTAAATGTCCGATGCTACGAATGCTTTAGGCTGATTTTATTTCGTCTCTTATACTGGTATTTCTACAAATAATTTCTTCGTTCCAAAACCAATCATAAAGTTTGAAATCAAAATATTCAGTATTTTAATATTCAATGTAACAGCTTTTGGACTCACCGTATTGGTAATCTTGCCCGAACCCTCTTTGGATACTTCACAAAAATGACGGCTATGTTCATTAAAATGAGCCTTAACAATTTGTATAAGCATTGAATAAAAAATTCTGTCAATAAGCATCTTAATAAAAAGTAAATAAATAGAAGCAGTGTTACTGTCATAAAGGGAAAATCAGCTTTGGAGCGGAAATTGAAGTTCCGTGGCTGGGGGCGCGCGGGCGCACGCCGGATGCTACGCCATTAAGTTCACTTTATACAGTTACAGTAATTATTATTATTTCACTTTAAAAAACACTGATACTTTAATTTTTTTTCGGAACTGCGTAAAAGAGAAAATTTAACTGGATTATAGTTAACTTTTTGCATCTTAGTTCCTATATGGGCAGTTATTTATCGCCTGTTACTGAAAATAAGTTTGTTGGTTTTTAAATCTGAAATTCATCATCCCCTTATTCCAATTTACCTTATGTGTTTCCTTCTATATCTCTATCAGCCGTCATATCATCACAAATCTCAAAATTAATCGTGATTCGAAAATTTATGATACCAAACGACACATTACAATAACAAAGTGTAGGTAAATTTTAATTTTGAGGGACGGGCTACTAAAATCATAATAATTAATTTTCATCACTAGCAAACTGTATGAGCTAGCGAAAGCAGAATAACAGATAAATTCTCACAGCAACGGTCCATGAGACTCTTTGTTTTGGCTGGGACTAAGACAAACAAATTTTAAGGATACGCATCCCTGACTCCAACATGTGGTGTTATTTTTATTTAAATTTTGTTGGATAACAAAACACAAAATAAACTTTCTGTGAAAATAACCAACACGTGTGCCTACCGGGCGTTTCACAAATATCGTGTTTGTTACAACGGAAACCAAATTATTGTTCGCATTGAAAGAATTATTTACGTTTAGGATTTTTTCCCATGAGGAATGCCCAGATGTGACATTGAATACAACATTTACCTTTGCTTTAAATTATAATTTACTGCTGTAGTTTATAAGTATGAGTACCTTAGTTAGGTATTTTACTAAACTGGCTGGCGCTGCTACCTGCATTGATATAGTTTTTGCCAATCCCAAAAGAATTTTTAAAATTACTTTCTTAGCCGATGCCTACTATTGGAACCTTAGAATATGTATATTAACCTAGAAGCCACTTAATACGCAACAAAGTCAGTGAAGCCACAGAAACTACTCTTAAAGAGTAGTTTTGCGATTTGGCGATTAGTCGCTCTGTGAAGGTCATGATAACGTGTTGGTGGTCAAATCTAATTTAATAATGCCATATTGTGCCATTTCTACCTGTGAAAATGATGTTGGGCTTAAAAATAATAAGGATACGATAAATTTGATGTTTAAGAAGCTCATTTTTTGGACGCAATATACACGACAGCAATGATTTCGTGATAAATCAGTGAGAAGGATTTTGCATTCATAAAGGTTAGTATAAAATTATGTAATAATTAATTAATTTGTATAACCTAATACAGTGTTAGCAGTCGATGGATCAGTCCGGATTGCAATGGTGGATTTCTGTCTGTCAGTTGCTTGGATTGTCTGGATTATGGAAGAGCCGCAACTGTCATGTCTGCGACTATTGTGACGCCACAATGAGGTCACAGCCTAACTATTACCAGTATGTAATTGGTTATGATCGATTTTCTTTAAGGTTGAAAATTTCTGTTGATGATATTGTTTGCATCGATAAACGTGGGATTACATCATGAAAAATTGGTATACGATTTGTTTCGACCTACAAAATACTTTAGATATTATACGTTTGAGGCATCTCACGCAAAAGTTACACTTAAAACATCAAAGATTAATTGTTATTATTATTTACGTAGTGTGTCTTACGTAGTGTCTTCTCGGCTAAGTTTTTTATTTTTATAAATATCACATCACGACTATTATTATATTGACAGTGGAAAAGTAAAAATGCTGAAGCGCCACTTTGGCAACTTTACAGGAGAGTGGTAATAAAACTATTTTATTTGACAAAAACAAGCATAACTAATCTTGTATGAGTATTACATAGAAAATTAACTGTCCCACTGGGCACCGGGCTCCTCTCAGAGTGAGAGAAAGTTAGGCTATAGTATATCACGGGGCATATTTCACAAGTCATCGAAAAAATCTCTTAAGTATACAGGTTTCCTAACAATGTTTTCCTTCACCATTTTAAGCGAGTGATCCATAAATAATTATAATACGTACGCACTCGCTTACGGAAAGTCATAGATTGGATTCAAACTTAGATTCAAACTTAAGACCTGTGACTTGACAGTTTAAAGGAATATTTTAGATATCACTAGGCTATCACTGCTTGATTCTATATAAAATAAAACACAACTAACTAAACTACAAAGAATTTAATAAAATGACATCTGGAATGCGCTTAATACACCATAAATCGCAATTGATTCGCCAAATGGCGTTCTTAGCTTAGTCGAGGAAGGCCGGACTGACTTAGGCACAAAGAAAGCGGATTACGGAGTAATCTCGACGGGCGATGCCGGGACACGCGTCTCCGCTCGGGGCCACATTAAACCCACATTAGGTCTCCATCGATTACAACTTGACATTTTGTTACTCGCAGGTTATTTTACTTGATATCGCGAAAAATTTCTTTTTCGTGTACCGAGCCATTTTCCTGGGGTTTTGTTTGGTTGATCTTTTTAAGGTTTCGGTGAGCTTGTCTGTTTTAAGTAAGTTCATTTTCATGTCAGAAAAGGTTTCTTGCTTAGAGTAGATAATAATTAGGCGCAATTGTTTTTGCGCATAACCTGCCTAAACAATAATGAATGTATGGTAATATTAAACTGATCTATTGATTCTAAAGATTACCTTTAATAATAGAGTGACACTTAAAGGTACATTTCCTTCTATAAACATCATTTATAGTTTTAATCTTTTACGTATCAATAATAACTGTTATTTTCTAATAACCAGACCAAGGCTCTAATTATTTATTGATAACTTTGCCATGACCTCCAAAACATAGAAAAACAGTTGTTGCGGGTCTCTGGAGGGTCACCGTTCTTTAATGAATAAAACTCTTCGTCTTCTTCTATCCTTCAATGTAATAAGAATACGATTATATAACAGCAGGTTAAGGTATATTTAAATCTACAACAACGTTGAAAAAACTAACTAAGTTGGATGTTCAAACTTTGGTTTAGCTGGGCTAAGTCAAAATAGTCAGTCTGTTATTTGGATTTCAAATAGATGTTAATTCAAACTGTGTAGCCGCATTCTATGCGGAAATTAAACATTGACACTGTAACTTGTAGAATAGACTTATTTAAATACTTAGCTTAATTTCAATATTTCATTGTCCAGCAGAAAGGTAAATACAAATTCTCAAAATTAATTAACACCTTAAGGCCATAAACATCGTTACACATTCTAACTTAAATTCTTAACGATTTAAAGAAGAATATATAAAATCGTGTATATATACATAAATATCCAAAATTTGTAAAAACGAACACAATATATTAATTATTTTTATAGAGAGAATTAATAACTTATATACCTATCCATTATTTTATGGGTAGGTACTGTATATTATCAAAATAAGATTTATAATAAAAACTTATAATATCTACCTACTTAATTAAAATTAATGACGAAACATTCCAGTTATTAATCCACTTGTAATTTTAAGCCAGCGTACTTGTTTGTCTGCGATATCGATACAGAAACGCTGAATCAATTAACGGGACTTGCCGGTCGTAGATATATTATCTTATGGACCAGTAATAGAATATATTTTATCCTGCCCATAAATTACCTACCGAACAATAAATAATTTCAAAAACAGAGCGCCTAAGGCAAAAGGCAGTGGAGAACTTGATAATAATAATTTAGCCGGGCGTATTTATAACTATCACTCAATAAAGCCGTGAAGTGGTGCGTAGAATATACATCACGGGGTCTAAACAGATTCGGGGCACTTGACGGGCTTCGGCAACATTCTCAGCACAAAGCAATGAAAGCGGCTTAGTTGAGAGAAAGGGGATTAGGGCATAATCTGCAGTGGAGCGGTTGACATACGGCCGGGCGCCCGGGGCGGGCGTGCCGGAGCGAAGCGTCCACGGCAAATACGCCGAAGCCGCCGGACGACGACAACCACACAATAACTGTTATCGAAGCACACAGGTGAAACTTTTGACTTGATAGTTGTTGCTTTGCCGGCTGAACTTTGAATGGCTGCATTTGTTTTTGATAAACAATCAAAAAGAGCTTTATCATGCTTCTTAAATTAGTTTAATAACTTGGAACGGATCTCTAGTACAAATTTTATACAGTACTTATTAATAAACACCAATGAATTTTTTGCTTTTATATTTACCTCAGCGTGCAGTGATAGCCTAGTGATATGACCATTGGACTGCCAAGTCAAAGGTCTCGAGTTCGAATCCATGGCACGCACCTCTGACTTTTCGAAGTTATGTGCGTATTGATAATTAATTATCACGCGCTTAAACGGTGAAGGAAAACATCGTGAGGAAACCTGCATGCCTGATAGATTTTCTTGACGGCGTGTGAAGTCTGCCAACCCGCAGTAGGCTAGCGTGGTGAACTACAGCCTATTCCCTCTCGCTCTGAGAGGAGACCCGTGCCCAGCAGTGGGACAATGTAATGGGTTGATGATGATGATGATGATGATATTTACCTCTCCGTGTTATCAATGATAACAATTTGTAGATGACATCATCATCATCATCATGGTCATCATCAGCCCGTATTCGTCCACAGCTGGACGTAGGCCGAACGCCACAGAGCCCGATGTAGATGAAATAATAATGTGTATTTGAAAGACCTGGGGGGCAAGGTTGCTTTGCCACGGAAACACTACGGGACCTAAATATAAATTGATTTAAGGCTGAATCGTCAGCCTTGGGCGCGAAATGCCGTGACGCTTAAGCTATAAAGCAGTTGAAAATTAATTCATATTTAGAATCTTAGTAATTTCTTGGCAATGTTATAATATAAATCATTAATCGCGGCCATAGTATAGTTGATAGGAAATGCTAATGCGATCATCACACTTCGTAGACAGTACCGATAGAATTCTGTTGTTAATTAACAGACCGATGACTACCACGGGTGTCTATTTTGTTTACGAAGGTACATTAACTTTGTCGCATTTTACGACTTTTCCCAGAACGTCAACATTTACAACCTTTTAGTATTTTGTTTTGATTGTGCTCTGCGGTCGCATTGAAGCTTTTCCATTTTATGAGTATTATTAGTAGTATTGGAATTCAGTGTGTTGATTTTAATTAATTATTAGATATTATATAAATAATACAATAAATCTTATCTAGTATGCGGGAGGGGGGGGCGGCTCTAAAACTACTGCATGGAATTGGATAAGGTTTTTATAATTATATTACTGGAGGTCTTATTTAAAATTTTATGTATGTTTAATATTAATTAGGTATTTAAAGGAAAACCTTACCAAAGAAATCGAGAAATACTTAGTAGGTACCTAAGCGTATCACAAGTGAAACATTAGTACTTACCTCGTAAATTTCAAGAATAGATTGCAGTATTCTGCAATGAAGTGATTTAATAAGGTCGAGAATAACATAATTCAGAGAGTTTGTGAATAAATCAAAGTTGTAGAGCAGTGAGTTCGCATCAATATGAAGTAGCTATTTTTATAGTCTCCATTATATTTGAGTTCAATATAAAATTATTTATGACGTAGAAAGATTTATATTTTATAAAATACTTTGGATTCTCTAAATTAACTGCCTCCGTAGTCTAGTGATCTTAAGCACGACTGCTTCACTAGAGGTCTTGGGTTTGATTCCCAGATCGAGCAAATTGTTATTGAGATTTTCTATGAAATTCTCAGTAGCAGCACGGAGTTTGGATATATGCTCGGTAAAGTCATAGGCTCGCTATTACATCGGACCTAAACATACCGGCGAACTGTGGGTTTACATTAAGTCACCTCTGCTTCGGGGAATGCAGGCGTGATGGTATGTTCTCTGGATTATTTGACTGGATCGGTTAAAATAACTCTGGTTAAAAGAAACATCTTTACAGTACTGCCAAGCCAAAGTTGTCAATTCAACTCAAGCCTCTGACTTTTCGAAATAATTTATGCGATCGTATGACAATCGGTATGGTCACCCATCCATAAACTGACTACGGCAAGTTGCTGATCGATAGTTATTAGCAATGAGTCTTTATTTAAGAGTATTCAATATAATAAAATAAAAAATACCTTATGACATGTTTAAGCTGCAGTGTCAGTCCAATTCTGTAAAGAAAAAAAACATTCTATTAGACATAATGGAAGATAAGAACTACACAATAAAAGTGATATAAAAACGTCGTAATGTCAATATGACGAGGAAGGCATATGTCAACTGATTAGTGCGTCCAGTGAGTGCGTGAGAGCTCGACCAACACGGGCCGCTCAATTGACTGATAATTTAGTCGACACTCCCACCATGCGGGATTATTGACTTACAATAAACGTCACATTTTTCTTCATAAACATAGGTCACGCTGGCTTGACGCCGATGACAACTGCCATCGTTTTGGTGTTGTCATTTTACAAAAATAAACTGCCTCGTTCTGAAATATTTCAGATTCTTTTTTTGAAATTGATGGTACTTATTCGTTGTCTTGAAGAAGACGAAATATTGTACGAGTTGAGAGAATTGAGAATTTTCATGTTTGATGTTTTTTGTATAGTTGTCACATTTATCCATTTCTCTTCATAATTTTATAATCGATCTTCCCACGATCTTTCTATAATTCTGTATCTCAGAAATATAAAAAAAACTACTGTACTTTTTAGTTAGGACTCATTCTTTATTAATTTGTTTAAAGTTTTGAATTCCTCAAAAATAGGTTATATTACAAGCTTGACCGCCGTAAAGTCGACTCTCCCGATGGTCCGCGGGACGCGGGAGCGGGATGCGCTCGACCAATCAATCAGTCAGCTGTCGGCTACCGTGGTCGACAGACGTTTATTGTCAGAGCTCGCGCGGTTGTCGTCTTATGTCCGCTATACACGAGATTATTTTACAACGATAAACGTACAACAAATATGAAACTACCGAGTCTACGTAATTAAATGTTAAAGAGTCAAGCAAGGTTTGGAAAATTCTTTTCAAAGGAAAAAACTGGAATTACCGTCTTCGTCAGGTGTGTATATATTTCGTTTTCTATAATATGTTCATAAGGCTGTTATTGTATTTTTAGTACGTTTATATTTTTTTAAATATTGTTATTGCTATGTCGTTTGTAATATGTATTTATGATTTTTTCAGGTATAAGTAAGTCGTTCAGAGAATATTTAAGAGGCTACTTAATATTAGCGGGTGTAATTAGACGAAAAATAAATAATAAATAATTCAGTTGTCAGAAGAAACGTCATCCGAATCTTCCGCAGACTCAGAATCAGAAAATGATTCGGATGTAGAAATGTTATTTGAAATTTTAATCTCCTGTATACCCTGAGTTAAATGAAATTAAAATAAATGTAGTTATTACAGTGTCAAAGTCTATTATTTATCATTAACAAATTATTACCTAACACTAAAACATCTGTAATCGTATTATTACCTAAATTTCAATATGAAGATTTCATTGATCTTGAGATATATCGCCGCGGCGGCAATATCGTGTGTACCCGTGCGCACCCGCCCCCCCCGCGTCCCGCGAACCATCGGGAGAGTCGACTTTACAGCGGTCAAACTGCAGTATTTCTACCGTACTTAGCTAAGTATTTTTAACAACACCCACAAATTTGATCCAAATTTTATGTATTAACACTATTGTGTTATACCTATAGACACAGGTAAGTCACTGTACTAGTTCTATAATCTTTAGGTAAAGTCTAGCCTAATATAGCTTTCACTAAATTAATGATGGTAGCTTCTAAACAAAATAATAACACAACTTAAAGTGTCAATTACGTATAATTACAGCCACGCGGGGTGCCAAGAAATTACTGTTTTAATGTCTATTTAGTGTTTATTTATGTGCCGTGTTTGATAACCCAGTGTCACATCAGTGTTTAATTACAGCTACGTTCTAGCATAAATAATAACCTACCGTTTGTAATGTCTTGAATATTAACTAAATCTTTGTTTTCATTGGATATAATATTTCTAACTTTTTCGAATATAAATGTGACTGGCTGTCGAAACGAACGTTCGGAAATTAAAAAACCTGATCGAATAATTGTCTTAACGTTATTTACTATACAATTAAATATGATTTAACCAATGCTATGCTATGTTATTTATGTTTTATGTAAAATATGTATTTAAAAAAATAGACTGTGATTAATACAGCCATAAGTTTGACCAATAAATGGATTTTTATTTGTGAATTTGGGATTGATAGATGCCAAAAGCTTTGATACACGTTTCAGGGGCCTCCCTTTCTATTACTAGATGAAGGGCATAATGGTGCAAAAAGCAGAAGAAACCTCTTGACGATGAACTCCGCTTAAGTGACCGAAAGACGGCTTTTCTCTGAGAGCTCAAACCATATAATGTTTTATAAAGAAAAGACGAAATTACAGCAGAACCAATCTCTATAGTCCAACAGTGTTTCGGGAATTAAGTATTTAGCGACAGAAATTCTCTAGCGACCTAGTTCTTATAATCCCGAAGCCTTTGTAGATTACCATCCTATCCACTGAACTTAATCCATTTGTTTATAAGTACTTCAATCATCGTACAATTCTAGATCAGAATCGGTTGTTTCATTACATTATTCATCTGTTCTCCTTCCAGACGACAGTCCATTAGCATTTTAAATTAAGTAATGAATTTACTAGGCAGACGACCTGTGGAGGCGGCCTAAACTTACCTACGGCCGTGCCGACAAAATTAAACAAGAATATACAGCTATTGTAGGATATTTATTTTGAACACGGAGCGGGCTTTGTGACAGTCACAGCTAAATACATTTTTATAAGAATTTTTGCTTACAGAAATTTACTTACGTAACATTATCACGCCTCCGAAATATTAGGTAGAAGTGTAAGTACCTTTTTAGGTTCAATGTGATAAGGGGCGAGCTTATTACCGTTAGTCTTTACCTTGGGTACTATAACACCCTTTAGGAATGGTACAAATCTATCCCCTTTCCGAATAGCTTTGTAATTACTCATTTAAACATGTTTGTTCTTTACAAAAAAATAATGTCAACGTGACACTACATCGCCAATGGTTCAGACAGGTCATCAAAAGGTAGAATTAATAAGTATAAGTATATTTCTTTTGTATACTATATTTGAATCAATTTTTGAAAGCAATAATATTCTCAGTTATTTATTCACGTGTAACACACAATACATTTAACATATACATATTTGATCACGACGCAATCACAAAATTTCAATACACAATTCGCGTACAAAAAATTCCTGAACGCGGAGCTTTGGAATATGAATAAAAAAGTGAGTCGGCACGTGATACACATCTATAATAAGTGTTAGTATAGCGGCCTAATTCGTTGTAAAAAGCCCCGTCACCTGACTTACGGCATTATAATTATGCCGGCGGTACATAGATAAAGCTTTTTTTAATTTTGTAGGGCGCGCCGACTGAATTTTGAGCGAAGGTTAATCCGCGCCCACGCTGCGCACGAGACTCTAATCGCTCATTTGGATTACGATTATTTAGACGAATATGCATGAGGCTATCGCGCCATTGATTTTAAACGGGATAAGCTTTTGAGACGACTTAGACCGGTCTCAGCTGATCATCAATTAGAAATTATAAGCTGGTGTGAATGGTGTTCATAATTCAACAACTTATACTGTATTTAACACTTGCTGTGTGAGCTATATCTAAACTTATTCATATAATAAGGAAAGATTTGTTCCGATAAACTCGGAAACTACTAAACCGTTTCAATAATTCTTTAACCATTAGTAAGCTAGTTTTTCATATCGGATATATTCGCCTTTATCACTTTCTCACCTGATGTTAAGCGATAGCCTAGAAGAACCCTGTTGACTCGTGATTTGATGATTCCAAGAGTGTATGAGATCAGAAACACAGACTTAGACAAAGAGTTCAGATTAACACAGACTATCTCACAAGATAACCAGGGTACTATGCGGGCGAAGCCACGGGCAAATCTCTAGTATGCCGATAGTTGCGATATATTCAAGAAGAATATTATATCTACTATCTCTATTAGAATAGTAGAGATATATTCTTCTTGTTATGACATTGCTTCCGCTATAATACCAGCACAGTATTGGCACCACGATTTCTTTAAGATCTTCAAAACCCGCCAGGCTTTTTCATGACCGCCGAGTTTCTTTATTTTTTGTCCACATTTTTAAGCGCCCATTTCTCGTTAACTGTTCAACGAGGTGACTAAACGATTATAATGTGCCGTGATACTTGTTGAAAGTATTTCGAAATAATTAGCTTATTTAAATTCCTACTATAAGTCTTTGATAAGCCTCGCATTCGTTGTATTTCGTGTTTTGTGTTCACTAATTCTCATAATCTGAAATTCTAAGCCAATCGACCTTAAACTCTTTGTAAATAGTTTCTAATATTTGAATATACGAACAACAAATCGGATGATAATATTAATAAAGGCAAAAGTTACCAATCCGAATTCATATTGACTTGCAAATTTTGAAACCTAAGACAATAAATCTCCGAATCCGAAGAACTGGCAACTTCATCCTGAGAAATAAACTTGTCTTTGACTTTGTGTGTTTCATCTGTTTCAATAACGAAGTTCATAGATCGAATGTCATTTCAAACAAAGCAGTTACAAGTTTGATAATTGTTCCAAGAAGATCAATCACCACGGAGTTTTTACTATGCCCGAAATTGGCAAAAACATTTTCTAGATCTACGTCACTATCAGAAACTGCAAATATAATGTTCATGATTTAGATTGAATGTAAAGTGAAAGCTTCATTTATCTTAACAGGCCGCCGTCAGGAACAGATTTGGAGTACAAAAGGCCTGGCTACATGTGAACTTGCCTTGGGGGCGTCGACAATGGCACCGAGGGCCTAACAATAAGAGGTCTAAAATTTCATCGTGTCTCCTACTGAGACCGGTTAATGAATTGGGTCCATTATTTAGCTTGTCAAGCTGTACGTCTGCGACGGATGTGGAACCGAAGAGAGATCCTATCTGTAAACTGTTGTGATAATCCTTGAATGGAGGGTTTTAGTCGATTCTAATATTCGATATGGAATAAGGATAAATATGTATGAACGTTAAATTTAAACCCCAGTCACTGTTCTCCCTCAATTTTATTAACCCTTCCACGTTTTATGAGATTATTCCAAACTTTGAAGATATTTTGTACTTCAAATATTATACTAATTGTTTTGGGTTCATTAATTTTCCAATGGATGTATTAATTTTACGGCACGAGTTTAAAATTATATTCAGACTGTCACGAAACTTTTATGTTCTCTTTACTTAAAGAAGCACTTAATTTCGCTATAATAAGCATTAAGACTCAAATCCTGCTTAAAGAACGTTACTCTTGTTTAATGTCGACTAAGTAATGTCTTCTTTCAGGCTCATATTGCATTAGTCGTAATGTCACGTAATTACGTCGGTAAAGAGCTTGTCCCGTCGGCGTCACCTGTGATTACAAGCCCTCTGCCCATAATTAATGGTGTGTTTTCACCTTTATCTTATCACCTTAATTTGTGAGATAACTTAGGGTCTGTTTTACCACTTATAGATATCTCAGCGATAAGAAAAGTCCAGTATTTTTGTTCAGTGTCGAGTACACTAATTGATATCATTAATTTAAATGCTTGCAGAATTTTTTTATGTCCAAATGTTGGAGTAGCAATCAAGAATTTCCATAAAAGTAATCCTACTATCGAATAAAAAGTTTTAGTAGGATTAAATGTAAGACAAATGATTAAATACATTACGTTATTTACCAAGAGCGAGGGGGATAATAATAAAAAAATAAGCGTTACCCTGGTAATAGCCGAACTAACTGGCTTCTGCGAATCCATAACTCTGACATAAGAAAAAGAAATAACATTATTACTGAGAAACATGATTAAATACATAGAAAATGTTCTACGCACATTTATTTCAAATAAAAGAACTCACAGAGACCTAATCTTGAGTTGGTTTTTCTATAAATTAATGTGTCAACGTGAGAGTGATAATTCAGCGAAAATCCGTGTACATTGCGTACCGCTACACAATACATCATGGAGGTGCGTGAGAACCCGCAGTAATGTCACCTGCTTCATTTCAATTATTGCCCAAAGTAAGGTACGAATGTTGAATACTTACGTGACCAAAGCCGAGTGTTTCCAACCTTATTTGGCGGAGGAGAACTAGGTGAATAATGTCCTCTCATTGATGTGTAAACGGCTCTTGAACCCTCGATAGCATTTCTAATTTTATGCCCGTTAGATTTATAGCTCTGACCCAGTCTTTGTAGACTATGATAATGTGTTTCAATCATAATTATTATTTCCTGCATGATTTGTATTTCTGGGGCCAATTAAAATACATCACCATCATCAACCCGTATACCGAGACAGTTTAGGCGATAGTTCATCATACTGGCTTAGCGGGCTGGCAGAATTCGCACGCCGTCAAGAAAATCTCGCAAGTTTCCAAACGATTTAGGTACTCCTTCTGATGACTATGAAAAGTCAGAGTTGGGTGCCTGTATGTGGGTAGTGAGTTCTTTGATCTTGCAGTTTTGTCATGTTATTAAATGCTATGGTCATGTCAGGTCACGTTAAAATGCTCGGCTATCGAGTATATGTATTTATAAATAGAAATTCTTATTCTATCGTGTCCCGCATGAGAGAATAGATAATTCATTTCGTGGTAAAAAGATAAGCCTATCAGTAGAGTAATAGCGATACTGACAGCCTAGGGTGTGCGGAGGGATCATTTATATTTCATCTCTCTTGGAATCTTTTTTAACTCCTGACGCAAGCAGAAAAGTGTTACAAGTTTAACTTGTATATTTGTTCGTAGTATTGTAGCTGCTAAACAGATGATTTTGAATTATGAGTAGTTTTTTGTTAATTTGAAAATCAAATTAAGAGTTGCAAAACTATTAAAATGAATGATTCAAGAAAATCTGTTAAGTCATTGAACATTGTCAGCCCTTTTTTAGTTGATGAAGGGATGTTAGCGAATTAAACAGACTGATCGATTCGAACTTTGTTATTGTTACTTCAATGATATTGCAAGATCTCTGAACTCGAACTTTGAACTAATGCTCCGAAGGATTTATTTAATAAAAAAATGAAAATACTTATAAAAGGACTTAAACATGGTATAAAGTTGTTAGTATTTTTGTGAAATAATACCGTAATACTTTATAGTTATGAAACGCAAAAGTTTTCGTGAATAGACGTCGCGACGTCTTTAAGTTTTGCTTTTATGTTTTTATTATTGTATTCATAAACTATGTTTAGATAAACAGTGTTGTTACATAAATGAAGATATTATTTTCGTAATTATTAATAAACTGCCTCATTGGTTTACTGGATGCGAGTGCGGTTGCTTACGAGCTCCTTATGTCGGATTCCAACGGACGGATTAAAAGACCTTAAAAAAACTATGCATTATGGTTACATTGAGGTAGAATAAGAACTAAGTACCTTCTTTAAATAAATTCACTGCGAATTACTTTTCTAATAAAAGGTAGCATGCGTAATGTAAATGTTTCACGTATTTAGATAATCTCACAACAATAAAATACGCAACATTACGTGGCGTAAAGAATTGTGAGGGGGCACCTAATTTACGTGGAAATATACAACTCACTGTAATCTAACATATTGCGTGATACGAAAGAAAATGTCACTCGTTTTGTTTCAATTAGTCTTATCCACATTTGTCCTAATGTATGTACTTAAATCATGTGTATAATATACTGTATATTGACTGAATTTTCCACGATATACATAAAAATATTCTTACGTATTTTACGCACGGAAACACCCGGGACACGTGATAGCAACTGCCACGCCACGTTGACACTTGTCACGCAGATTATGTTCAGGGTACTATAATAATAACTTTCACTTTATGGATGTCATTCAAATAAAAATATACACGGTGATTTTTTATTCATTGTTTACCCTTCAGGGGATGAAAGAACTTATGATCATGAAAAACTCTCACTACGAGACCAATCCTGAAATAAAGAAAAAAAACAGCATTTTCATACAAAAATGCATTATTTATCGGATGGAAATTAATGAAATAGCAGATTTTTGCTCGATATTCGAGAGTATTAGTAAAAGTTGCAGTAATCAATAATAATAATCATGAATACTTTAATCCCCTGACAGATAAGCAGTGAATTGAAACTACGTGTTTATTTATAGTTCAGATATTGCGCTACTTTGTAAAACTCATATTATCATATAATACTACTACTGTCTGGCCTAAAAAAGAGACGATGCTTCTCTGAGATTGGCTTTTCTTCTCAGTAGTTGGCAGGAAATGCTGACGCCAGCTAGTTAAAAAAGTTAAATGTCTCTTTAAAAAATCTACTTACAGAAATAAAATGTAATTTATAAAACAACCAATAATTATTTATCGAATTCATGAATATTGTGAGTCTGTTTTAACAATGGCACACAGAATTGATCCGGTTGCGACTCAGTTCTCTTTATTGTATTTTTTGTGTGACTAAACAAAAAATATGGCTACTTCAATTGTAATTGATAGTTGGGAGTTAATTGAATATCTATAAAAAATACCACTCGTCTTATATTGGATTCGGGCGGTCAGTGTCCGACCGATATTAATGTTTATAGAGCGGGTACTATTCTGTCTGATACTAAATTTTAGGACGAGCTGTAACGTCACTGTCTCTATGACGACCGGTAATTACAATGAAATACATACACAGTTCTATTCATACCATGTGATATTTATGATACCTTTGTTTGGTCGGTTAGTTCACAAAATACATTTTAGGACACAAATCAGATTATTTAGAGATATATCCAGATAAAATAATTTTATGGATGAAAACCGAGTTCGCACTGATATAATTCCAAGAAGGTTCAATGCTTTTATATTCCGATACGTCTCCTTAACCCTGGGTATTTATACTTTATAAATGATTCATGAATGACTGAGTGGCTTTATCTGTTTGTACCTACAGTATGCAAAAGAACTGAGTGTGTAGGTACTGATAAATCGTGACCTCATTTTACATTCCCCCACGAGTACGATTCAGTGTGAGCCAATAATAAAGTATGAGCCACTCATCCAGTATCGACGGCCCTTCAACTTTCGAGGAGCTCCGCAATGACGAAGCAAAATGAAAAGCGAATTATTAGTTCTCACATCCGAGTGTTTACTCGCCCGAAGTAAGTCGCGGTCCTTTGTCGCGCAAGAACACAAATGAATTATAAAAATCGCCTTTGTTTATGTACCTTTGTAACTACACGCAACTTCGGAATGTCCATAATAAGGCTCTAAGCCAGCTTTTTTGCAAGTGAAAAAAGTTTTGCCGACTCAGAATGGAGGCACGAGGATACAAGTAGTAACAATTTATGTAAAAGGAAAGTTGGACGAGAAATATTTGACATATTGCTACGTAGTGACAGTTGACGATCCTATGTAAATATTCCGTGGGCTGAAATTCCGTCGACGTTTCTTTTATCAGTTTTTCATATAGATAAAGTTTCTACCAAACCATGGGCAATCCGTGAGATGAATACTTATTTGATAAGTTGGTATGTGATTATAGGATTTTTTAAAAAAGGCGAATATACAATAGTATTAAAGGAAGTTATAACTTATTTGCCTGTTTTTTTTAGTTTTTCACGTTGTTTTGTTACGTGATAGGTATTGAGCTTTCGCTTAGGCCTCGCGTTCTTTAGCTACAGTAGGTATTACAATATTTAAAATTCCTACGTTCTACGCAAATGTATCATGACTCGAAATACTCTTACCTACACTACGACAAAACGTATTTTGTTACCAATTTAATGTGATAAGTAAAGATTTTGTAGTTCCTAATTCTCTGTCGTTTTTTATCAACTTTCCTAGATTTTTTTGTTGAGAATTACGTAATCGTGTTACTACTTAGTGTAAAAGTTTCCTCTGAAAACTCCATATCGTATCTTAAGGAAAAATGTATAAGCTAACAAATTTGTCTCCCAGCTCACGTTCAGCACAATTCGGGGAATGTTAGAGAAACGTAATGCGTTGGTTTCGCACATATTTCCATATGACATGCCTACACTCTTCTGTAAAAAAAGAAGGGAATATATTCGAAATATTGATGGATTGGATAAAACCTTGTGTTAAGTTTACTTTATGCCAGTACATGTTTTTGATACCTGTACATTATTTAACCTGCTAAGAACTCGCCATAATTACCCCCTCAAGAAAATAGTAAGTACTTCGCATAATAAATAGACGTTACACAATCATATTTCTTGCTAAATAATTATTATGTAACTTGAAACGAAATCTCAGACAGTAATTGTTTAAAATTGCGTTTATGAGTTTGTTTATTAAAATAAATTATTTGTGATCATATGGAATAAATTATAATTTACAGCTCCTTACGCCAGGGGTTGTGAAGACTTTGTGAAGACTCGAATAAGACTCGAAGGGTCAACTGCGTGGTGGAAAATCCTCCGAGCAGCAAAAACTCGAGGTGAGTCGACTATCAGCCAATGAAAAAGCCTACTACATCACTTTCTTTTCACTCTTTGATGTAAGGAAATACAATTTTATGCGTATATTCAAAGGATTCTGACGATTCAAATGATATCCTTTACGTGAAGTGCCTTCTTCTTAGATGTTTATGAAAGTCAAACGACGTTATAGATATTGAAATAAAACTACTTTTTACGGATTTTATCGCGTTATATTGATTATTTTAAATTCCCGACGTTTCGGATCCTTTACAGCATCCATGGTCACGGGTGGACTGAGGTGTTAGTCGTCCTAATGTCAAAATTATCAACAGCTACCCTACATTTTGTTGATTATTATTTATGCCGGTCACGCAGAATGAGCTCACCGTATCCTTAGGTCTCGCAGTCTTGTGCTTGGATTTAATGGAATCTATGATGGGGTTCCAAGCAGATGGTAAGACCCAGCCATCTTCTCTATTGAAATTTGGATGTTTTTTAATTTCAATAGCCTCGCGAATCATCCTAGGTAGGAATCGGTTTTCTTTTGCAAGGACTTGTGGTTTATCAAATCTGATGTAGTGCCGGGTCTTGTCAAGTGTATGTTCACAAACTGCTGACTTCCCGGAACGGCGGTGTTTGACATCGGCGATGTGTTCTTTTACGCGGGTCCCTATGCTTCTTTTAGTTTGGCCTATGTATGAGAGACCGCAATCACAATCAAGCTTGTATACTCCTGCATCTTGTAGAGGTATGTGGCACTTGACAGGTGGTAGGAACTGACTAATCTTCTTCAGCGGCTTGAAGTAAGTTTTGATTGAAGCCCGCTTCAAGATATAGCCAATCTTGTCTGTGACTCCTCTTACATATGGTAACACAACAGGTAGTCGCTCAACTGTGGTACGTTTCACGCGGTTTCTGTGATGAGGTTTCGGTATTTGGAGCTTGTTGTCGTGCAGTACTTGCTTGACATGTTGAAGCTCTGCATCCAGGTGTTGCTCATCACAGATCCCACGCGCTCTCTGAAACAATGATTTACCGACGGTAGATAACTGTGTTGGGTGGTGGTGTGATTCACCATTTAAGTATTTGTCTGTATGGGTTTTCTTTCGATACACAGTGTGACTCAAGGTGTTATTTAGGTTACGAATTATTAAAACATCTAAGAAAGGTAAAGAGTTATTAGCCTCTGACTCCATAGTAAATTGAATTTTAGAGTTTAAGGAGTTAAGGTGGTCTAGAAATGCTGTTACTTTATTAGATGGTAATATTGTAACACCTCAGTCCACCCGTGACCATGGATGCTGTAAAGGATCCGAAACGTCGGGAATTTAAAATAATCAATATAACGCGATAAAATCCGTAAAAAGTAGTTTTATTTCAATGTCTGATATTCGCGTAAGTGTTAGAAACCAGTACGTTATAGATACTAACAGGATATTGTCGGATATTTACAATGGTAACTGATACCTCGGGAATATTAAAAAAAATATCGTAAAAATCTAAGGTATCTAAATAAAATAACAAAGTTTATTGTGTATCATGAAACAATAATTAAGTTATTGGGCAAATTAGATTTAAGTGCGCTCAGAGGTATTTTCAACGACTGAGGTAATTTGCATAGCGGAGGATAAATTCCTTAGTTCTTGTTCTATAAAATTCTATAGATTTTGATAGTTGGCTCCTATAGTGGAAGAATAAAATTAGTAGTGGACATTTTCAGTAGCAGTTCGGAGTTTATATCTGTCTCTAATTAATGATAGACTGTGCCCTATCAGGTATAGTCAGGAATAATAATATGTACACAGTCACTGAAATTAGAAATGATTTCTTTTCTAGACTACTCTAAAGTATGTGTTAAAAGGCTCTGCCAGCACAACATCTCATAATTGTTATCAATAGTTTCAGAGAAAATCGATGTTGAATTTTACTGAATGTATACAATATTGGTGCTCGTGACTGTACATAGGACCTTCAACATATCGGTAAACTGTACTTACAACAACCTTTTGGGTTGCCCTAACCTTTTGGGAAATACAGGCGTGGTGGTGTGATTATGTAGATAGAAGTTAATGCAACCATTCTCAAAACTTTACGTAGTAATTTCCATACAAGCGAGATGGATCGATAACACTCTAATGATCATTGTGCTTTTTACTACATTTTTTCAAACACTAGTGGTAATTAGGGGTCCTTAAACACATTTGACGGTAGTTACAATTGATGGTGGTTGCGATATGGACAAAACGCTTCCTGACCGCGACGTCTCACTGCGTACATTAATTATGATCTACGTTGCAGTAGATTTAGATCGAAGCTAGATTACGTATGATTAACTACCGGCTGTTGGTTTTCGTAGCACAATAGCTACTACTAGTTAATACCAAAGGCCGTATCACACGTTTACATTCAGGTTGTAAGAAAGAGACGTCGCTATTACACCTGTAGAGAAATATCTCTCTCTAAACGTTAATACGTGTTACGGCCTATAATCTGTTACCGATCAGCGACTCTGCTAAGATATGTCAACGGCCGTGTAACGTTCATTTGTTTTAATGAATAATGTTTTAGAAACTTCCTGTTATTCGATTTTTAATTAACATGACATTTGCGGCATTCGCCTGGTTTTGATGATATCAGAACGGAATTTTGATATTTAGAAAACATACAGTTTATAACTCCAATCCAGTTTTAGTGTCATATATGCTACACTCTTTACATTAAAACTTGTTCAAGTTCGACTTTGTTTTTGACTTTACGGCACTGACTAGATCCAAACTAAGTATAACTTTTATGAACATTTTAAATTACTGGGATTGACCTTCTAAACAAAAGTAGGATTTATTCCATGTGATATACTTAATGTTTTTACAGGCAATGTAGCAGGCAATACACAAAATACATCAACTCACCATCACCACACGTCAACTCATTAACTGTTCCTGCTAGGCACGGATCTCCTCTCAAAAAAAGGGTTCGTCGAGGAATAGTCTCAACATTACCTCTCGATGTTTTTCTCCGATTCTCCGATTTCCAAAAGTCTGGGTTTCACCGATTGTGACTCAGAATCTGATAAGCATTACAATTTACTCTATCCGCAAGGTACCTAGTTATTTATAATTTTAAAAGCTAAATAACCTGTAGTTAAGTCTATGTAAAATAAAACCATATTTAGACAAAATAAAAAAAAGATTTTCTTTTATTTTATTATTAGCTTTAATTTTTTTTAAGTTGATATGGTACTATGCTTTTAGTAGTCGTTATTATTTTTATAAGACCTCTTTAGATTTATTTCAATGAGTTCTATAAACATTGGTTACTATTTTTAGCTCTGTTATAACACTGAAATCCACTCAAGCTTACAATAATAAGATCTGTATTATTTCTGTCACTTTAGTCTGAGTTTTTTTTATTATTTTACTTGTAGTGACTTCTATGAAAGCAGCAATGGCCAGTACCTAGAATTTATTGTCTGTGATTTTATTTCTAAGATCTGTTTTATTAGAAACACATAAATAACATGGTTAAGCGCTTCACATTCGATCGTAAAACCGTTTCCCAGAATTCATACATTTCTAATCAAGATAATCCATTCAGATAAATAAATAGCTGTTCTCCTATTTAAATATACAAGTTCCTCCATAAATTATGGTCGTATCGCAAATGACCTTCAGGCAACCCTGACAATTTGTAGGTACAGGCGGAGAATAGAAACGATTTATTTCCGTGTCGTGTCGTTATACTGAATCAGGATTATGGCAACGTTTGAAAACGTAAAAGTCGGTGGCTTCTCTACGTCTTCCGGTTTAACATATTCGTTTAGCCCGAGGTATTAGGGGTGATGATTAATGAAGCATTCCCCGAAGGTGCCTGACGCCATGGCCACCCTTCTTGTTATAAATAAGCGAGACTTTAAATCGTAAATTATGGTTACCATTCCAATTTTTCGTGTTGGGAATTTTAGTGCAATGTCTTTAATTTTTATTATTCTAGGAAATACGATAAACGTGTTTGTGCTTACTAATGGTTATCATAACTCATTAAATTTAAGCTTCGAACTGCTGCAAGAAAAAGCTCATCGCACGTTTTAATCATACCTGCAATAGAAAACAGATTTATTTTTGCTATGAACGGAGTTCAAAATGAATGGTAGTTAAGTTTTTCGAAGAAATAATATGATTTCATTTTAACAGATCATTTTGAATCATTTATTTGATGAAGAAGAAAACTATCCGGAGCAAATATGGTTCCTACTTAAATTGTATTCTTTGATCTTCATTTAAGTCTTCATAAATATGCACACGCTGAAATTACTGATACATTTTCATCAACAAAACAGTTATAGCCAACACAACTACCATTAACATGATGATTAAATCGTCCGTTACGGTGTGACGTCACCAAACGGAGCTTAAATTACATTTTACATAATCGAGCTTCGCTAGTATGTTACAATACCCACTACATCTACTACATCGCGTGCATTCAAAACATAAGCATTTGTTACCGAAAGCTTTCCTCAGGACTGTCTCTGTGTAAATTGAAAACCATTTATCATGCAATACGTAACCTCAGCGCCATAATATTTTTGGATGTCAATGTTGTTAATACACTATTCGATTATAGTTGGTGTCTATATATTGTGAAGTTCAAACATATTAATCTAATAAATCGAAAATAAAAGCTTATTCTCCAAAATGGTCTGTCATAAAATTATTTCCATTAAACTCAGCCGTAAAGCTCACTTTATACTTATCAAGTCTTTATTGGGCGCACTCCATTATATCTTAAGTAAACAAGTTTCTATGCGAAAGGTCATAAAAGATACAAATGGAAGAAAGTTCTTTTTTACTCATTGGAAACTCATATTTGTAAGAATTATAAAAACTTAGTGTCTGAAAAAAGCTTAGGTACCTTTCAATAAAAGAGCAAAGACTTTATAGTCGTTTTTTTTTTTATTTTATAGTAGAGGGAGGCAAACGAGCAAGCGAGTCACCTGATGGTAAGTGATCATCACCGCCCATGGACACCTACAACACCAGGGGGGTTGCAAATATTGATGTAATTACGTAGTGCTACAGTATTTTCTCAGAAATGAGAAATTTATCCTTCTAAATAAAAGGCGGCAATTGCGTGTTTTGTTATATGATACAAAAACCTAACGGCCGGCGTTCTAGAATGTAGTGAGATACCATCCGAGAACAAATACAGAGCAGAGCGTGGCAAAATGTGCAATATCTCAAACAAAACGCCCTCCTTCACGTTCTCAACGAAATGAAACCTTACTGAATGTCTGCTCAAATTAAGCTTAAACATTTTCTCTTTGAGAAAAATATAAAACATACTTCTCTCTTTTAATGTTGCGTCTTTAGTGATTTACGAGATGAGGGCTTCGTGTTGCCGACCATATTTCTGATACAATTACTTTTAAGCAATAAACCCTAAAAGAGAGTGACAATCAACGTATTGTGATCAAATATCAACGTCTTGTTTAATTGGATGAAAGTGTTTTATGGAATTGTAGTTTCACAATAAGAAGTCGTTATATACTAGTGACTTCGTTAATGGACCATTAAACAGACCTATAAATTTAAGTTAATCATGACTAATTGGACTGTCGCTAGGGGGATACGGACACATCTAGATCGAAACTAGTTGGAATGTGCGGGTGGTCTCATGAATGCAGCCTTGAGCTTTTATATTAAGATAATACACGACTAAAAGGTTAACCACATAAAAATTAAGATAATGCAGGTATCCCTAATGGAAAACTAAATAAAACCGTCGTTAATACTATCTGTTATAAAACTACATTCATGCCCATCGACATAAAACACGACGATGATAAAACGAATATTTTAAGCGTTTCAACAATTATTTTTTGTTCTTTTGTTTTAGTTAAGAGCAAAACCGAGAACCGATAGATTCACAAATCGAGTAGATTCTAAAGGATCTCCGTTTTAGTAAAACCCTTCATTAAACTTATCGAGTCGGATCTAAGCCCGAATCCGTGTAATGTAATCGATTTTGGAACGAGAAGCCGCGAAGGACAAAGTGATGTCACAAATTTACATATAAATTCGGGATTATTTTAATTTAAAACGCATTTGGAAAGTTTATTAGCATATATATGAGGGTCCATTACCGTTTCTTTGTCGCTTTCGGCTAATATAGCAGTTCAGTGAATTTGTACATTATGAACCGCGAATAGAGAGGGGGTCGCGCTCGCGTCGCGCCGCGGTAAACACGTCCTAGTGAACAAACACTGCACTCAGCCCAAGTGTACGACCACTTTATAAAATTAAGCAATTTGTCAGTGCGCTGCGCCTTTATTTGTTAACGGTGGACACATTAACTTAGGCTCATTTAACAGATTTTCATCGTGAAATTGAATTACGTGCCAACATTAATACGGATGTATATCACCACTAAATAAGACGTTGGGGATTAATTTGTACCTACTCACATACATTTGTTTGTCCAATTATACATAAAGGTCTGATGTCGAACAGTTTTTCTTGAAACTATTTGCGATATAATATAATAAAACATTATTGACGTACAGTTCGTCCTTATAAACTGTGCCTGTCTGAAGGTAGCCGTTCCGAACGGCCGCGCTGATATAACTACATTAAAGTGTTATAGTTTAAAAGTATCGATATATCAATTAGTAACGATAATATTAAAGAATACCAATCGAGACATTTTATATTAAAATTTACTTCTGAAAAACTCACGGACAACTTCGGACACGCACAGTTTTTTCGTTTAAAGTATACTTATTATATTGTTAACAACTGATTAATCTGCGGAAATTGTAACGTATCAAAATTAATTTAATAATTTTCACGCTATAATAGACGCTATAACGTTTCAATTTAAAGATCAATAACGCGCTATTAAACATAAAATAATTTACTGATATGCTTTGAGATCAAAGATACGAATATAGAAGGAGACGCGACATTAATTGCTTAGGCTTAATTCTGTAGTGGTGTTAAATCAGTGATGTGCTAAAAGACGCCTGTGATCCGGCTTCCGAGACATGTCTTGGAATCGTATTTGTTCTTGTTGCACTAATAGCTCATAAATATTTCCGCGCACCCGGGCGGGCACACATGCGCCTCCAGACAAATGGACGCTTATAAAATATATGTGCCCCGTCACTTTTAACATTCCCATTCGTTAGTTCGTTACGTTTCCGACGACTGAAATAACAATACTGGCCCATTACAACCGTCCCCGGTTTTAAAAGTCGAACGGAAACGCCCGTGCCATCCATCACTTTTGGCCAGCACTTGACAAATAACAGCTGTTTAAGCATACTTAACTGGCATTTGAACAATACAAAGTAATGATTACTTCAAAATGTAACACGAAACTAGCAAGGTGTTTACTAAATCTTTGTTCAATGCTCGTTGGCTCGTTATGTAGAGGTTGATATAACTTCAGATTCTTAACATTTTTCTCTCGCGACTTTTGTAGTCAGTTTTGTTTTTATAAAAAGTTATACACAAGATGACAGTCAACAGCTACAACCTTAAAAGAATTAAACAATATTAATTAAACCAAAATATTATCTAAATGTGAAAATCTGGCAAACTCATAAGTGTTGTCAGGAGAGACGAGGTGGGCGTAGAGATGTCAGTCGTTCCTCATTCGCCACCCGCCTCGAGTTGGGTCTCGCGCGTTTCAGATTTTATGGAGCTCTGGATTAGTCGCGTGACACGACACGGCTACTCTAGATATTCTTATAAAACAGTGTCAAAAATTTACATCGTTGTAACCTTTTATAAATTAATAGTGTGTTGTGCTATCCGAACTTGATTTCAACGCCATTTACGATCTAGTTCCGAATCTAAACCATCTAGAGACCCAATTAAATACAAAAAAAAAGTTCATCAAAATCGGTCCAGCCAGTTTTGAGTTCTAGCGAGAGTAACAGCATATAATTTACTTTTTCTTTCCTACAAAAACGGAGGCTAATTTTCTCAGGAATCCAAGTACCTACGAGCATAAGAGTAAATTACGGGTAATTTGCAGCAGCAAAATACATGAGGACTGGATTACGTCAACTGAAGGTCGATATATTCGGCGGGATCACGTCTGGTCGCGTCGACTATGAGAAAAGTTCTCTTACGGGATGGGGATTTATTTGTCAACTTTGCGCTGATAAAACTTTGTTTGACATTTGATTGTGAGGTCATACCCTGCTCCAGCTTCCTCAGATAAGTTTCGAGGGCTCCCCTTTAGCTTCAGATTAATTTCTCGCGGTCATATTGACGTTGGAGAACTTAGTTTTATCATTTTTGGTTAACTCTTCGTTATTTTAATGAAATTTTGAATAATGTAACTTAACACCAAATACCTTTGTTCGGTTTCCAAAGTTTTAGTTTATATTTTATAGCCAGTAAATTATGGATGTACGATAAATATTTAGATCCATTTGTAAATAATTTTAAATATTAACGATAAATAAAATAAAGGTGTTTGTAAGATAATTAAGAAGTTAAATAGATTTAAATTAGAAGTTCAAGACAAAGATTAAGCGATGCAAAAAGCAATTTAGATAAACTATTGACAACAATTTGATTCTAAAAACAAAGAAGCACTTGGGTATATTTAAACTTTTTCCATCAAGAAAGTTTGGACTACGAAACTTTGTAGACGAGGACTTGATTCGGCATTCAAGATTAATTTGTTCTGGCAATGTAACTAAGTAATATGAGGCGTTAACATGTATGGACCACCCCAAGTTCAAAATAATATTTCACACTCAGTTAACGATCTATTTGAGTACCTGTGTGAGATATTGTACGCGTTCGATGGAGCTGCTACGTCGGTGGGAGTGAACCTCAAAGGAATGCCATAAAGGCTCGGAAGTTGACAAATCTCTCGACGTTATTTCTGTACTAATTAGGGGCGGGGGCGTGGGCGATGTCACCCGAGTGACAAACGAACACGTACGAAGCTCGGTTCTCAGAGATAAATTCATTTGTTGATCACCACTCGCCGTTGGTGAGCTCTAAGAGTTAAGTTAAACGTATACATTTGTTTAGTAGTCACGTACGGTGAAATAATGCCGACACACGTTGAGTATATATTGAGATAATTATCTTTTAAATTTTTGTTAACGGTGCATACGTGTTGTTGTGAAAATGGGAATAAATAGTCAATTCCTATGATAGCACGCGGCTTGAAGCATTAAGGATGTACAATTTAATATTCATAGTTTATTTTGTACCTGTCTATATTATTAACGACGGATATTTTTCCACACAAATCATTCCAAAATGAAGTAATATGTTTTTATTTTACATCATTTTATACATCGTCTTACCTGATCCAAAAATTCAAGAAGAGCCTGATGTGTTATGATCTGAAACAATGGACAAACATTATTTTAATATACTTTCTTGGCTACAAAGTATCCTGATAAGCAGTGTTATGATTAAAATTAAAGAAAAACTAATTAATTGTGAATGACGAATAATAAATTAATTATGAAAGACGTTATACGCAGAAGCCATGTCAGGCCCTGTCAACGAAACGACTGCAGCGCTGCATTTAAAATGTATGTTCACGAAAAACGTTTCAATTTTAAAATAATTTAAATTAAGTTAAATTCATTATCACATTTCAGATATTCCCTTGACGGCTGGAGTTCAGCTTCATGCATATTATTGATACCGGTCAATTAATAAGTGTTTACTCCCAATATGTTGTCTATTCCAAATTATAATAAAAATATTGCAGAATAAAATTTGTGATATAAAATTAAAGCGATAAATTTACCAAAATAAATTGTTTTTTTTACCTTCATTTAAGACTAAGTATAGATATAGTTAAATAACTAAGCGTTCTGAAAATAAAAGAATGTTTTTACAATAATAAAATTAAATACTAATTAAATCTTAAAAAAATCAAGGTTGTATATTTTTATGAACAATTTTGTGTTTTTATTGGTGTACAATAAAGTATATATAAATAAATAAATAAAGTGAGTATTCGGACTTGTGACGTTGACGCAAAGAATCGAATTGCAGACTATTTTCCCCCGCCATTAAATTCGAACGAAACCCTTTTAGACAGTACCTATTAAACAACCCGTAAGAAGAGTACTTCATTATTATCCTCGGAATATATTACACAGTTCGCTTACGGAATGTATCACATTTGCTATGGTTTTTTAACCATCTCCTACAGCTACCGGCGTTCGTTTTTTACAAGCACGGACGGTAACCGGTTGGTCTGCCTCTCCCTGATTCCCACACTGTTTTTATCTGATCTGTTAAAATTGGAGCCTTGTTTTGACTTATACTTAACATCTAATAGACTTTTTATGTTTTATAAAAGTGGATATTTGGAAACACGGTTTTTAATATATTTTGTATCAGTTAACGATTTTTTAGGGTGTGAGTTTTTTAGGAGAGACGGCGAATAGCTATGTGTATAATAAATGATTTTACAACTTGATTAATTAAAATAGGTACTTATTAAAAAAAACCTGAAATAAATCATAATTTCTGTGAAACACTCCCCGTATACCTACCTACCTATCCCGAAATGGAGGAACGTTAGTGTACCGCTACTTTTCCTCTTGTTGGCATCAGAACTAGACATGTTTTGGTTAAATAGGTTTTATACGGAGATGACAGTACGACAATAAATTAAGCCTCTATTAGGCAAGCGAGGCAAGGCGATATTAGGTCTAGGGCTGTGACTAGCAAGGAAAGGCAAGTGCAGTTTCGAGTCGGTATGAGTCCCACAGACCCTTGTACCTTTGGCTTTAAAATAGTCTAAAGAAGCATACCTAATTAAACATTTTTTATTTGTCAGCTCATCAATTTAATTTATAAGGAAAGTTGGTTTCTTTTTTTGTTATAATTACCATTTCATATTTTAAAATGCTTCTTCAGCCTAGTACAGGCTGTGGTTGCAATTATCGTGGTGTTGTTTTCCCCACTCTGTATATATATGTATTCTGCATATTATGTATACCTAGCTAATATTTAATTATAGGTATAGGTTCTTAAGTATCGTTAACTAACAAAATAAATTACGAGCACATTAATTAGGGCGGATATTATTAACTGTAATCGATACTACAGGAGATCTTTTGAGTCTTCACTTAACCAAAATTAAGGGAATTCTGAGAATATTACTGCCTTAATTATTGAGGGGGTAAGTAGAGTGTAAAATAGGGTCGTTTTAGGAAATTTGAGTCATCTTCTTTCTTATTAACAGCAATTTATTTAATTATGTCTGTTTAAAGTCGATACTTATAATTTCTTTAATAGAATTTGTAATACATTTGAATGCTTGTTATTCATATGAATAGCTCTTGCGTGCAATTTTGAAAAAATATAACCCATCTGTTACAATATTATTTATTACTCACCAAAGGATACGGTGAAGAACATCACATTTTACACAAATAATTGATTAGGGAGAACGCTTAAATTCCAGACCCTAAATAATTATCGATACACATTCTATTTGGTCCTTTCAGGAATCGAACCCAATCGAAACAAATATTGAAAATTCTGAAAATTGAAATTCAAGTCTTACTTGAAACAACTAGAATTAACAGTACCTACTTTGCTACCTTTATAGGACAACACCCTGACACTACTAGCATGGAACAAAGCAATGTGCACGCATATAAATAAAGTACATTTTCATTCATCCTCTTAACCAAGTATCAACGCAGAGACAAGAGTGCTCTCGCAGTGTACGGAATACCGCCCATTAAATCCTATTGCACCCTTTAAATTCTACACTTAATATGTATAACATGTTTACCTGTGCCACGTTTCAAGCACTTAGCTTTTCCATACACATACCATCGCGAAGCAAAGGTGTACTAATAACTAAATAATTTATAATGTTTTGGGCCTCACATGATAAGCGAGCCTATTGTTATTGTCAGGTTTCAAATTCAAACATGTTTTTCACGAATTGATTTTGTCGTAGAGTATCTCGTCTCATGTCCAAACAATGGATACAGTCGAGATAATGCGATGACAAAATTATTTCGTACATACAAAAAATATTTTTATAGAGAAGAAATGTTTGAGCCATTGTGTCATGGGACATAAATTTAGTTTGTTTACGTTTTTATCTAAAATACCAGTATATATACAATAATAGTTTGTAATAACTTATTCCCATATTATCTAACATTGGTACGTAACTGTGAAATGTTGGCCTCGCTAATTTCTGCTATAGAAGCAAGACCGTGCGAATTGCGTGCGTGCGGATAATATTAAATAAGGGATGACAACAAACATATTTATTATCAGAATAATTCACTTAGAAGTTGATGATATCTTATTAAACCTAGTTTACTGGTGGGAGTAAAACCACTGTCTCTACACCCCTGACTTAAATCGGGAACTCCACAAATCAGACTCATACGTGTGCATAACAATGCGCTGACATCAGACAATAAGCTGAAAAAAAAGCTCTAATGAAGAAGAATAATTATAATTCCGGTAATTGGTTACAATATCTCCAATAAACCTCTGTAATTTTAAGTCATAAAACACAAGGAAAAATAATTTAAGCGGCTTTATCCGACGAATGCTTTGTCTGGAACAAATCAAGCCACAAAAGGACTTTATGTAAGAAATTTTATTATCGGTACAGAGTTATTAAGAACTCGTCTGTTTTATTGTTTTTTCATACTGATAGGTTTGTTTTTCTTATAAAAGTTGTTCATATAGATGTTGATTTAATAGTTAACTATTAAAGAAGTTCATCTTTTAGTACTTCAGTACTTTTTACGAGTCTGTGGTTCGGTTTAAAATAAAAATCATTTTTAGAAAGGATTGGTTTAGTTATTATTTACATACAAAATCATCTTTTATGCTTATGTTTTTAAGCCCCATCACGATAAAGCTGTAAATTACTATTATTTTTATTTCTGTAAATTAACACTGTTACAGAAAACACATTAAGGGCGAAATAAAATATTTTGTCTCCAAACTGAACTAATTCAATTCCCTCTACATTCAGCGCAGTTTACACAACATACACAACCTCGCAAAAGTTTTTGCTTTCTAAGCACCAGCTATATGAAACTAAGCACTGATCTTTATATAGGTACCACCATCATAATACCCACTAGTGCAAGTAAAAAGGCAATACAAGGAGCGGACTCACTGAGCCCAATGGCTAATTAACTCAGTGTATGCTCAGTAGGAATTAGCTGCTCAATTAGAATCACATTACGTGGAACAATTTACCGCTAACCGGTCGTGGGGCACCCGATGCGCTTGGAATAACAAAATGGCTGTACACACGAGATCAAGAAGATTATAGAATTGACGCGCGCCTTATTTATTGGACAACATAGATCTTTCTAGGAGTCTTATTGGAGAAATATTGGAATGGACGAGCTTTCCCTGCGGGCAACGGTTTTGTTTCTTTTGTTTTATACGTAGTTCTTACGAGTACTATTGCTAACACGTTTTGGATAGAAATTACAAGCCGAAAATGTGTCGCTCGTGTAATTGTATAGGTTGTAATTTTTCCTAGGGGTACAATTATATGCCTATAGGTTCTACTTCTGTAATTCGTATATTTGCGCAGAAATAATATTGAATAGTTGTCCTACATATTGGCTTTATATTTTCAGTTACTTGTGTTGCGTGAGTTTTAAAGGACGTCATTTTTATGAAGAAAATGATAAGAATCGATACTTATGTGTAGGTACCTAGATATTATGTTAACATATATTTTGTAAAGTAACGTAAACATAACAACATATAATTTTCCTTATTATTAACTTTCTTCCGGGAAATTTGCCATCTATGTGTTGAAAAGTAGATAATATTTCACAAGCAAAATTAAGCGTTCTTATGTTTAACATATAATGTCTCGCGATGAAATTAACTGAAGCCGCGAAAATTTAATACAACGAAATTTTGCTCATAAATACATTTTCAACCCGCCTTTTATGTTTTGGTTAATTAACCTATGTGTGGGGAAGATGTATAATTGCCAGGTATTAAACAAACTTCGTGTTTATTAAGAATTATTATGCGAAACAAGAATCTCCTAAATATTCGGAGAATGAAACGCTGATATACCTAAGTGATCATGATCATTAGCTATGTCTCTTATTAACATTTTATATCTACAAATTATAAAAAAAATTTAGTATAGGTAGTTCAATAAACTATCCTACCAATTAATCATATATGACCTTGTTATAACATTGCTAACTCTATGGCGCAATCAGTGGAACTTATTGGTGAACATCGCAACCCGAAAATCGTGATCGGACCACCCACAGCCGCTGTGAGAAGGCAAATGAAATAAAACAACGATAAATAACAGTGCCCTCGCATAATTGATCACAAATTAAAACTCGCGCCGCGTTCCAAATGTTAAACGCCGACGTCGCCGAAAGCGAAATTAGTATCTGCATACACGACCCACACACACATGCACAGGACAGGGTTGTCCCTGGAGAACGGGTTTCAGTAAATTAAAGCTCATTTATGTAGATATTGATTCATCATTCGAGATAAAAAAGGATTAATTCTGCCGAAACGTCGAAAATTTCAAGGTTTTAAGGCCTTTTGATTTTATGCGCAACCCCAACCCAACTCTTTGTATTTGTTAGGTAGTACATGTTGCGAAGAATAAAACATGTATTGTGAATTCAATAATAAATGGCCAGTTCACAGTAAAGAGGGTTATATTTACCGCTAGCATTCTTGATAAGCTTAGTAATCTAGTCAGACATGAGCAATCCTTGGCACACGATGTGTTTATACTCCCATGAATATTTACAAAGTGCATACAGTTAAGGCTTGCTAACCCTAACAGGTCTCACACACGCGCGTTTTACGACGTCAAACAATGGGCCGCATTCAGGACAATATGTCACTAAAAATAAATGGATTTTGTTAAGACATTCACAGTATTTTATTATAAAAGCCGCTTATTGTTTCGAGCTGTAAAATTGTTATGTAACTATAAAACTGACGTAAAGGAAACATTTATAAGTTTCTTGTAAATGTTGTTATTACTTTGGGATATAGCTTTATTGGAAAATAATATACTTCATCCAACGTTGTTTGAGAAATGTTATTTCCGTTTTAAAAAAAAAGAAACATATTATTATGTAGGTATACTCATGAAAGTTGACTATATGAATGGCGCTCTTTGGGGGAGGCCTACGTTCCGCAATGGACGGCAATAGGTTGATATGACGATGATATGACTGTTAGGTCTAATAAAAATATAATATCGCGTATTACGTACTCGTATGAAAATACGAGTACGTAACACGCGATACCACCGACTTCAAAAAGGAGGAGGTTCTCAATTCGACTACAGGTATGTTTTTTTAATAGGAAACATTAAAATAGCAGAATTTTCAATGTCAGAATATGCACCCATTCCAATGCTACGTAAGTATAATTCCCGAGAATTGTAATCGAGGTCTGTATTTCTGCAGGAAGATTGCCTTCTGAGAAGGTTTGCCATTAACTATAAATAAATTCTTCATCGAACAGATTGCGTAGTAGGATGAAACCTAGTAAGTATTACCATATCATTAAAAGTTTGTCTTCACATGACCTTTTTTTAAATATAATGTATTGTTTATTAGGTATGATGCTTTTCTAATTGATACAATTCTCTCCATATACCTACCTACATTTTATATTTTGTACACTGTACAGAATTAGATAAACACTTTTGTCTCATCATTATCATCATCATCATCCCTCTTGTCTACTGCTGGCTGTAAGTAGATCTCTCCTAGTGAACGCCTTTTGTCTCGTTTCAAAAAAGTTTATTGTTGTTGCTAAATTAACAGACACCCTAACAAGGAACCTAATGTAATCTACATCGTATCATACTTTGTTTTCAGCCATTCACGTAATTAAGAACGACGTACTATTTCATTTGTCTATGGCTATATTTCCGTAGAGAGAGACTCAGCTAGAATCCCCCATCTACCACTAAAGCTTGTTTTATTAAGGGGTGCAGACGTCAGACAGGAACGAATGCTATTATTATGTTCCAAGTGATTGAGCTTGCTTGTTTTGTTTGCTAATTGCTTATTTTAATTATAACAGACTAATTGTGAAAGCTAAAAAATCGTGGCGTACACTTAAAGAGGCCTACGTCCGAATATTCCAATACGGGCTGATGATGATGATGAATTGTGGAAGATTGCTAAGTCTGAAGAGGCAGTTAAGAACTGGAAGCCTTGGAACTGGAGGTACTATTATCCCAATTTTATTTTCAATGTCACTTGCGTAAATTGAACCTGGAGGTGGATACCAGGAGTAATGTCGGGCTACTACAAAATAGGCACACGGATTTGTCTCTGTATCCAATGATGACAATTAGGTATATTTTAAAGAATAACATATCATTGACCCATCCCTCCATGTTAAGACTGTTTAGTGACGGAAGACACGATATCATCATAAAGGTAAACGATAGAATTGCTAATAAAATCACAACATACGGCAAACATCGATGTAACGTCAGATTACTTAACCATTCGATCAATCACCGCGCCCGACCACACTGAATAGGCGATCCCAAGTCAGGGGCATCTTGGACCGCATTAAAATTCATTGAAAACTTGTCTAATATGGCGGTACGTGACGCGATTGCCAGTACGTTAGCCCCACTCGCTGAATATGAAAGTTTAACATCGATTTGAGTTCATGTAAGATGTTATAAATATGTAAGTAAGCAATAGTTAAACTTGACGCGACGCACTGACGGATATTGATGTGTTTATATTGCACTTCGATACTACTAATTCGTGTCCATAACGTTGATCATGTTGTTATCTACATACAAAACGATCTGCTACGCAAACCGCAGCGAGTAACACTGCTAAACGACGATTCTAATTTTTTTTTCATCATTTCAGACTGATGTTTTATCATTAATTTATGGGTATCGGAAAACGGAATTTCTTCATAATACCCATATAATATATTATTTATGTTCGTGTGTGTCTTATATTAATAAAATATTTGATCTTATATTTGCTTTCGACACGTCGTAAGATGAGGTTGTGAAATGTCACCATTTCACAAATCGTGATGCTATATAAAAATAACTAGAGTCGTAAGAGGCGAACGTTTCTTATCTGCTTGTAGTAATATGTAGTTTTATTTTAGTTGTGTCCTTGTTGCGGCCACCGAGAGCATCATTCGCGTGCCTATCTCGACTACAAATCAGTACCTCTGTAGAACTGCCAGATAAAAACTTCAAATACAAAAAGCAATCTTAACCTACTGCATTATGATTCGTTTTTGTTTGCATCAGATAACAAAGCCTACACTCCTGAAGTGCCTCATTCTATGCAGTCCACCAAGGCTTATCGAGCTGTGGCAATCTGCGAACACTATTTTGTTATTTTTGCAGAAGTAATGTAGATGAGGGAAGAAATATTACGGACTTTGCCATTAAGCGGATATTTATGGGCTGAGGAATGTTTTCCTTGGTGGTGTTGAAATTATTAATGTCGTATTTCACTGCTGATATAAAAACAGTGAAGTAGTGCCTACTTACGGAGCTTATTTATTTATAAATGGGAAAAATAACATGAACCGACGTTTTACCGTGGCGTTGTCGGTTTAGGAAAACGAAGCATTTATTGAACTTGTTCATGTACACTGCCTATATCGAATCTTGAACCTTATGTATTTTTCTATATTGCACGAAGTGGAATACTGTTCTGGCAACATCGTAGGCCAGATTATTGAGGCAGTATTAGGTAGGTATGTGTTACATTAATTTGATGTCAGAGTATTTATACTTACTAAAAATTAATTATAATGAAGATTAATAAAAATGAAGTTTATAAACCCGGAGAAGCATCATTCATGCAACACATGGGTACTATGTACGCACGGCTGCTACGCTATGACTGCTACGCTAGAGGTCTTGGTTTCGATCCCCAGGTCGAGCAAAGTGTTATTGGGGTTTTCTATGAAATTCCCAGTAGCAGCTCGGAGTCTGGATTTGTGCCCGGTGAATGGCAATAGGCTCGCCCCCTATTACATGGGACCTAAACATAACGGCAAACTGTGGATGTACATTAAGTACACCTCTACCTAACCCTTCGGGGAATACAGGCGTGATGGTATGTTATGTTATGTTTTATGTTTTTACGTTTAACATTAAAACTAAAAGGAGCACAAGTTGTGGACAACACTAAGCTTTAACTAACTGTTATTAAACTACAGTTATCGATGTTATTAACCTATTATGCAGCACATAATTGAATCGCAACATTCATCAGTGGTATTGACAACCAGCACATTCAATGGCTGTTGTTAGTACATTCAATTATATATCAATCTAAAATTCTAAATGTAACAAAGGATAACTAATTCTGTTTATATTGACGCTGATCACATAAACCGCTAATTATATACAGCTGTGTTTTCGTATTTTACGATTGTTTCAAATCTAAATTATATACCTAATGAATATGGTTATAACAGTAGGCGGAAAATACGGTTTGTCTCTTGAAGATCATCCATTAAAAAAATGCATAATGTACCTATGTATGATACTGTACGGATTTTATTCTACAAGTTTTGAAACGCGTTAATTTCGGATTTTGGGATTGAGAATTACTCTCATAATCCCCCTCGGATCCATTTTCAGTATCGTACAATCAAAGTCAAAGTCAAAATCATTTATTCAAAATAGTCTCCTCGGTATTTTCGAATGTCATTTTTACCTTAAAAGACAGCCCCCAAAACGTGTTTTGGCTAGGAAGATGGAGTGGATCAACATTCTTTATACAACTCCCTTTGAAATTTACTATAATTATATAGGTCACATTTAGTAACTATGTATTCAACATGTGATTGAATAGTCGTAGACTCTACTTCGTTACTTCCACGAATAGCAACTAAATGTGCACGTAAATATGAATTACCATTTTGTATTCACAATACACTTACATCGCAGTCACTGGGCACTGGTCATTTGAGTACCAGTGTATTAGAGTAAACATTCATCGTTTGAATTGCACAAAAAATTACACATTTCATAAGCTTAAACGACGAAGTTTTAGAGTTGCTGGCAAAAACTTCAAGTCCAAGTCATAGCATTTATTAATTCTTATGGGTCTAGATGCCCAGTTGTAAAACGTTAATCCTTTGGAAAAGAATCTATAAGAAACTTCTTGGACAATCTTTAAACTAAGAGGTGTTAGATACAGCCTTCTTGCAATAACGGGATGTGCGGATATTCATTCGGCCATTGCCAGTAGGTACTTTGTGCGGCGTCAAGATATCTATCTAGTGCGTCCCAAAGCTTCCACTGACTTTCGCTTTCTAAATATCTTTAGTAAATTGCCCTTTATTCATCATTCACATCATGATTTTGTATAAATGTATGTAATTTCCTACGAAATTGGGGTATCAACTCCCCATTTATTAAAATTATTTCGCACATTTCCTGTTGATTTTCAGCATTATATGCATTTCATAGGCATTCTATAAAATGACGTAGGTACAATCGTACATACATTTTCGGTAAAATATAGATACATAATTATACTTATATTTTAAAGAACATATCAAACTCATTGCCACTGTTTTTGATAGTTTTCGTCTCTTAAAATTAACAAATAGTTATTGTTATAGTAATGGCGATGCTCCCCCTTATAGCATTGAGGTCACTCGATTCCCCGTATTTAGCTTTTAACTCAGTATATTGGACTAGCTGCAGAGCTTATAAATGATTCGTGCACTAGCTAGAAACGCGGTGCACATAAATCTAATATTTCCGGGATTTACAACGTATTTATCGCTAAATATTCTATTGTAGTTTCTGTTCTAAATAGTACAAAGTTGCTTTTTTCTTGTTGTTTTGATCAATGAATCCGTTGGTAAAATATAACAAACATTTTGTTTTTTTTTTTTCTCTCAAATTATGTGTAGGTACCGTGAAAACCTACAGAATGCGAATAGGTGTACCTGTAAGCTGTAGCTGTAAGCTGTAAGCTGTAAGCTGTAGCTGTAAGCTGTAGCTGTAAGCTGTAGCTGTAAGCTGTAGCTGTAAGCTAAGCTGTAGCTTAAACTGAAATTGAAAAGGTTGACCTGTAGCCGTGATACAGTCGCCAGCACATCAGGTTATACAAAAGTGTCTAATTTCTCCAAATGATTTTAAATCTTAAAGTATTGAAAATTAGGTTCTAAATCAAATGCCAAAATTTGACATTTAGTGGTAACTTGATGTGCTGGCCACCGAACACCAAAAATCATTAAAATGTCAGATAATAACGGTTATCCACAATCGTTTTACTCAAATCTGCAATATGTAAGGCTATTATCTTCTCTTCCGTCCTAATCGAAATCATTATTCATGGCTAGAATTTCATTCTACATAATATAATAATGAGCATCGTTATGTTTTTTACAAGGAACCTTGTGAACTCAAACATCAAGCCGTGTTTGGACGTTCTCGCATCACCGTTTCATTACAAGATCCTTTGTTCGCTCGCCACAGTATTAGTTTTTGTCTCGGGCCACCGACAAAAACGTTAACGGGCTCAAAGAGTCCGCAACACAACCGACACACGTCGGTCAGTAACGAGCAGTATCACAACATGTACACACTGGTACAAACAAATCAACATTAACCTCTCGACCTCAAATCTCTGAGATCCCCACTCAAGATTACTTCTTCACTCTCGCCCGAGGGCACTCACTGATTTATTTTATTATGTTAATAGAATCAAATTTAAAATTAATTCAGGAGATGAAAAAATGACTGCCGCGCTTGTAATGATTAAATACGCTTCACTTCCTGCCCTCTCTCTGTTCCACGTGGTACCTAAAAGTACGTTCGAAACTTTTATTTAGGGTCGAAAAGCGAGTGATTTTAACGAGCTTTTATTCGCCAACTTTTTATACCGAGTTAGTGAGGTATTTTTATGAAACTAATGAATGTCAAAGAGAACTTAATTTCCTTTTTAACCCTTTTTGTTAATAAGCCTATGTATACGAAGTCGTCGGGTAATTATAAAGTAATCCATGTTTTTGTATAATTAGTACAATGTTAAGCCGATGCTAGGCACCCCTCTAGCGACTTATATGATGACGGAACACGTTCCACAAAACGGTTAGCTTCAAGCGCGTTTGAAGCTCGATCATAACTCAATTATAATCGCATTATATGGCGTCTGCGTAAACCGTGCGTTAAATTTAATTATGTAACGTTGCTTCCGAAAGAAAATGTTCGGTTCACGAGGCAGGCAGCGGCGCGGACAAGGGAATTATTTGAGGCATCATAAGTCATGCGCGTGGGCATATTTAGTCACGGGTTGGGTACATCCTACAGCAACTATAGACGCTTAATAATCGTGCTTATAGCGTTCCCGTCGAAACTATTCCTCTTGTACAACCGGTTCCGATGCACCGAGAAGGGTCACTACGATATAAACGCTTACTGTGGACATGCCTTTATATCTGTTGAGAATTTTTCGTATTGAGTGTCGAAGACCATCAACTTTTTTACTTACACACGTTTCGGAGGTGTAACATTCGACTTAAGCGATACTTGTCATAAACAGTTCTCACCGTGGGATTATCAGAATTTTATTTTTTCTTTATAGAATTTTTCATTGTATTTTGTAAGTTTCTCGTGTCTTTTTTATAGCCTTCTCATAAATAATAATCAAAATCTAAACGTTTTGTTATTGCTACGTAGAGAACCGGTTGAGTTGTTATTATTCCACACTATGATTTAGAACTTAGGTAATGGATGCGCATCCATCATCGTCTATTTGACCTATCAGAGCACTCGTTTAATTCTATCATGTACCCGACCCATATGGACGCAAATTGTAGATTGTTACCACTTAAACCCAGCGGCAACCTGTACTTTAATGCAATTAAAATTTATTAATTTCAGTCGAAAGCTTTTATTTTTACTCTTCGTTAATGCGGTGCTGCCCGCGCCCTGCGCTGCAATGAACGATCAGTTTTTTACGGCGTGTTATTGTAAAATAACATTTATGCATGTTGAATTTACACGTGTAATTGTATTTTATCAGAAACGTGCCGAAGTTTTTTCACCCGAACTGAATCAGCCAATCGTTTATTTTGAATTAAAAACGTAAAGCGGCAATATCGAAAGAGAACTTAAGTGACAAAAAACGTTTAATCTTATCTGAATTTTTCTCATACTTTGAGACTGTATAAAAACTGAACAGTTACGAACTTAAAAATGCTTTTTGTAATACGGTAACACTCATAATAAGCCGGCAGATTGACAAGCGTCCGCCTAAAATGGCCGGGCTCACGTGACGGCCTGAAGAGCAGTCATCCGCTAGCCGTTTTTTACCCAATGTTTTTTCAAGCACAGGTGAAGCGGCAACCCACACTTAGTCGGCGTTAACCTGTAATCTAAATTCATTTCTCGATCCGACCCACCAGCGCCATATCTCTGTTTTTATTATAGGCCTTAAGCCCATTTGCGGGTTTTTTTACTCAAAACAAATTATCTATTATTGTGGAGAGTGGTCGATCTTATTACGGGACGACAAACGAGTGTCTTTCGGCTCGTCGGAGCTCGGCACAAGATATTGAAGTTTACACTCGAATTTTCAACAATAACGAGTATCGAAAAGGTCGTAAAGCATCGTCTGAATCGATTTGCGTTCATTGAGTCGAGTAATTGCAATGCTTCGTTGAGGAGTTCGAATTTATTTTGCTACCTCGAAAGCGCTTCATTGTCTTTATTACAGGACGGCAAAGGTTTGTTAAATATGTATTAGTCGCCGGTCTATGTCCCACGGAGTAACGATACCAACGTATGAATTATTTAAAAAGTACACACCCATAAAATATTCATTTATTGGTAGTCTGTTTTGGGTACGATCGTAGGTATCTTATATTATTCTGGGTGACCGAAATATATTCCAATAATAAGTTCAGTACATTTTCACAAAACATGTTTCCCCTGGGTGCCGTGAGAGACGACGAACGCACAAGTTTTGGCACTAAAATTGAATGCACGGCTGCATTCAAGTGTATTGCAAGGACGTGGTCGCTCACAGATTACAGAGAATAACTCGGTGCTTTGTTTTTAACTCAAAATATTGAACAGTAGACACAATAGCTTTGAGATCCGTACCTACACGTAAAAAAGACAAGATTTTCAGAAGACCTTGCTAACACCATGTAAATACCTAATTACAAAAAAATACGAACTAACCTACTGTTAGGACTATTTTTATAGTTAAATCTATCTTATAATTTGGAATACCCATAAAGACTTTTTGCGTCCCCAAAAGCCTTTGTATGCTGATTCGTGGAATTAAACAAAATTGTCTCCGACATTGGCATTGTGATGACAGAGGGACGTAAAACAAGAATGTAGTGACATTCATTATGTCCCATTACACAAAGTTGTGAAGGCGTCAAGTTCCAACAAAAAAGTTGCTCATTGCAGCCTGTTCGTCATTTGAGAATCATTTTACAGCCATCGTAATAAGAATTACAACTATTAAGTTTAATGTGAATGGGCCATGACTAAGAGAGACGAGTTCTGGTTTACTTTTAAAATGATCTGTGATGATGTAGATCATCAAAGATTGTTTTTTTTTTTTTTACTTCTGGCAATTGAGTCGATGGCGACTGTTTCGCAAATGTCGAGATAGTTTGAGTCGTTATGACGTTCGGCAGTGAGAAGTTTGTCGTCATAATTTATTACTTTGTGAATTGTGGGAACTTAAAATAAGAGAAACGCGACGAGACTATAGATACTACAAAATTAATTAAAGTCGATTAGTATTAGTAGAGAATGCAATGCAACTTACACAAGATGTGTGATTGTTGAATGTAAAACATGTATGTCGATAAGCGAACTATCGTGAGTATGCGTTTTTTAATAAACGTTTTTTAATGCTTTTATTAACAATACCTGCAGTTCAACTGCTCAACAGCCAATTATGTGCGTATTTCCATCAAATATTCAAAACTCCAGCCATCTAATTTTCTAAACCCTAGCCAATATTCTTAGTATTATTATCCAAGTGGTTCATATCAATTAGCCTCGGGACTAACGCTTGAAACACGCGATGAGATCACCCACGATCATTTAACTATAATTATCACATTATTTATGTTTCTAAATTGGATTTGAAAGACATGACAAGGACAATAATTGTCCTGCCCACACAATTTTTGAGAGCAAAAGGTCCGTAAAACAAAAGAATTCAATTTAATCAATGAACCAGTTTCAGCCGTAGCTTTTGTGGATGGTTATTCTCGGGATTGGGTATAAAAACTGTGAGGAATAAAACGAAGGATAATCAGTTCGCACCTCCGATTTGATCGTTTTGGAATCGCTGCCCCAACAGTATCAAGTCTTATAACTAAAGCAGCGCCAGCCAAAGTCCAGGTCTACTAACAAAACCACATTTTAACTCTACGTCTACACTAAACAAAATTAAGCTGAAGAGTTTGTTTGTTTGAACGCGCTGATCTATAAAACTACCAGTCGGATTAGAAAAAGTCTTTATGTATAATATAATAGCCACATTCATGAGGAAGGCTATCGAACATCACGCTACAATCCTTAGGAGCAGGGTGAAGCGAGTGAAACCACGGGGCATGGCTAGTATCGGTATATAGTGAACAGAAGAACACAATCGATATTTATTATTACTAAATGTAAATATATTATATCGATATAATGTAACTACGAAATCAAAAAAAAAGCTGGGATCTAACTTGAAATTACCTGAAACTTGACTTATAGGGTGTAGGGGATAGCGATCAGTTAAAAAATGATTAACTAAAATACCCACATTATTATGAACGGACAGACGGACGGACAGCGGAGTGATCCTAAGATTCTGTTCTAAAAGGAAAAAGGGATCCCTTTTTCCGTTTAGGTACAGAACCTTAAAAAAAGTGGGGAGGGCTTAGGATTGACCTACGATTTCATGTGAGCATACAGGTATTCATATATTGTTTTCTTATGCCACTTTTCAAGAATGATTTGCCGTAATTTGTAATCTGATGGGTTAAATCGACCTGACTTCCTATTGTACAGATATTTATTCAATCCGAGATCAGTCTATACTGGAAAAAATATAGCTTAGCTATGTGTACTTGATACACTCGATATCGCGTATCTACGTATAGGGTATTTGCATTAAAATTTAATCTATACAACAATAGGGGCTGCGCATGAATAACTGGTATCGGGAACCACGAAGGTTACATTATAAAAAAAGTAAATAAATTACAATATATCAGCAACCAGCCAGCTGCACCTGTTCACAGGCATGACGCAGACCTTCCATTGTCTTCCCGCTATGTTTTTGTATTGCTAATATAATATTTATTGTTATTAAGAAAAAAGTACATATTTGCCTGATGCGGTTCTTAGTCACAAGCTGGGTTACGTTATATTGATATTATACAGTCGTCTAGGTAATGACTTCAGCGTGCCCAATGTGAGTGAGTTCCTGAGTTCGGTTCGAGTTTTGAGCAAGTTTTAGTTATTAGGATTTTCTATGAAATTGTCTGTAGCAGCTTGGATTTTGGATTTGTGCCTGGTTAATAAAGGGGTTTTTCATAGGGCTTCGTTATATTAACGTCTTAAGACCATACCTTATTTTATTTTAACCATTCAGGCTTTTTCAAATGTGACATTTAACTATCATTCCTTTGGTATCACATTCCATCTAGATATATTTGTAAATAAATGTGTAGATTATATAATATGGGATTAATTACATTCTGAATACCCGGCACTTGTTAACTAAAGCCACGTGCAACAAATTATAAACATAAATTAAACTCAGTGAATTTCGCAAACGATTAATATTTAACGATGCTGTAATCAACAAAGTTATGATTATAAATCAGACAGTAATTGTTTTAACACAATATTGCCGGTTATAAAATTAAAACGTTATTAAAATCGAGCTGCGTAATAAAAATAAAGTGGCCGGTAAGCTGGTCTGAAAGTTATTCGCGTTCATAAGCCTAGTTTTTCAATAAATGCGAACATGTTTTTATTGTAATTACAAGCGGTAAATACCTGTTTACCTTTTATGGTCATCGATATTGTGGCAATGAATTTTAATCAACGAGGGCTTCTCATGCATTGTTCATCCGACAGGTATTTATGCAAGCAATCAGTTGTTTGAACTATCTCAGCTTTGACGCAACAAATAGTAGGTACGTCTGACTAATGCGCAAGCGACGGGCGTTAAGAAGCACACAATCTCATGAACACAAAGTAAGAACAGCCAGTGATAGGCTCGTGGCAGGTACTATATCCACCGTCCACTGCGCCCACGCATCTCAGTACAACTTTCTAACTAAGGTTGGTAAGTAATCGCTAATTTGAGATGTTAAACAAAGCGGCGTGCAACAAAGAGTGCGCTCCACCAATCACCGCCAACAATCAGCTCTGGGCGTGGCCAATCTCGTGCTTTAATCTTTACACGCCGTTAACAAAGCCACGCTCGCACAATTCGCAAAGGAACGGAAAATAATTAACGCATTGAATGCTAAGACGCGGGATTTTTTCAAAAGAGCCCTTATATTGTTAAAGAAACGAGAATTGCTTGCATCCATAACCCAATTTATACATACCCATTTATAAAATTCTTTTGTATTTAGGTATACAGATGTATACTAATGTAGTAGTTACTATTTATTCATTTGTTTCTACTAATGCTAATTATAAGGGCAAGAACCGAAAATATTATTTTTGCCGTTTTATAGTCTGCGTATCATAACCCCATCAGTATAAAAACGTAATTAATTCAGTATTATTATTACTAGGGATAGCTCAAGTGTTGGTGCTGTTACTGATATTCTAGCAAACAAAACATGGCACTTACATTGATCCCTCGCAGATATAAAAATTGCATCGAACTGGGCATAAAAGGATTAAATTACTATAAAGTTTATAAACCTAAAAAACGTTGATAGCGGCGAAAAAAGCTGTCGAACCATTTTCCCTGCACAAGGTTTTATGGATATTAAATCACCCATATAATCCATACACTGAACCAGCCATTGAATATTTAAACCAAGTTTTATTCTTTTATTCCAAAAAATCTGAACCACTCTGAGCTGATATCTGAGCTTAGGTATAAGTTATAGTATTATTAATAAAATATCATCGTCATCCTTGCCTATTTTGACGGTTTACCAGATGCACCCCATATCTGGATATTCAGTGACATTTTTAGTGATATCAGATGTTAAAAACAACCGCAACCCCTAGGTGGCTAGCGTGGTGGACTATAATCTTATCCCTCTTACTCTGAGAGGAGACCCATGCCCAGCAGTGGGATAATAAACCTAATGGATTGATGACTCTGGCTTCTGATCAGACTGTCTCATTAGTCTAGTGGTCCCAACCGCAACTACTACGCTTTAGGTTCTGAGATCGATTCTCTAGTCGAGCAAAGTGTTATTGGGTTTTTCTATAAAATTCTCAGTAGCTCGGAGTTTGGGTTTTTGCCCGGTGCCAATAGGCTCGCCCCCTATTACATGAGACCTGAACGTATTTCGAATTGTGGATGTACACCTCAGCGTTATCCTTCAAGGAAAACTAATCTTTGACACACAGCAACTCTAGGATTTTAATGTATCTAGTAATGTAAAAATCAATTTTAAGTGGGATACAAAATCATAACAACAAATTTGAATAACCAGTAATTTAAAATTGCATAGCAATTTCGTATTAATTATTGAATTGAAAACCTTTTATATATTTATAAGTTAATTGACTGCCTCGTTGGTCTAGTGGTCATAATCGCGACTCCAACGCTAGAGGTCTTGGGTTCGATCCCCAGGTCGAGCAAAGTGTTATTGAGTTTTTCTATGAAATTCTCAGTAGCAGCTCGGAGTCTGGATTTGTGCCCGGTGAATGGCAATAGGCTCGCCCCCTATTACATGGGACCCAAACATACCGGCGAACTGTGGGTGTACATTAAGTACACCTCTGCCTAACCCTTCGGGGAATACAGACGTGATGGTATGATGGTATGTATTTATAAGTTATAAAAGCTGACGTATAAAATTAGTAATATAATGTGGCCTGAATACTTTAGCGTAAATAGCGGGATGATTCATCTGTTTATTACTATAATGGCTACTTGCCCTCATAATTACTACTCCAATGCACTTTAAATTAATTTCAAAGAGCAGTGGACCGGCCGACAAGCGGCTATTAACTTTTAATATTTCTCGCTGATACAATAATAAGCACCCAGGGTTTTGAAGGACGCCCACGCGCATGATCAGACATACCAAGTCACTTTCTTTCGTATCAAGTATTACCATTCTTCGTCAAATACGTATCAGTCCTATATATACATTTTAATTATTTAACTTAAGTAAACAATCTCTATAAATATTTAAATCAATGCAATTGAAAACTCGTTTCTTAGTATTATTTGAATTCAAATAAATAGTCTGAACGATAAATTGTAATGATAGTATCCATTAGAGTCAAACCTTCCGTAATCATTGATCGAGTCGGTCTACTAAACTACAGGTGGTATTTAATTTTGTGAACCATCTGCTTCAGGTGAGTCTCGGGTGAATATAATGTAATCATATTATTCTTAATGTCTTCGAAACGAGTCGTATTTTCCCTCAGAAGAATTCAAATTCAAACAAGCATCTGGTAATTCTATTTTTATTAAGTGGATATGAAGATTTCTTGCTATAAAACTGTGATTTTGTTACTTAATCATGATTCAGTAATAGTGAAGCGTGTGTTACTTTTAATTAATTCATTTGTGTTTTGATTGTTTGATATGCTCGGATAGAATAAAACATAAACGATACGCATTTATAATACCAGCATTATTACATTGGGCTATGTTTTTTCGTTTATATTTCTTAAAATATATATATATTTTAATACTTCAATGATAATAATAATCTACGTAGTTTTTGACCCTCAACGAAAAAAGAGGGGTGTTATAATTTTGTATTGTGTAACTGTGTCTGTCTGTGTAATTATAGCTCTTGAACAGATGAACTGATTTTGATTTAGTTTTTTTTAATGGAAGAAGAAATACCTATCATCACGATCATCATTATGAAGAAATCGATGAGTCAATACGTTTCAGCAACACACTGTGTCATCCACAAAGTTCCCATTATCAACCATCTGACCTCCGCTCTTGTGAATCATATAAAACAGGATTTGGCAAACGGACATTTCTAATTGTTGAATATTTAGTAGGCGTTTGAAATGGCAGAACCCACATAAAATAAATGGTAGAGATTGACCCGAGATAAATCTTTGCGAGTGTTAATTAAGCAAGGGCTTTTAAGTAGGAATAATTTTGTAACGGCCTCGACATAGTCCTGATTTCCAGAATTTAATGACAGTTGGCTTTGGTTTGCCGGTTCCTTTTGACTACACATAAACCACCCCCTGTAGCTGTGGTTTAATTATGTGCCTACAAGAAAGGATTTTCGTAGGGACTTGATGAATATATTTAAAAATCATAAAGTATTTTAATCGCATGTCAATAAAGATTCATCATCATATCAGCCCATTGCCGTCCACTGCTGAACGCAGCTCGCGTCCATGCATCGATCCATCCATCCATATGGATTAGTGGTACCTACTCTTTTTTTAATTTTTTTTTTTGTACTTTAGCGGTCACAGATTGGTCTGATTGTATGTAATTTATTGTTTGCCTAGCAAAGGACAAAGTAGAATAGCAGAATCAATTGCACAAAAATATCATCATCATCTACTGGACGTATAGCTCTTTAAATAAACTCCACAGAGATGAGAGAACATTTCATAAATAAAATATTCTATAAGTAATTGCCTACTTATCTTAAAATTCATGTTTAAAAATGAGTTGGAATAAAAAAGGGAATAACATATCTATAGGTACGGATATGTTCAGTGCCTAAATATCACGAAAAGAAACGAACAAAGCTTAAAGCGTGATATTCAATATGCGGTAAGTTAATATTCTGCTTATAAATGACAATAAACTTTTATTTTATTTGTGGTTACCTTCTGGTCGATTGAATGCTCTCTGATACTCCGCGCCGACACTCAATGGATTTTAATGGGACGCGATGCATTAAATTATTATAAGTTACATACCACCTTAATACTCCCGACACAAGCTATGCGTAGGAAGCAATACTCGTAAAAAAGGAATTAATTTAATATAGAATGGGCTTAAGCTTCTCTCCTCATAAATCGTGTCATGACAAAATATTTAATGGCGTTATTTATTAAGATATCAGCAATTCGTGCTGCATAATCCGTGAGAGTGAGAATGTAACGGGTAATATATGTCTGGTAATCGAACTTCGTCATGAATATTTATCAATAATATTTACGCGCGTCAACCGGTGATTGATAGTACAAAGTGAAATATTATCATGCGAACGGTTCGTTAAACAGAAAACAAATGTGTACCAAATAGACCGCAGCCGAATTACACGCACATCAGACTTCCTCGGAGGCCGAAAGATCATTAATAAAAATTTCGTTAAGGCAACAAGTTACGAAGCGAGTTGTGACTAAGCATTACCGCACCCGAATATCCTATTGAGGCGTAGAAGCGTTGTGAACACGCCTCAAACGTGAATATCTACTTAAAGCTGTCCGTCCACAGGAGCGAAGTTAGTATACGGGACGGAGCGGAGCAGTGCAAGTTGTGTAGAGAAGTGATCCTATCGTTTCAAGCATGGAAGTGAGTAGACGAAGAAGTGAGAGTCTAGTTCAAACGATACATCACAAAAAATACAGACCCAACCCAGCTCCACTTCTTTGCTCCGCATCCCGCTCCGCCTCACAGTATCTAATCTCCGCTCAGAGCTGATCGGTGCAACTCTTCACTGGTTAATACGTCTCCGCTCCGCTCCGCTCTAGTGGATAGGCAGCCTAAATGGATGCCACTTCCCATTTCACCTCTAACAGGGCATTGTCGGAATGTTAACGTATCATTGTCATGTCACAGTTTTAAAAAGGTTTTTAAACAGTCGGTAACTGTATGTTAATATCGTAGGGCGGTTCCGGCTGACGAAACACATGTCGTTGCTTCGGCTATTGTTAAAAAAACTCGAAACTGACTAGCTACACTGATGGTTTGGAGATAACATCGACAAATGTCGTTTTAACATGATACATACATATTCTACATTCGATTTCATGAATAAATAACATGTTTATTAAATTGATCGAGAACCACGCATGTTCCCTTTGTCCCAAATTTCCCATGATGGTTTAGTGTATTATCTACTTACTTGAATAAAACTTTCCTGGAATTTAGCTTTCACCGAAAAAGTGTTCCGAAATTACCGCAAACAAAACAAATTTCCCTTATAAGATATTTAAATTAGAGACGTTTGAGCGCTTCCCGCAAAACAAGGACGTATTAAATTCCTAAAATAGTAACTTGGAGTTACAAAGATATTCGTGGCGTAAAGTTTGCAGCCAAAATTAATTATAAACGAAAGCAGTCTGCTCTGCTTAGCTGGCTTTAGCAAAAGACATTTTGATATACGCCGTGGAAAAACTTTGTTGTTGGTCGAGTGTTGTCTCCTAAATTAAAACAAGAAACAGTCGCAAGCTATCGATGTAGTCCCACTCCAATTTAGACGCTTATTTTACGCGAACACGCGAAGATATTTATGCCAGGTCGATATCGGAATGCTGCAATACTACTCGTATTGATATGAGTTACGAAAAATGCAAGTTTCGTTTAAAAAACATTTAAACAATAACACAACATTCAACAAATCAACAACATTGAAAAATGTAAAGTTAAAGTAATGGTAAATCATATAATAACACAGAACGGCGAGTTTCGGTAACAGCGCGCACCGCTTTCAGTCGCCGCATCACTGTGGTATAAAGTTGTTCGGGCTTTGAAAAAGCAAGACCAAATTCCTGCCGCGGAGAGAAGTTAGATCACGCTTGCACTCAGCTACTACTTTTAACTAAATTGAAGTTGCGGGCAAAGAGTGCACCCCGCTGCACGTGACGCATCAGTCCGTCTGTCCGTTTGTACTTCTACGTGAGTGGATTGCAGTGGACTTCTTTATTCAATGGTGCGGATGCATTTTCGAGGACGCTTGTCGCTCGCGGTTGATCGGAATGACAAGTATTTGCGTTATCGCCAATAAGTCAACGTTTGGTGACTTTGTTGGCACGATCTCTGATGACTTGTGAATTTTCTGAACAAATTATATTGCTTGAACACGTACTACTTGACCTCAATAAACTGTAAATTGCGTTGAAGCAGAAATATATCTTGTAAGTTTTCTTTTTATCTCGTAGCCTACAGCAATCCGTCGGCTTTCTGCGTAGAGATATGAGTTACGACTCTATGTGTGTCGTATATCAAGAAATAAGCAGCTCCAACAAAATATAGCCTCAAACACAGGCGCTAAATCATACTTAGGGCAAGAAAAATCTCGTTTGCCTGAAACCGTACTGATAGGAGAAGCCTCATAATTGGAACATGACGAAGAATTATTTCTCATACGTACAAAAAAAATAATCATGACATTAAATCCTAATAGTCACTGTTCGTTAGTAACTCAATACATCGGTAAACTGATTATTTGTGTCAACAGACTAGCGTGTTATTTCATACAGACAAATGTCTTTCATCACGAACCAAATTACAGTAATTAGAAAAGTTTGTCTAACGAATGAAAATAACTTCTACCAATAAACCGCGTCGAAAAGGTCCTCTGCTAACACAACATCCGATTTATAAGTAAAAACCAATATGAGTTTACCAATTTTCAATACTTTATGGTATACACGCTGAAACCTTACATGTTACAGCAGGGAAAGGTGAATAAACTCTTAACCCGTATTCTGCCATCTTGGATAACTGAACAAATATCTTCCATACTTTGATTAAAGAAGAAAATATTATTTGTTATGTATGAGGTTTACAAAAAAATCAAATTTCGAAAAGTTGTTCTTGCAAAGTTGTAAGTGATCGTTTGGACAAGCTTGTATCTACTATTCCCTAGAGAACTTAAGATTTCAGAAACCGCATTTGTGAAAATTACAATAAAAAGGATGGTTTATAAATTTCAAGTTTATATTTGTCAAACATGTGTCTAGATTTTAGTCTATATGTGAAAATGAATATTGATGAAAAATGAATATAACGCAGTACTTATTATTTGAGTAGCCAACATGACAACCATTGTTAGATTTGGATAAAAGAGACCAACAAAGCAAATTACAAAAAAATACCTCCACGCAACTTATTTCTTTATATTTTTATGCACTTTATTAGTACATAAGTTGAACTTTATCTATAAGGTTCGTCTCGTTCTTTATTACTTACTATTTTAATTAATTGGAAAGGTACACACATATCAATTCAAAAAGGAATCAAGACTGACAAATTTGTCGACCAACTACTTGTTGGTTGCTTGGTTTACCAACTAGAATAGCAAGGAACTCTTCTAAATGGTCAATCACCTAGTGACACTAGAAACCACTTATGTAGCTATCATGGCGTATCTAGCTATCAATGTACCGTACATTTAAACGTGATAGTAGACGCCTCGAAATAGGGTGCATCTGGTGCATATTGAAGGTATTCAAAACTACATTAGGAGATCACCTAGCGGAACAATACAACATTCAAATTGTGTAAATTACATGGACGGAGATAAAAAAGGAAATTAAATTGACTTAAGAGTCCTCAAACATTTTTGCTGTGTAGTTTTTCGTCGGAAATCTCCAATATTTTTACCATACTTTACGATTAATTTTGATATATTTTTTATTTAACTATTTCATTAGTCTAGTGATCTTAAGGGCGACTGCTACGCTAGAGGGCTTGTGTTGGATTCCCAGGTCGAGCAAAGTGTTATTAGGTCGAAGTTTGGATAGCTCGGAGCTCAGCTCCATGGCTCACTACGACAGCTCGAAATTTGGATATGTTACCGGTGAATTGGAATAGGCTCGTCTCTTATTACATGGTCTTTAAACATACCGACGAACTGTTGGTACAATTAGTAGACCTCTGTCTAACGCTTTAGGGACTACAGGCGTGATGGTATAGTGTTTTATTTATGGTTTCAAAAAGGGATTTATGATCCTAAATTACAAGTTTAACAAATTAACACCTTATTTTACCTAAATGAATTCAAAACTTTCCAAAAATAACCTGCAATTGACTTGAAATTTCACTCGGTTCAATTCGGTTGACAGGCGACGGGCACAGCGCGCTGCTACCGACTAATTGACAGCTCCGGCCAGTCCACGGCTACACAATACATTGGCACTATTTTAGCTAGCTACTAATAGATCAATGCTTTTATATGCAACTCTAGTGAACAGTAATAGATAGGTACTGTAACCAACTATCTATATCACTCTTAATTCTATTGTCGCGTTCAACGGAAGTGAGTCGGCTAGTTTGAATTAGGAATACCTTTGCGGAATCGCGCATGATTTCATTATTTGGTAAATTTAGCAAGCCTTCGGATAATTACTACAATTGACTATCGAAATACCTACCATTGAGAAATTATTATTACAGAATATCTTTGGTCAAGGTTGATTTCCGACGCTGATTTATAGCTGGCCACCCACGGTCTGCCAAAAAAAACAAGATAAGCCTGTTTGCAGAATAAAATGTTTTAAGTTACGTGTGGTGCTTGTGATTTAATTGTTTTATTTCCTCATCACTTGCCTAAATGGAATAAGCCTTTGAGTAAGACAGGATTGTGGCAACAGGCGGGCAAATGCGCAGTGGTGGCTCGAGCCCATGAAACTGCGAAATTAGTAGAGCCGTGTTACACCCCCAACTCCCCCCCCCCCCCCACTCTCGGCTTACGTCACACCCGGCACGTGATGCCTCCGTTACAAGACAAGTGGCTGACTGCAGGAGATGCTACTACTTTAGATACATTCAAAGCTTTATCGTTATGAATAGAGGATTGTGCCAAGACTGTAATGAGTTCAACTTATTATAATCGCTCTAAGACATTATAATGTACAGATTTAGTAACTAATTATATAATACGAGAATAAAGAACCATTACGACATAATCGTACACTGAACTAGAAGAGACAATTATTAGTTAAATAATAGGAAATGACAATAAAAACAATGTTAATTCATTGACATGATGGTCCGTACCAATCGAAATTGGCGGAATCAATCGATTTTGCATGTTAAGATATAAAACAGTAATTACATAATATAATTTTAATACAAAAATGTCACTGTAATCATTCATAACAGCTCGATCCCGTTTACTAAGTGCACAATAAACAAGCGCGTATTCAGAAAATGATTCCTCGAATATGTACACTGAGTAGCGTGAGCAAACTTTGAAACAATTACCTTTGTTGGCACTGCCAATAACAATAACATTTATCAAATTATTCGGGCGAGCGACTTCGATGCAGAAATGAGGAGGAGGAACAAATTGACAAAGCAAGCAAAAGGCTTTCAAGGCTGGCTCGCGTGTTGCGACGTGTTTGCATCCGTAATTTGTTTGTTGGCGGCAGCACACGGGCGACTACATTAATGGATCTGAACTGAACACGCGACGACCAGACATGCCACTCAAACAGGAACACGGGTTATCTTCAACGTCTTGCTCGAAAAGAACAAAGACCGCTTTGACGTGACGTGACGTGACAAACATCGTGTAGCTTCATTTTAGAGGCTGTAGGCTTGCTTCTGAAACTAAATTCAATATCGATACAGTTCTTATTCTAATAACATTTCAGAAATTAGAAAATGATGATCTATATTGGTTGATGACGTTTATGGCGCATATTGCTGAGCCGAAAACAAGTTAAACTTTAACTCAATATTTTATATTAAACCATTGTAAGTATTAAACCAATAAAGTTAATACAACCCTTGAAGCATTAAGAAGTTACTGCAATTACAGCTTTTCCAATGTCGATCGTTCTGAATTGAAAGTCAGTCGTAGCATGATTGGTTACAATGTCTATATCACCGATAAAGCAACTTTCCTGTAACTTGATATACGCGTATCATGCTTACCTATATACAAGAGAATAATCAGCATCATCATCATCATCATCATGTCCTCCACACCGTTACCGGTGACAGCGACTCCTAATTAATTGTTCAGTTGCTCATTACTATGGAAGAGAATAATAATTAATATTTAAAGTAAAACACCAGGTTAGTACGTCTCCAAGCGCCAGCGGAGTATGGACTGAACATATAAAACTAGAGTTAAACTTAAACTGCAACTCCATAACTCGCTCGGTATCGACTCTGCCGCGCAACTGTTTCATCTGTTTGAATAATAGTTAAATATAATTTATGTTTTATTCAAACTTATGCAAATTCAAATTACACCGGCTGCAGTCTTCAAACTCTGTCATTACTACTTCTCTACAATTACCTCGACAGAACCATTTCTATGTCATTTCGACTGAGAAAATGTTGGTCGTTGTTAATTTTAATTTGTATATATAACAGAGAAAAATATACAAAAAGCGCATTTTTTGGTATCATCATAATCATAATTAACGCATATATTGTGCCACTGCTGGGCATATTATAGTCAACCACGGTAATCTTCTACATGTATATATCCTTCTCGGGCAATATTTGTTATATCAAAATGTATATTAATCAGCCATATATATATTATTTCTGTATATTTTTCATTCAGTAGAGTACAATGGTAATACAAAATACATTAGCAACACGTTAGTTTATAAATGTTCTATCAATTTCTATCTACATTGACAGTGTCCCTTATCGTATCTAAATTCCCGGCGATTGTCATAATTTATTTTTAATGCCCACAATACAGGCACAGGAAAGCCGTATCCGAAGTGTTATCGTTTTATAATTGTCACTATGGTTCGGTAAGTGGTTCTACAGTGTGGTACCACGGGGCTATGTTAAAAATAACCCTGTCACGTGGGTATTCTGAGGAGCCATAGTGTACTCTCGACTGCACAAACCAGCCGTCACACACAGCAGCAATAATGTACAATAATTGTACATTAATGTATACAATAATTAACTATCGTAAATTTTATATAATGTGCAGCTAGCCATGACTAGGCTCTATAATATTATTATAATACTGCTGTTGACGAATTATTTTCACAGCAATGTATATTTATTATGATAAGCACCTGGATACCTAACACTTTTATTAATATAATAAAATTTATATTAATTAAGTTTTTATTAGAGCAACAGAAGCCAAAATTTTCTTTTAGAATTACTGTCTGTATATTTGCACACGCATCACGCAAAAAGTTCCGCACGAAATTGGATAACATTTTCACAGTTATATTACTGGAGACTTAAAATCTGGGGTATATTTAATGTTGATAAATAATCAGCCTAGAAGCCAAGTTATAGTAAGTGAACGAAACCGCAGCCAACGGCTTGTATACATACGAGTACAATTACATAATTTTAAAAATATATACAATTGCTGCCGTGGAAAGTCTAATGATATTTATATTCTAAAATACACTAAATATTGTAACCCACACGTTAAAGTCGTACATTTTTACTCTAAAACTTCTGTGGTGACGGGTTTTATACTTGTGAGCTGGTGGTGTTATCTTACACGCTATGCTGTGGAACGTGCGGTGCCGGCCAATTAAATGGACTTACATACCACGGCTGATCGCAAAGAATAACTAGCTGTCACATGCTCTACAGTGTAACATGCAAAAAGTGAAAATATCCTTGTATTGCGAAAGTGTCATAATATGATATTGTGCGCATTAAACTGTAGAAAATAAATATTAATATGTGCCTACGAAAGGTTTTATAAAATTCGATATTGCTTTTAGAACGCAGTTGTGTGTCATTTAAATCATTCATAACTTATGGGTCGAATAATAATTAAAAAAAGTTTTAAACAATTCACATTTCAAGGCCCATACAAAGCTGGAAAACAGACCTTATTGAGGAAAACTAAAAAGATTACCTAAGTGTACCTATATATTTATTCATACACAATATGTTAATACTGATTTACAGTTTTAGCCTGCAGTTTTGCCTTTCATTCCAAAGGATTTTTGAAACGAAAGGCAGCCTATATTTCCTTACTATATCTATTCCCTTGTCAAATATTATCAAATTCTGTGTAGCGATTTGTCGTGAAAACAAACATAACTACGCATACTTTTTTTTGAACCATTGACACGAAACATAAAACCAGCCACGGATACGCTAGTGCCACATAACATACCATCACGCTTGTATTCTCCAATGGGGTAGGCAGAAGAACTAAGAAAATAATCACAAATACGAAACATTTCATGACCCTAAGAAATTAAGAATTGTCTTTACACAGACTCTTTCTATTAAAATCGTTCACTGCTAAACCACTTGCGGATAACTTCAGACAGGCTTAGTTATTTCGAACAATCTGTAACTCGAGCAGGTATAAGTTGGCAGTCGCATACCGCCCCTCACTATAAATCCATCAAGTTGACTAGACTTTAATACTCGCTGGTGTACTTCCGCTACAAATACCGCTACGACAATATTTACACGATCATACGTCGTTCCAGTGATCCATCGAGTGATAAGCAAAGCATGACTCCCGCTTAATATAAGACTGACCTAACTCAAAAAAATCCGCTTGTAGAGCTCTACAAGACACGAAGTAAGTTGTATACTGATAAATATGTATTTATTGTACACTGTAATAAAGTAGGTCGACTTATTGATATGAAATGAAATACGACGAGCAATAAACGTAATTAATAAAATGACAATTTAATTTATTGCAAAAAGTTGCAATTGACATTATTATCAACTGACATAATAATTATATTAGACATACAAATTAATAAAGAATCTTGTTTTATTCCTAACAAAAAGAAGAGACCGACAGAATTATGTACTTAGTTAGAATTTAAACCAGGACAGAAGTAAGATAATTCAATTTAGTCATAATTTGACATCTAGTCTACCAAATAGAATCATAACGTCAAAGCTTGGATCCCACATTAGATATATGTTAAACACAAGTTTATCAAGTGTTGACTGGTGGACGAGGGCTTAACGTGGATCCACTCATTATTTATTCAACGAGAAACCTCAGTACAATGTGGTCGGGCCTTAAGTGAGGAAACTTCACACTATGATTTAATAAACATAAACGTACATCGAACTAACACTGCTGAGCTTGTTCGTTTTGTGATGTTAATCATCAAAATTGTATTAAGCTAGTAGTATTTATTACCTTTTGGGGCTTAAATTATCACTTTCGAATAATTATTCACACACACACACGGCTACACAACGTGCGATTTATACGAGTTCATACTTTTTAAATTTGTAAAGAATTAATGCAAATCGATTGTTACCCACATTGATTCGAAATATCGATATAATTTTGGAAACTTATTCGATTTGATGCGTAAGGGCTGGTTCAATGTGGCACAAGAAAAGATTGCCGAAGGAATTGGGGAGGCCTTTGTGAAAAAATCAATTCCGACAGTAATATGGGACCATACATGTTGAAACGAATTTTGTTTATCTTTTGCCAAATTACCTTTACAATAATATCGTTCATTGTTTTTTCTCTAAGCAGACGAAGCTGATAGGTATCATCAAAATTCCTAGCCAGTAACAATTCGCTTCACATTTACTTTAATGTCTTGTCACGTCCAACAAGATGAATTATGTTATTGTACCGAAACTTTGACCGTTGTTTCCCTTATATCAAAAGTAAACAAATGGGGCTCGACTATGTTGGACTAGCATATCATTTTTAATAGATAATATTCTACATGTGATTGGTGAATGACTTCATGAAATTCTAAAACCAATAATTAATTAACAATTTTAAGCAATGATAGCCTATACTACGACCTAACCATTGGACTGCCAAGTATCGAGTTTTTTCTAAAGCACGCACATCAGGACTTTTCATAATCATGTCATCATCAACCCATATATTGTCTCACTGCTAGGCCTACTGCGGGTTGGCAGACTTCACACGCCATCAAGAAAATCTCTCAAGCGTGCAAGTTTCCTCGCGATGTTTTCCTTCACCGTTTAAATCGTCTCACCGTCTTCACCATCGTAATCCTGTGCGTATTATAACTAATTATCATCGCTTAAAACGGTGAAGGAAATCATCGTGAAGAAACCTACCGAGCCGGGATTGGCGGATTGATGATGTCAATTTAGAATTTATATCTTCAATTTAAGTTACCTTTTGAGAGTTAAGAAAAAACATTTCTTGTAGGTACCCATAGTCTAGATATTTATGTTCTCAACAACAAAGGGCATAACGTCAAAGGCAAAAGTTACATTCAGAACGACCTTCTACAAAACTTGGCACTTTTATTATAGGTATTCTGTTCCCTTTTACTTTTTCACCAAACTTCACTTCATAAGTATTGTTGAGAGTACTATAAATTCAGTTGAATGTGTGCAATCTTTTCTTGCTATAGTTTATAAGGTTTTTGGCTCTATCTTTGACATTATTTTATTTGGTACTGCCCATTATATTTTTTGTTTCATACACAATCGTAGTTATTGACTGTATTTATTATCTTTGTTGTTTATATTATAACTGTTTTCTTTCATTCGGAAATATTATGACCCCTTTGGCGTTTCGACATAAGCTACAAAACTTATATGTTTATTATCATAAGGACTATAACACCCTTTCAGGGATTAGGTTTATTAAGTTAAGTAAGTACATCCTGTAAATCGATATTTGTGGAAGGTCTTTCAATACCCAAAAAGAAGAGCGAGATCGAATAGATTAGATTTTGAGAATAAATAGTGTGCGCTAGCTGTATAGAGAATTTTTAATAAAATCTTTAGAAAATTTAAATTACCACATTTGCCGAGTTCTGTCGGAGGACGATTTGGCATTCGAAAAGCAATCAAGAACCTCTGGATGTTAATAGAATGATCCCAACTACGAAAATAATATAGTTATGGAAAGGCTAACAGCCAAATCTACCACAGGGTATCGGTATTCCTTGGTTGTCTGTAGGTGTAAGTGAAATGGTAGGCATTTCATATTACGACCTCCTATACAAATTTATAATACCCACTACTTACCTGACTACTTAATATAGTTATGAAATTGTAAATAAAAGTGGAAAGCTTCGTCAAGTTTTTAATTATCGATTATGGATTTAAATCATTTTACTAGCATTTTAATGATAAACACATTATCAGTTATACGACATCGATAATATTTAAAATATTTTTGTAGCTTATTTATGATTCTACGCTGTTATAATGTATATTTTCGAAGATGAAAATTTTGTACAAAATATAACGTAGTGCCTTATTTTTTGATAAATGGGTAAAATAAATGTTGCTAGTAAATTTACGGTTCCAATAAAAAAAATCGTAAAATTCATCGTATCTGTTAAATGTTAAAGCTTATGCATAGTTCAGCCTTATAAATGTTAATCTTTGGAATCTTATCTCTATGAAATGAGATTAAGAATTTACATATTTAGAAGGTACATTAAAAACTACTTACATTTGAAACTCAAATCCTAAGCTTTCTGAGTATCTGTTAATATAAACATAACATCTGGTATTACAATTTACAAGTAGGTAATTTTGTCTTGTCTTTTCTTAAAGAAGATTATTTTTTGTTAAAGCTTATATTAATCTATGAATGTGAAGTTTTGAGGCGGCAGTAGCTGTAGTAACAAGAATTGAGAAAGGTATGTTAAGATGGTTTGGTCATGTAGAGAGAATGGATGAACGGAGATTGACGAAACAAGTATATATGGTGAGTATGGATGGACGAGTTGGAAGGGGAAGACCTCGGCGAACGTACCGCAACCAAATTGCGGATGTTCTTAAAAAATGCCAGGTTCCGAGCACCCTAAACCGACGGTCATGTATGAAGAGATTAATGAATGTAGATGAAGCGAAAGTAGTGTGCCAGGATCGTTGCAAGTGGAAAACTATAGTCTCTGCCTACCCCCATGGGAGACAGGCGTGACAATATGTATGTATGTATGTAGTAGCCTAATGGCTAAAACGTCGCACTTGCGGTCATGCGGTTGCCGGTTCAAAGCCCACCTTCGATAGTTTGGTTCTAGTTAGTTACTACTTAGTTCGGTCTTAGTTAGCGACCCACATTCTAGTAAACTTTTTACAAAAAAAAGTAATAGAGATGGGTAAACATATAACCCTCCCTTGCTTTAAGTAGTCATATAATAATGAGTATTTAAATATTCATAAATCCTACAACTTTGTTGAAAATCGTTCGATATTACATATTTTATATTGTGTATTTCACGATAAGCGTATCACATAAATGACGGACTAATTAATTAAATTGACTTTTCAATTATTTGACAAAAAATATGGTTTCTGACGCGCGAATACTACTTTTTAGGGATTTTATCGCAGTAAATTATTTTACTAGTTATTCAAGTAAGGTACATAACGCCAGGTGTATCAAAATTGGTAACAATGCCGCCTCACCTTTTGCGGCGGTTGTTACACTCGGGTGCAAAAAAACAACATTCACATGTCACACCGTAAATCAAATATGACTGTACAGTGCAAAAGTTTTCGCGCACCCTAAATATTCCATTATGGTTGAAGTATAAATGGGACATAAATTCGAGGAGCTAAGTTGTGACGATTACTCAGCGGGGCACAAAGCGACTTTGTACTGGTTTAGGGCTGCCATCAATATGCATTTCTCAGGATTTGGCCCAGTTTTTAAGGCACCCGAGTTGGTGAGTCTATTTCAACGTTCTCAACAAAAGTGTTTGTACAAGCAAAACAAGTACCTCTTGATTGGTTGAGGGGCGGATAGGGCTTACCAATTACATTTCTTAGTCTTTAATTTTCAGGTAGGTACCTAATAAACTTATCTATTGATTAAAGTAAATGTAATTTTCTAACCTACTTTAAAATTGTCTTGTATTACCAAGCGACAACCCTACCAGACCATTTCGAAGTACCAAAAGTAATGACCTTTCCCATTAAAATAAATATGGTGTGACACCATACAGTCATGATTTCAATGTCCCATTGTATGAGTGTACGAAAACATTTGTTCTTGGCTGAGAACCAAGTTTTTAAGTAAGCGTATTATGATTTATGATGGCTAATTTAACACTTTTTGTGTGGAATATATTTTTTATCTGGAATTAATGTTGCCTAGTCCCATTAGAATTTTCGTATTTGGAATAGTTCTGGTTATACATTATAGCTTCCTCTTTGTCATTGTGGAATATGAAATAGCAAAAAAATCGTAATATACAGTATTCCAGCAACATTTTTATTGATGAAAAGGTATTTAAACGCCTTCGAAAACCCATACACATGACAAAGACCTGGGTACTTGATGCCTTGCATGCTGCCTAAACATGCCCAACAAGATAAAAAATGTGATGCAAGTTTAGAAATTGGATCAAGATACCAACTCTTCCCATATTGCTTTATGCATGTATATATAAACCAATCAAATCGTCTACGCTTTTTGGGCTTCTAATATACTTCTTCGATTTCCTAAATAAATGTACGCAGTTATATTGTGTGAAGCGCGACAAAGAATAGTTTTTAGTTTATTTCACGAACTAAATACTCTTTTGTGATGCAAGCTGGGACACTAAATCTCGACAGTTAAATACGGCAATTATTTAGGGAAGGCTCAAAGTTTCATTGTGCGTGGCTCGCCGTGCTCTCTCGCTCCATAGTAATATGCTCAGTAAATTTGGATTTTCATGCCTTGTCATCCGACATAAGTGTTTTAATGCGCTCCGCATTATACATATTTAATAGCATGTGACATTGATGAGATGACGTCCGTACCCTCCATTATTCGGAGCGTCTCCGAGCCTTATACGAATTTGATGAGCTATCAAATAAATATCGTTTCAATAAAGCCTGTTAAATATATTAAACCGCACGAAAATTGTGAAGTAGGTACTCTTTCATAGAATTGGATCCCCTCGGATCGATTTAAGATAAGGCTCCGTAACCAGAGAGACGTCTCGTCTAACAGACTGTACCCTGCCAATATTAAACTCGCTATAATTCAGAAAAAAATGAGCACAGAGATCTCGGAGATGTTTATCGCATTAATATAATACGGCATTAAGATTACAATGGGTCGGCTCAAGAGAGGTCCAATATAAGGAGCTCACAGGCTCCGCGTGCTTTGTTGTGAAAATAACTTTATGCCTCAGAAAGCGGGGGACAGTATAAAGCAAGCACGGCTTTCAATAAAGCCAATGGACCTTCTTAGATGTTATACTCTCTTGTTCATATCCTTTGTGCAATAATGCAATGTTATTGTACTTCCATGATAATATTACTCCGCTTAAAAGGTTTAATAGCAACTCAGTTTAGAATATTTATGTAGTCTATTACAATGACATATTGTGCGCACTGACGTTGTATTACTTAAGCAATGACCGAAAACGGTAACACGCAAACAGCACTCCAATACGCAAAAGGTAGGAAGGGAGCCGAGGCTGGTACAGGCAAGATTGCTATCAAACAGCGCCGCCCTCCTTATAGCAGCAGACAATCGCAGCTCCGCAATAATTACAAACAAGTTATTTACAGCCAGACCATACGGAGATATTTTAAGCTTATTTCCATCTAATCTATTGATTCACGCACGCGGCATTGCACGCTTTTAATGTTCTTATTTAGTCGGATCGGTATTCCGACTCGATACTGAATAAGGCAGGGCCGCATTAATCATTGCTCGAGTACTCGAGTACCTACTCTTAAATTCACTTGATAACGATGAAACTTCAAAATTGCGCCTTTTATTTACTCCGAAAGCTCGCACGAGTGTAATCGTAAGCACGATCGGCATGAAAAGATCGAATTTATTAGTTCATAAGTCATGAGGGTTAAGTAATAATCGTCGACAATGGGCAATAAAGACTTTATAGGCAGTAAAGTTCGATTCCCTCGCACGTTGGGCCAAGGAAGTCAACTGCACGAAATCCAGAGTAATGGCCACCTAACTTATACACACCCTGAACTCAATAATCGATTTTCAATGTAAACAATTTAATTACATCGGAGTGTCTCTCGCCGACTCGATTTTCGTGTTCTTACTTAGGAAGTTTTGATTATACCATTAACACGTACAGTTTACGACTTGATTGAGTTCCGATCAATAATCTTTGTCAAGAATGTTATGAGGTACCTTCTAGAATTACTATTTACAATATTTGTTGTTAAATAACGAAATAATTATTTACGTGACGCCATAAACATTTTACGTCGATTTTTATGTTTGACATAAAATTCCAAGTGGATGTTATCTCATTTTAAATATAAATTACTGAACGGCTTGCCCACAGAACGGTTGTGATGCAACCGGCTTAGAATTATTTCAAACCAGTTGTTAAATGATTAGGTTAACGAGAATATTACTTACAGTGCAGTCGTTGCGCGGCGTTTAATCGTAAAAATTATTTAATGACAACTCCTCAATCAATTCATATTAAAAGATGTAAATAATATTTCAGATATATATAACCGAACGTAACCGTTGAGAATGTTGCGTTAGTAGAACGGAAGAATAATAGTTATTATAGACTACCTGTTATGAAATGTCTGGTGTTTACCGAATTGTTTAAAGTAATTTGTGTAAACAGTGCAGGACCGTTAAACAATGGTACGGAGGTAAAGCACACAGCCCTTGGATATAGCATTACAAGGAATATAATCTTACCGCGGCTGGCGGCGAATGTTTAAAATAAACAATGATGCTCCGCGCCGCATCCTATCATAACATTATTGTTTTGATTGCTCGACCAGCGCTGGACGTGGCTTAACGTAACCAGTTACGTTACCGACTACGTAACCTCAAATGGCCCACCATCAACCTCATTTGAAATTTAAAAATAGTGTAAATAAAACACCTTTAATATACCGTAACTAAAGCAAGCTCTCACACTCGCAAAGAACTTGTTAAAGCAATGTTTACGTTTCATCAACTATTCTTTATAACGGACTTGTGTTTGAACAAATTAATTAACACTTACATGGTGTAAGTACTAATTATTGATTGCTGCTAGTTATCAGTTATGATAATATATGTATCTGCTTATTACCGAGAATAAACAGCTCACACGTAATAGTTTTTTCATTGTCAAAGTGAAATGACAACACAGTATTATTAAAAAGCTTGATAGATTCTTAACGATGTCAATCACAGAAAAGAGTATTGTTATCTTCAAACGCGATTCACCGAAAATCAATGAAAGAATAGCTTCTATCATGTATCTTAAGAACTACAAAACTTCTTTTTAAGCTAACTAGACAGAAAAAAATACAGTTTTCGTTCGCAAGAAAACGGTAACCTCTGGAATGACCTTAATGTAGAGGTTAAGTGGTCTATGCTATGAGTTACAGTTTCTTATACTATCTGTTTTCATTTCTCTGACTACCACGGCGTTAAATATTTTTTTTTAGAAGGCAGAGGCTTGGGCGACATTGGAATTACGAGTACTTTGTCACAGCCGGTTTAAGTTCCTACAATGATATGCTGAAATCAATCATATTATTGATGAGAGTCAATTCAAAGGACCCGAAATATTTCGAGAGGCATATACTCACGGATCGCCTCATGACATATGTAGTGTCAATGATCTTAAAACGTCGGGTTCTAGAGCAAACAAACCCGTTCTCAGAATCAATGATTTATACGTACACATACACTCAATGCATTATTCTGTTATGTTTTTCGAAGCGGATACGTGTCTTCCAACTCATCCATTTTCATTAGTTCCCATTATGTTATCAAAACACTAAATACAGCGGATGCATTGAGGAAATAAACCTTATAAGGTACAATCAACCTTATAAAGGGTTGCTAACCAAAGACCTATCAGAACCAAAGGGGTTTTTTACGGCATCATCCATATTTGTCGGAATATAAAGAAAACAAAGTTTTTATTCTTTCCAAATGTTGCAAAAGATCATTGTTAGCATTTCACTTCTATCAACTGACTCTTTCGCAGCTGTAATAAGATGTAAAATCCTTCACCGGATTGCGCATATTTCACTTTGTTGGGCTCGTAAAGATTCGCTTACCTGCTTGTTTGTTGTGAGTAGGAAAGGGGCCATCGGGCGAACCTTTTTTTATCATTGAATTTTATGTGTGGGAATTTTAATGTGCAGCCAGAACGGCACGTTCTGCTCCTCACAGCTGGGTCGCAGTTGGTGTGGATTCATCGCAAAACACGTGTCGTTTTGGTAATAAAATCTCTAGTAACGCTTGCTGAAGTAAGAACACATATTTTGTGTAAGGATAATTAAATAAACATTTGTTGCGGTGCTCAGGTCATGATCGTGAAGTGTATTTATTGTTTTATCGTAAAGCCGCAGCTGCATGTTTTCAATTACTACCGGATGATTGATGTAGTGGTATAGCATCTTTCCACACTCAAACAAGTTTATCGCTGCCATCGATAGCTGGGCTAGTATTAATATTATCTGTGGGCTCGCAGACGGCGCGGCAAGAAAACGCAACGTCATCGATCTCACACTCAGCTGCGGCTCCTTCGGACCCTTGGAATTACTTCAATCATTTAAAATAAACACGCCTTCTTCGAAATATGTCCAGAGAAGTAGCTATTGGTCCCATCATAAAATCCACTTTGATTTATGATATACTTTGCGATCCCAAGGCTCAGCCTCTTTTGCATCTGCCGACCCGCTGCATAGTGTAGATTTTTTTTATTTATTCTATTATGCTTACACGAGGTCAGAATTTGAATTTATAATAATTTGAATTACACCCCAAAATGTAACATTTAATTCGTTTTCGTAATCAACTAATAAGAAGTAAGTAATGTTTGAAACAGCTGGAATTCTAGCAAGAAATCCAACGGGCGGCGCGCAGCGGGACGCCTCGACAATGGCAACCAAATTAAAAGGAACCGTAAACGTTTCCACTTGAGCCTTGCTAAAATTTATTGCTCTGGGTTTTTTCTCTTGTTTCACTTGCTAATGAGATTCGAATGCTGCAGCTGTATTATTCGAGATGTTGAACGAAGATTAAAAAAATCTTTGCCGAGAATATCTATTTACGGTATTGCAGTAGATGTTTACCGCAAATTAAAGTCCCTCGGTTTATTTTTTTATTTACGTGTAGTTACTGATATTGTTTCTTAGCAGAATGGGATGAGCGAACCAACATACAATATTCTCGTGGTACGCATACTGAAATTTGCGCGAGTAGATTGGAGAGCGTCTTATTGATAGGTATGATGAAAAACGGGAATCTTGATTTGAAATTCTATCTCGATGATATAAAGTTGGTATTGAATCGGAGGCAATTCTACGCGGGTGGTCCTTAGGCTATGTCGGCGGAGGCGAAGCAAGAATGCAAATTTCACTAGTGTTGTTGGCCGCCTGGCTGTTCTTGAACTCTGTTGCAACTAAATGAAGGCGGCTAACCATAGCCCGACTAGAAAATTACTAATTAAGAGCTCCATAATAAGCCTTTAAATTATACGTTACAAACTATTGTGGTACGGGTATATAATTATAAACCAGCAAATCGCCGATTGAAAAATATGATAAGGCAAGTAGTGTAGAGAATTTTGTTACAAATGCACGACACGACACGACATTGGGGGAGTTATCGGTGCGATCGATGTTAAAAAAGAAAATGGTGTGGAACGAATGATGCAATAAGAATTAAGTGCGGCAAACTAGATCCATGGAATAAGAGGCGCTCTTTTGACGGGCTGACGGGGCTAAGTGCGGACAAAGGGACAATAGTGAAAGAGCAAAGTACCGAAGCGTGGCGATCCAGTGCCTGCTTCCGGCAACGTGGGAACGCCTTTTTATGGCTATCGATAATTTCTCTTCTGATATTCGATATTCATAATCCGCCCTTCCTATATGTTTGAGTCCAATCAATTTGATTTGGATAATAATATTATGAACCTATATCATCCTGATTTATTTTTATTAATTCAAAAGGGAAAAAGAATGCTGCTACAATATACTTGTAAATATTACTGCTGAAGTAAAATTACACAAACATACACTGTAGCAATCCCTAAAATTTGTACTTTGTACCGATTTGCAGATTCAATAATAAATCTAAGTCAGTATATTTGATTATCTTCTTAATCTTAACTCTAGTTAAGATTTTGACATGTCCTGTATGAACGTTAACTGCAAGTTCCAAATAATCTAATGTCTCTACAATAATCAGACAGATATCCACACGAATTCCAGTCCACGATTCTAATATCTGTCTTTACAAAATCTAAGTGCGAGTCCAATGCGCCTCCGCCCATCGCTACATTCCTAAACAATAGTTCATCAAATGGTATCGGGTTTACTCGACGTGTCATTTCACGGGCCATCGGCCCTTGTACCATTTAGCACTTCCATTTTCTTTACAAGAATCGTTTTTCTACAATTACCCGTTTTATTACCCTCTTACTGGACCGTTTTGGCTCCCAATCATGTTGTTGTTTATGTTCTATTAGCATAACTATCTTCCATCGAGTTTCATGACCAACAATGACAAATTGGGTACCAACCTACTATATGTATATATGGACTTAAATTTAATTCATGTTAGCGGTTTTACCATTTACAATTACAATATTGCCTTTCGCTATTTGCAAATAAATTGAAACATGTAACAATTTATTTATCATGTAGCTGCTTTCCATATTCAAGAGGTTGTAAGTCTACAAAACATGTAACGCTTGTATCTTCTGCACCATTGATTGCAGTTCCAATAAGTGTATGATATAAAACTAACAAGAGAGGGTTACTCTTGCCAAATACTACCCCCACATCGCACGCTCCTCACAGTTTCGGAAAGTATGATTTATCGGACAAACTTACGCCATTACTCATCTCACCATTCGTTACTCCAATAAAAAGAACGTCTTCCGATTATTTATTGGGCGGAGTATGGATTTTTATTATACATGTCTATTTTAGAGTGCACTCTGTCGCACCGTTATTACTTCATAAATAAAAGATTTGATTTACTATATCCTCAGAAGGACATTAAAACTTTTTGAGGGTTCATAAGATAGTTTCTTTCCATGTTATACTTCTTTGATCCTTTATGATGTCTCCATATAGGTAACGTATTAAGCTCTCTTGAAATATTTTGGCTCCCCAAGTACATTTGATCCTGTTCTGCGGGACAGCTGATACCACGAACAGGTGAAAACGTTTTATAGCTAACAAGAGCTCAAACGAAAAATAAATAAATTAGGATCGTAAAGCAATAAACGCCACAGATGTAATGGACATCAAATGCGAAAAAAGTTGATCTGTATATTACTTAAAAATAAATAAGCACTGAGCTAATAAATAAAGCAAAAAGTATTTACCTACAAAATAATAAATTAATGAAAAATAAATACATTACATTATGAAAATAAGTATAGTATAGCAATAAATACAATACCTTTATGAGTGCGATCATAAGATGATGAACTTGAACTGGACGAAAATCACAAATGTACGAATGAGAATGTAGAGTAACTTGTAAAAGTTTCAACTTTTCTAAATTATCTACTTAATACTATTCCGTACCAAACTTGTCAATTAAACAGACGCGGCACATAAAACACGACTTCAGATTTCAGTTAAGTTCACTTTACAAGACGGTATCACTAAAAATGTAACTTCCAAAAAACTTACACTCACGGTTAAGTTTAACTGCACTTAGAAGTTAAGTTCTAATTAGCTAGACAGTATCACTGTTCACGGAGCGAAGCTTCTCAAATGTCCAAATAACACTGCACAATTATAATGTGTCGCACAAGGTGTAATCACAAGACCGGGCGGACCGGTCGCAGCTCGGAGCGCGGTCGCGGCGGCGCGCGGCGGGTCGTGCGCGGTACAGCGGGGCGTTCGGTCGCGACAGCCGCGCGAGCCTCTCTGCCTGCATCACAGAAACCCTACGGCGGGCGCGGGGGCCGCCGATAGACGAAAATGGCTTCACAAGTTAATTTTTTTCTCTTTCCTCCTTTAATATTCCGCATATGCCGTGCGCGGCCGGCGGTGCGAGCGCATGCGTGCCAACCCCGGCAGCCCATGTAGGGGTTGTAATGTAACGCGATGCACCCGCACTTTACATAACTTATTGGGCAGTTTATTGAAGCCACTGTTTAATTCCCTTTCCATGTCGGCTTTGTGTATAGTTTCCTGGACATTCGTGTTCAAGGCGAGAGATTATTAATCCTCGTCTAAAATACTTTAACGTAACCAAAACTGATCATCAATCTCAATATAGAGCGATAGTGGTGCTTGTACGTAAACTTTGACCGAATATTGGTTTGTAAATTCTACGTAATTTGTTTTAATTACCTTAGAATCGCTTTACACGCTGCCTCGCAGGAAATTAAAATAATGTTTTTTTATTTAATATTAACTTGGACTTTTATTGCATAAAAATGGAAGCTTTTCTCCAGCTGTTGTTGCGGCAGACCAAGAAGGAGGTGGTGGGACAACTTGGATGTAGACGCAGCGGGCTAACGAAAAAAGTGGAAAAATTTGATGGAGGACTCTAGTCAATGGGATATTTACCTACCGGCGAAATTAAAAAGAATGTACTCCACTATATTTAAGTAAAAGGGATTACGCGAAATCCACTTTACCGAGCGCCGACTCCATTCTCCCGAGAGAACTCTTCATTACAGAATTAGTACTTAAGTAAAATTATTTTTAAACTGTCTGAATGTTTCAGTGGTCACAAGCCCGACTGTTATGTACAAGATCTTAAGTTCAGTTCCCAGTTTTCATATAAAATTCTCGTTAGCAGTTCGGATTTGGAATAAGTTGGTGCCCGGTCTATTGCATTAGGCTCATCCCCTGTTGCATGAGATTTATTAAAATAACATCAAAATATGGATGTATGATTGTATGTTAGATTGTCAAAACCTCTGTTTCTAAACTTTCGGGGATTACAGACTTTATGATTGTTACCTGTTTAAGTTATTTGTGTTGACAGTTTCATAATTCATGAAGAAATCTCTTTAAGAATTATTATTTAACGGTCGGTGTATTTCGAGCTTTTAGATGCTTAATAAAAAATGAGTGAAGAAGTGTTGCCGGAATAAATTATTTATTGCCTACCGCTTGGTCCCCCATTAGCACGGCTATTTCTTTTATTTTAGGTCAACGTCGGATTGACAAGCTTGTTAATAAATGTAAAGAATCCTCTTTTTACAATTATATTGAGTTCAAGAGAACATTTTTATGTCAACTCTAGGATTTATAGGAGGTAAGTTGCCGTTAATTTTATAGAAGTCAACGTGAGGTATTGTAGTTTTGACGTGATCGGCATAACAAGAAGTTTTAATATCCTTTCTTTCTGGCAAATATTACAAACTTTTACTGTGTCCAACAAAAAATTTAATTATGGCACGGGGAATCCAAGCGATTCGCAAAAATCTCGACACCTTGTTATATATGCACTTTTGCCGTTAGGACGCAACAGATTAAGCTATTAAACTGGAACTTAGTGAAACCACAAAACTTCTAAATGACACATCACATAGCTAGTCACATTATACAAAACTTTCCGTCAATTCTCTCGCACACAAGTAAAATAGCACAACTTTTTTTTACGGAAACTCACGAGCAAACATCCGATTGTTCGAAGTTTTTGCATTTAGCCCACGTTCGTACTAGGGCAGGTACAGGTTGTACAGCTCGTTGACAGTGTGCCGAAATACGGCTGCTGGCTGAATTAGCATACAGTTCCCATGTGCGCCGTCAATCGTCCGTGTCCGCTATTCGGCGTCGCGCCATGCTTTGGACTTTATTGTCATCATAGTATTAGTAGTCATCAATGTATTTTTTAGGTTGTGTTATTCTATCAATATCAGCCATGAAAAGAATGCTCTATTAGAGTTACTTTGAATGGGATCGATATAACACTAAAATTGGCAATTTTTTCAAATAAATTTGTTATGGAAATGAAAGATATTCTAAATATGAATTTATTTTAACACATAATATTTCATAGGTCAGAAATTCGGAGTTGCTTTAGCCAGGTTACTAATTAGGCTGAATTTATATAAATGACCCCATACGTACTATTTTTTTTATATTAGTTCAAAACATTGAATTTTTGTATTATATTAAATACTCATGACACCATATTATATCTCCCCTTTCAACGTTTTAATGAGATAAAGATGGTATTACTTCATATACATATGTAATATATAGGTATTATGTGTAAATCTAATATTATATTTCACACCTGGCCCTACGGATCATAAAATACATTTTGAATACTTTAAGATATGCAAATGTTGATATTACTTAAAACATATTTATTTGATTACGTTTATTACACGCTTATCTTATTTTTGCATAAATGAATACGCCTACATAACATCCAAAATAACAAAATGACGAAGTTTTTTTTTACTTTCAAATTAATGATGGTCGTTTTGTCATTGTAGTTAGATTGTATAACTACTATTTATAGTTTTTAAATATGCAGAACATCAAGTGGTGAGGTGAAATCTTAAATTTTATTGAATGAAATAAGAGTCAAATCGATGCTCAAGCTGGATATTTATATCAGTTAACTTTTTCAATTATAAAATATGTCTATTAACCCCTGCTGAAATATGTATAACGTAAATACAACTTACATAGGACTCAGTATAGTGGTTTTGTATTTATGTATATATTTTTCAATTACCCCTGAATAAATGACGTGATGGTAATAATTAAGTTACATCCAAAATCTTTCAGTTTGCCGACTTCAGCTGTTTTTGCAAAGTTATGGTTGTAGTAAGTACCTGCTATAAAACTATATACTATAAAAAATGGATAGAATCTTTCAAAAAAAGTTTTCATCCATTTAAGCATCCCGTTTTCATGGACCAACCTGTATAATAATAATAGTTTGTGTAAAATTGGCTTAAAATAGGTTTTTAATCTTAGCCTCATCTGTAAGCGATGCAGTCTTAGATTCTAAAAACTTAAAACATGCCTCATTCAAGTTTGCCTTGAGGGCTTTCAGCTAAAAGGTTCCCTGTTTTGGTATGCTCTATTCAATATAGACTTGTATCGTCTTAGCAGCAAGAATGAAAAAATGTTATGTTGACTTATCGTACCGAAAATTAAAAGTTACAAACGCAAAGAAAAATTACTTATTCCGAAAATATGCGCACATTACATCAACGGAAAACGGCAATATTTCAGATTACAGAAAATGGTTCTACTTCCCAATAAAATGAGGTGGGTGTTATTTGATTAGTGGCCTATGCGGGGGTTATGATACAAAGGGGTTACAGTATCGATATACTTATTTTTTTTTAAATCAAAAAGACCTTTCCTCTTCATCACCCCGTATTCATTCACCTGGACAACTGGCTTTTTAAGTGAACGCCATACAGCTCGATCTTCATTCAGCTCCTTTCAACAAGTTGCTACCAGCGGCCTTCACTAAATCGTCATTTGACGTAGGCAGCGGGCATCCTATACTATTCACTAAAAATAAAACTGCATGGTACAAAATAAATGATGTTTACTTCACCAAAATATACCAAGACGGTCAAAAAAATGCTTGCAATAATATCTTAGCAAATCTAAGTAGGTATTACTGTAAAAATAATTAATTTTAACTTTACCAAAATATGTCCTATCAAGACCGTAAAAAAACTAAAATATCTTAGCAAATCTAAGTATGTCTTTAACTAACTTAAGCTCTTTACTTTCCGTTACTTATATACTTACCTACCTACGTATATTTTCGTAATTTTATTAACAGTGAATAAATAATATCTATCTTTTCGCTCCTCGTTAATTAGTGCACTACCAGGAAGACACTGCTTATGTATTGATTATTTATTTTTTATGAACCTGTACTGTCCCACCGCAGGACAAAGGCTTCTCTCCACTTTTTTCCAGACTTCTCTGTCTTGCTACTAAAGATTTTTCATTAGACAGAAAAATGTATAGAGTTCTGCAATCCTAATTGGCTACCGTATACATTGAAGCAAAAATCATAAAAAATCGCAAAGAAAGAAAGACTGTAACAAATACAATTATAGTAACAAAGGCTAAATAAACGCTGACCCAAATTTTGTTTTAAACAGAAAGGCACACAATTCCTTCTTTTAAAAGTTTCGTAAAATCACGGAAGGCATTATTATTGTATTGTTGAGGTGTTAAAACGTAGTTTCGATATGCATTCATCGCGGTTTCGAGCCTGATTGTAGAATTGCGTGTGCCGACTTGATAACTAAGGTAAAAGCGCACTCTGCTATTAAAATATGGATATTCCTTATATCAGATTAATTTCTTTTTAAGTCACCTTTCTATAATACTAGCTTCCGCTCGCGGCTTCGCTTGCGTAGACTATACGTATCTTTTCATTTTAAGGGATAATAATTATATTATGTCTAGCCTACGTCACTCAGAAAAAATGTAGCTTTCTATTGGTGAAATATTTTTCAAAATCAGTTCAGTAGATCCAGATATTACCCCCCACAACCTCACAAACTCTCAAACTTCACCGCATCTTAGTAAATAAAGATGAACTATAAATTATTTACGGCCAACTAAAGTGATGCATCATCCATGTATTACATTACCGCAAGTAATGTTATTTAATCCAGTTAGTTTTTGTTGAGAATGCTTGCAGTTGAACGTGTAATGGTATACGCACTTATAAGGCTAATAGATTCTTGCTTGTTTTACAAAAACGTGAATGCTGAGAACATTTGAATTTACATCGTGACTGGTTAAAGAAATGATTTGCGTTGCTAATTAAGTGCGTTGTATTAATTTAGATAATTGAAAAAATATGGTTATACGAGTAGAAATGATTTACGTTGCTAATTGTGTTCTATTTATTTAGGTAATTGCAATATATATTGTAGGCCGTGACCGTGTTGCACGAAACTAGTCTTCGTTGGACACGAAGTAAGTAGTTATACGGCGGGATGACAAGGACATCTTTCATAAAAAAATAAAGAAAAAAAAATTGGGAAGGCCCTTGCCCAGGACTGGAGCTAAAATAGATACACACGATACGATACGGATATTGTGTAACCACTCAATATCCATATGTGTAGGTATATGCTTCCTAGCACCCTGGCTAAATAATGACGTTCACTACGCCAGGTTACATCAATAAGACCTAACATTACCTCACATCTTTTCCAGAGTAAAGGTTTCTATGATCCATATGCATCGAGGAGTTTAGAATGCCAACAACCATACAAATTTCATGGATATTATACAGTAAACTCACAAGTAGGTAATTCCAATTGACATTACCCATATATTTGTACCTAGGGTTAAAAATAGCATAAAATCCAAAATACAAAAAGGTGTACAGGTATATCCAATGTAATATTTCCCAAAATTTTCCACGCAGAACCGGCTTCGTCTGTCTGCACGTAAATACAAATGCCATTAACAGCTGACTAAGCGACGCGACGCCATTTTGCATAGCTATTGGCTTTATTTTTCCATTTCCTTTTCTTATGAATCTACTCCTCATACCTTAGTTGATAATGATAAATGATATTTATTCCTGTTAATAGATCTTTTAAAGACACTTTTACAAGTCAAAGTTTTACTTTCTTTAGTCAATCATGGTTTTTATAAAGTTCAGACAGTTGTAGTAATGTCAGATAGGTATGCGAGTAGTAGGACAATATCTGAACAGGCCTTTTGAAGAAAGAGCCATAATATCATCCTTGAGTTGACCTATTCTAACTAACGGCACGCATACATCAGAGATTCTGTAGCTCAACCATTATTTAGGGAGCTCAACGACACGTCGCACCACGATACCAGATCAGCAGAATTTACGTAGGTCGTGTGAATTATTCTATTCTATTCAATCTAAAAAAAATTACTCCAACCTCAAAAGAGAGAAGAAGAAGAAGAGAAGAGAGTCTCAGAAGTCGGAAATAGATTACTCGGCTATAATTTTTGCTTTAAATGAAATGTTTCACATTCCATGTAATAGGCGCCTAGCTTTTTGCCTTAAAATCTTGCCTTTTGGTCATTTTCCAGCCTGTAAAACAAAATTTCGAGCTGATACGAATAATTTATTAGAAACTGGAAATCCCAATAACACTGCTATCAAGCAGTGTCAATCTAACGCCGAACCTTTCGACCACTAAAATAATGAAGTTGTTTTTAAAATATGAATGATTTCATGCATCTTTAGTACACTGTACGGTGAATACAATAGCACAACACACTCGTGCTCCCACTATTATCTTAGTAATCACGAATTAGTTTTACACAAACTGGTTTTCAAATTATCGTAATTCAGATCTGCGAACAAAAGCAAAACATAGCCACTAATGAACAGTACACAACATGGGTGCTAGAAATTCGTTATTAGTAACAGATACGGCCTCGAGTACCTTTGGGTTGTGACAAGGAGTACTGACCTGATATTAAGTAATTAGATTTTGAGTCGAATATTGTCTGGTATCGCAATATTGTACCAATGAAAAATGTAACACATTTATTTCGAAAATATTATTCTGCATTCTTTTTTTTTAAGAGACCTATGTACTTATGGAGTTTCTTGCCGGATTGACTTCTCCATTGGATCAAATTTGAATTTGACCATGCAACTAGAATCTTAGTTTCATAAATTTTTGTAAAAGATTTTGAACTTGAACTGTTGTAAATAATGTAGGTACCTACCTAATGGGATAATATTTTATTCTCACTTTTATTTTATAAATAATTTGTATTGGTACACAAAAGTTAAAGGGTGGTAAACACGACTACACGTCCAGATATACCAGCTTAAACTGGTATCTCATTGTAGGAAAGCCTTTACAATGCGACATTAGCTTAAATTGGAAAAATATAGCTTGACCTGTGTGTTAACCTAAGCAATAATGTTCTAATATTATTGTGTTTCGCTTTGAATGGTAATTATAGCCACTAAAATTTTTGAACACATAATGAGGTCTCTAGGTGACAAGGTACCAACGTTGCATCCCCTATACAAGAAGCATTCAGTTGCCGTGAAAAAATCACGCAAAGATATGTTCGGCCGTGGCGAATGTGTTGATGACTTCGTTGGAAATCGCTTGCCCTAGTATGAGTGGGAAAAAGTCTTTAGTGAAATCCAATTATGAAGAACCTTCTGCAACAAAGATAGTTAAGGTTCAGTAGCATCTAACTGGTTATTATAGTCGTAGGCCCGTAACTGGTCATAAGCCGTAAATTATGACTAGTGGTGCACTGTTACCGTCCGGTACTTCGGCCAGACGTGTGATTATAGTACACAGCTTTAAGTGGCTAATGTGTATGTATGGATGTTGCAAACGATAGCACTCATACATATGTATGATACACAACGTAAGTTGCAAAATAGAGACTCCAAATACGAAATTGAATCTATTAATTTAAAATGAATTACCTACATAGCAAAATAAATAAGCTTACGATTGAGATATTAAATTTACTCAATCCTTAAGCAACTTGCAAAATAGTAGGTAGGTAATAATAAAGTTGATGTTGATTCAAGAGAAGGATAGTGCGATTTTTAGGCGGCACGGCTCCAACATGCCTTGTAATCTCTCTTGGAGACACCTATAAGGCTTAAACGAACAAAAATAAAGGTCTAAGTACCAAATTCCCCATCATGTTTCCCGTTATTGTGTTAAATCAAACAGTTTGGCCCTCAATTTGTTATAAATTTCTCTTCAACATTCTATCTCAATTTCAAAAGCAGCAGTTTAAGATTACATATTAATTAACAACTTGAAAAGGGGTCATAAAAATATCGTATAGAATTGTATTTGTTTTAATATAATAGATAAGTTCATTGGCAGATAGATATCAATAACGCTTGCATAATGTTAACGTTGCCGCCAGCGAACGAATATGATAACTAGCTGCTATAACGTGTTAAAGTTATTAATTCATTCAAATAGTGTTGTCCAGAGGCCATATAAGAATATATATTTACTAACGCGGTGTTTGGTTATGACAATGGGACAGCACTATTTAATGTATCGCGCGCCATTCCTCTCTCTAAATACGAAACATATCGCAATAAAGGCCATTTGGATGGTTGACAGGTCCTTAAGATATTAGAATACTTTCCAGAGGAATTCAAACTGCCTCCGCAGCCTAATTGCTGGGGGATACCAATAAACTGGTGTCTTTAGACTTCTAGCCACCAATAACATATAACATTATGTGTTCGTATGACAACCGAGACTGACGGCTCTAAGAGCTCTCAGAGAGGAAGTAGTCTACATGTCAGCATGAATGGGTCGCCATGACCGGGGAGGTACTACCCTCCCACAGAATATCGAAGTCAAGTAACAGTATGCACATTGTTTCGTTTCGCACGATTAGTGTTGAGCGCCGAAGGCCCAGATCTTCCCTCAATCCCCTTCCTTTTCCTTTTCTCCTATCCCCTTCCTTTTTTCCCCTGTTCATTTCTTTCACCAAAAGTATCTGCTTCATTTGTATCTCGCTGGCATAAAATTCAGTTGATTCCATTCCATTCATAAATATATATTGGATTCGATCATAAATGGTCAGTAAATTGTTCAAAGAGCAATTCCCTGCGGCCGTTTCCTGTATAAATCCTCCAAAGTCGTATAGAGGTGTGAATTAAGTAGTGATACTGGCTCCAACACCTCATTAGTTACGTTGAAAGGAGCTTGGTACGAAAATAAACTCACCATACGATTTGCATAATTGAATTACATTAGAATACTGCAGTTTTTTCTCTTTAGCTGGTGTTATACATGGCATCAAATACTATCGTTAAATAGCTTTTAGAACAGGTAACCATTCCATTATATTTAGATATTATCTTGCATTTTCAATTAACTCTGTCAATTATTTTCTTATTTATTAAAAATGTTGTCAGCATTTTATCTACCTATTACTTAGTATTTAAAGAGCCCGTGGTGTTTGCACAGCTTATATACCTACCTAGATACTTGCTACGTAACGTAAAGCAAATTTTGTGATTTGTAGTCTACAATTTTTTTATTTTTAACTCGTTCATTCACTGATAATCATTTGCCCATGGGTTCGCATTGCAAGTTGAATAATTATTCCGCAAGAAATAAAAATACCTTATGTAAGTAGGTATGGATAGGCATTTTGATTGATAAAAAACCCACCCCTGTCGACATAGCGTGCTCATTCTATAGCTTATTTGATTAACGGAGCTTTATGATTGGAACAGTGAAAATCCCATTAAAATCTGAAGAGCTAACTAAATTATTTTTGATTACGTTTTTGCTGATAATGTTACTATGTAGAAAGAGAGGTTTTATGTATCTAGTAACATCCAAAAACATTGTTTCTAATCAAAATAACAGCTTACGTGGTACGTTTGTTAAACAGATAGGTTTTTATTTATAAAAATTACAAACAAGACTAATAAATATCAGAATGGTCATCAACGGAAGAGTTGAATTAAAATTTGAATACTGAATATCATTTTAAAACACACACTAGCACGCGATATTTAATGCGAAAATCAATGTACAATTTAGGAGCATAATATTTACGTTGAATTACAAGCTTTTTGTTTATCACTAACAGTGTGAATGGCGGGGTGTCTGCTGAAGTTTGTGACATAAAGGCGATGACGACAAACTCCCTTGTTGATATTCATGACGGCAGCGCCCGCCGCGCGCCGTGGCCCGAGCCACGACGAAGCCGCGTCAGCTAAATTACTTTATTACCGCTGTCTATAACTAAATAGCGACAATACTGACTGCTGTTACAAGGTATTTGAGTTTGCATAATTTTATAGAAGGTATACGTGTCCTTCTTGTTACTAAATTACGGAATAGACTAAATCCCGTTATTGTAAAACGCTCATTGAGTATGTCTCAACTAAAGTGGGTATTATCTCTAGTACAAAAATAAAGGTATATTGTAGTGCTATTCTCTAATACGTAGAAGGCACGAACATATTTTTTAGACTTCGTCTGTTTGATGATATTGTTACCAATCAGTAACTAGAGTAAGTAGAGTGGGTTGCAGCTGAAAATCAGCGGCAGTGGTACCTAGCATCACTGACATAATGCTGAGCTGTGGCCCTTTTGGCACAATTAGGTACTATATAAAGGCATTTATCTTGTTAGTTTGTTAGTTTTAAGTAACTATAGTTAAGGTTTTACGTATGCTATTAGTTTTTGTGCCAATAAACACTTTTTCTTTCTTTCTTTCTTTCTTTCAATCATAGAAAACATCCTCCTAGCCTTTTCCTTACTATATTTTGGTCAGTCTAATCAGATACGGTCATTTAACCTCCACAACCAAATTGGCTGTTTATCCTTCAGCTAGTCGTTAGGTTTTTCAGACTTCTGGCAACCACTTGCAATTGTCGTAGGTTAACATTTTATTCGTTTACCTTATAGCATTTATAAGAATGATTGAATGCCAACCGCAGTAGACTAACGTGGGAGACTATAAGCCTATCCACTCTCTCGCTGAGAGGAGACCAACCCAACAGTGGTATATGGGTTAATGAACATGATGATGATAAGACGAATTTATCCGTTTCTGTTACTTTTAAGTACTGCTCGTTTAGGTGGCAGAGCAGTATAATTAGAAAAAAAAAAGTTTTCGTAACAAAACATACTGAGACAGGGCAACATTCAAATGTCCCTTGATAAATGATAAAAATGTCACTATTATTATTTTAATCTGCGCAAAGGGGACGCACGGTGAGGGATGTGAACCCCAGGACTCAAGGGTTCACATAAGTGAAACTTTGCTTATTATAGAATAAAATCATCTTGAAGTAATATTTTCATTACTTAAATGTTTTTAAGGGGTGGTAGATAAACATGTATTTTAACAGTTTGTTCGAAATTAATGTGCACGTTTGAAGTTGTCTGCAAGTGGTGTAACAATGGCAAATTATAAGAGAAAGATTCGGTCTGAAGACAATTGGGTCATATATGTTTTGTATTTGTGATTATTTTACTTATTTTTTTATGTAGGTATAAAAACACTTAATTAAGCGATTCGGAGCGGTTAACTTCAGACGTAGATTGAGTTGTTAGTAAAGGGATATTTCTATTAGCTGTAATAATGTTTTGGATGTTCTATTGGATTGGTCTATTTGAGATCCCTCTATAAGTCGTTCAGCTTGTTAAGTAACGTAATATACTAAAACCGATAATAGTGGAAATTTACAATTTCGGTCAGTAACTACGATCTGCCTCGTTATCCATTTTTAATCCAAACTTGTAGCACTTGGTTGTAAATTGTTTATTGTTGATGTCGCAATGTTTACCGCAATTAACCTAGAATGATTAAGAGACGTAGGTTTTGTGAAAAACTAAAATATAATTGAATTTGGCACCTCACGATCTGCCTAAAGGTATTTTATTGTCAAAGTAAAATGCGTAAAAATAAGAGCAATGCATTTAACATTGTGTACACAAGTCGTTATATCCAGTAATTCTATTCTACTCTGTTCTTTAATATTATCACTCACTCTTTGCTCCAGTGATCATTATTCATTGAGCGAAAATTATCCATGAAAAAGATATTCAGAGCTGTCCATAAAGTATTTGTTATGTAAATGGGAAAATGACACCAGAATAAAAGTCGCAAGATCGAGGCATCATGTAAGCAAATGATGTCGTAAGCATGTGTAATGAAACTATAAGTCATACTGGACAGCGGAGAACTTCCAAAGAAATCTGTCAGGATGCTCCTTTTTATGGAAATGATGGATCCTGACTATGCAATTCATTATATTCAAAATTTTAAAAAAATACGTCTTGGAATATTTCATCATCGTCAGCAACCGATTACAGTGTCCCACTGCTGTGCACGGGTCTCCTCTCAGATCGAGAGGGATTGGGCTATAGTCCAGCCTACTGCGGGTTGGCAGACTTCTCATGCCGTCAAGAAAATCTCTCAGGCATGCAGGTTTCTCACGATGTTTTCCTTCACCGTTTAAGCGCATGATAATTAATTATTAATACACACATGACTTCGAAAAGACAGAGGTGCGTGCCTTGGATTTGAACTCGAGACCTTTGACTTGGCAGTCCAATGGTCATATCACAAGGCTATCACTGCACTTTCTTGCACTGTCTTGTAATATTTAAACTGTTTTAATACCAGACCAACTATCTCGTTGATGTTGTTTATTCCAATCTCGTGGGAATTCCCTTCAATCTCATCTAATAAAGAATCCTACCAAATTTTAACCTTATGTTTCCTCTTTTAGATACTATCCCATCACGTTTGTATTTCCCAAAAGGCAGGAGGACAATCTGGACTTCTCATTAGAAAAATCCAATAATTGTTTGACCAACCCAGGCATTCTTTGAATCTAGCCGGGTATAATTTGAATAGAAAAAATATAGAGTAAAAGACTATGGGATTTCATAGATTCGATCATAGGAGTCCATCAAATAATTAAGACAGTTATTTTGTAAGTCGACAGAACTAATCTATGTTTTCTTATCGTAACCTACAAAAACTAATACAATATTTCGAGTTCCTAGCTAAACTAATAGCATTAATACTTCCAATATTTGTGTTCCTACTTTGGCTCTGACATTTATTACTGCTTTTAGTTGGCAATAAGATTATGACTATATCCGCCAGCATGATTTGTAGTAATGGTTTATATTATTTAGAAGCAGAAATTCATATTTCATACAATAGTCAGTCACTATGATAATCAAATATTATTTTCGTCAAAGTTTGACAACAAACATAAACAAGTGAAGGTCACTTAATGTAATAGCAAATAAACAAAATAGTCAAGTTATATAAAGTTTACTGCTTTCCTCGCAGTTTTAATAAACAAACAAGGAATAAGAAAAGTTTTGGTGGGAGTGGAACCTACTTAATGTTTTGCTTGACCTCGATATCCGATTTAGAATTAGAATTAAGATAAATAGAAGAATTAGAATAGGGGCCTCAATAAATTTGTAAAATCCCTGTGACGCATATTCGAAACATTCTGTTAAAATTGTTACATAAGGAGGTATTTAAAAACTAAAAATACTGTCTAAAATAACACTGAACCCCTAGCCTATAGGGATCGTTGTTTAGTCCTACCGAGATCAAACCTCAAAGCTGCTAAAGTCATTCCAATCTTTTCCCTACAATTTTAGGATCACACATTTGAATAGGTCCAGGAATGTTTATCAAAACTAAGTATAAAAAAACTAAAAGCTTTGAGATACCCTTAATTATATAGATAATTAGTAGGTATTAGGTACGAACCCTGAAAAAGTGTGAGATCTACTGATCGCAGGGATTACTTTCTAGTTCCACACGAATTATTTTATAAGATTTACAATCGAACACGGAAGTCGCAGTAGGAATCGGACATACCCGTCATCATCCTTGGGTGGTGGGCATTTTTGAAGATATTCCTGTAATGGCTCTATCAAGAAATCTTATATTTGCACACCACCTAGAAAATGAACATCGAAACAAACTCAGAGAATCACGACTTTTAAAGTCTAGACAATAGTTTTATTATCAAATATGCGTGTTTTACAATTAAGGGCAATATCTGAATAGGCCTTTTGATGAAAGGGCCATATAAGCTTCGAGTTGACCTGTCCAAACTGACGGCACGCATGTATCAGTCATCGTGTAGCTCAAACATTATTTAGGGAGCTCAATGACCCATCGCATGACGATACCAGATCAGCAAGACATAAAACTCTAATAGGAAACTTGTATTATAATGAACAAGATTTATACAGGATTTTTAACAGTACCATATTTTTCATATTCATCTTTAATATAATTATTAGATTGTACATGTATGCTTAATGCTTAGAAACTGCTTCATTAGTCTTGTGAACTGCTACATTAGAGACCCTGTCCAGGTCGAGACAAGTGTTATTAGGTTTTTCTATGAAATTCTCAGTAGCAGCTCGGAGTTTGGATTTGTGCCCGATTTGTGGCGAAAGGCTGTTCCCCTATAGCATGGGACCTATACACACCGGCGAACTGGGCGGTTCAATAATTAGTAGATTTACCTCTAACTTTTAAATTTGCGGTTTAGGTGTAGGTGAAGACGAGATAGATATTTATTTTATTCTTGTGGACGACGACATGCCTCCAATATTCATTAAAAAGCTTCATCGCCCACTTTTTCCTATAAACAGGAAAATAAACTACTAATACTCGGAACAAAATAATTCCCAGAAAGTGAAATCTAATGACGAGATCGCCTATCAAGGTAGGCTTATTTTCCCACCTAAACCATTTCCATCGGTTGCATTCATTCAGTACATGAATGGCGATGATTGCTCGTTCGCGTGAGCAGCCTGATAGTTCTGTGGCCGGTAGAATAAAAACTACTGGAAGACTGGTTATCTATTTCTGTATGAAATGAACGATTCGAATGAACCAGCGCATAAATAATGTTGCGATATGCTTACTATATTAAATAATGATATTCGTGACCGGCAAGTCTATTCTTTTCAACTGGTTGCGTTTGTTCTATGATGTATGGGGGCTTTGTTATTAAATTAGACAATGCGGTGACAGCCACAAGATTAATTCCACTGATTTATAATACAGGCCTCTTAGATTGTGATACCGTTCAAATGTTATTTTGAACCCACAAAGCCAATTCAAATGAGCATTGAAATAAAACTACTTTTAATGGATTTTATTGCGTTATAATCATCATCATCAGCAGCCTATACTAGTCTGCTGCTGTGCCATATATTGTTTGACAACATAGTCACGGGTAGATTAAGGTGTTGGACGTCTCAATATTAAAATTACTAACAGCTACCCAACATGATTAACAAAATTAATCATCATTGTATCTGGTCACGCAGAAAGAGCTCAACGTATCCTTCAGTATTGCAGTATTGTGCTTGGATTTAAGTTTAATGAAATCTACATATGATACAAGCAGATGGGTTACAAGCAGAAGGTAAATGAAAATATTTAAAACACAGTCTATTAAAATTTGGGTGTTTTTTAACTTCCATAACCCCGCAAATCATCCTAGGTATGAATGGATTTTTCAAGGAGTTGTGGTTTGTCAAATATCTGATATTTTGCTCGTTGTATGTTCAGAAACTGCTGACTTCCTAAAACGGCGGTGTTTGACATCGGCGACGTGTATTTTCTCAATGCTTCTTTTGTTTGACCTATGTATGCCACAACGCAATCATAACTAAGCTTGTATAATCAAACGACCAGTTAAAACGATGAACATTTTTCTTAATTTTCTTTTCTAAAAAGCTTTCTATGTTCTTTTATCTTCAAATATGTTAAACTACTATTATCTTTCAACATTAAGTACAAATTTATATTAAATGATGCACAACTAATACCCCATTACGTAAAAAGTTTTACTTAGAATTTGTCGTAACTTAAGTCTATTTAATGTTGCGCTTTAAGTGTCTCACAGAATGCTACCATTAAAGTCTGCGTAGCTTTAAACTTAACGAAATATTTCTAGACAATTTACCTAAATTTAACCAATTAGAGACATTATAGTAATAGCTAAAAGGCTTAGGTAGGTAAAGAATGATTTCAACAATGTTCAAATCGAGTCGATAGTTCTTTATGGATTATTATTAATTAACTCCCTATAGTAATATCGTCAAGATATTCAGTAATACATATAAAAGCAATGTGAAAGTGTGCAGCCGGGTTGCCCAAGTTTGTAATACAAATCTGATAGTAACAGGATGAATTCAAAATACATAAAATCTCACAAAGTTTGAAACTAAAAGTTGTAAAATAAAAGTTTAAAAGTCGATGGCATGAGAACTGCACACGTTCTAAATCCCAGTACAGGCAACATGAAATGTGCTTATACAAAAATAAATACTGAATCGTAAGTAGGTATTAATCTAAAAAGCCAGCCGATCAGATATGTCCCCGCGTCCTACCTACCTACGGAGGCATTGTCACAGTTGGCTGAGAGTCCGGCACGCTTGCCAAATATGTCGCAACAGATAGCGTGACGTCGCGCCGCTTGTGTACGCCTCCCGCGCTCCGCCAAAGATTTACTGCTGAAATTCTGTCACACTCCCTTCCCAATACGACACGCCGAATGCACGTTCTATACTCCGACTTCTATACAACAGTTTGAGAACTTTGCTGATTTATTTTGAAAATTTTAAAGAACTTAACAACAAATATTTGGTTTCTTGTCGGTTTACTTTTGTACAATATTTTCCGATGAAAAATGTTGACGTGTTTGATATCACAACTACATGCCATGTTTCAATTCCAAGTGCCAAATTCGGAACCGTTGTGAACACATTAAACTGAGCAGTAGGAAAGTTTAAATGGTATAAAAACACGGAAATGTGCAAGAGACGCGATTATGAACTCATACTAGAACGACTGATATGCAGGCTAAAAGTTGGTGTGTGTGGTTTTAAATTTGGAAAAGTTTTTTAATTTGTTCGCTCGTTTCGGCGCGGCCGTGATGCGAGCGCTGCTAGCACTTCGTGAGCCGTCGCCGAGCCTCGTCGAGGTGACGGTATCATAACATTTTCCGCTCAACTCCTGGCGTGACACGGTCGAGCGAGCACAAAAGGCGAGCGCAAGCGCCGATTCAACTATTCCGCAACTCGACTACAGCTACGTTCCCTCTGTAAATTCACGCGTCGCCTCATTATTTCGCTTCGAGTCCGCTTCCTTCTAAATAAATGTTATTAAAATGCAAAAGTAATATTTTTAAAACGCCAAGTGTAAACGTTTCGTTGCACTAGTGCGGCTCGGGCGCGTGCAATTAAGATTTGCACGTGTGCTTCGTTTTGTGGAATGTGTTTTAAGCTTTCAAATGGATTTTAATCTTACAACTTTATGAAAGCATTTAATAACTTTACAGAGTTACAAGGTTTTAGTGTATAACATGAATTAATCCTCATAAATTAAAATTTAGTTTTAGGTTTTTGGCCTAGTATAATTTTATATTTTAATGAGTAGGTAAAATACGAAATATTCAAGAGTAGAACAAACTTGAAAGTAATGTTAAGAGGTTACCTGTAGCTGGCATTACATTAGAACCTATTCCTATGCGGGCCGAACGTAAAACAGGCCAACTTCTACAGTATTCGCTACTGTTATGAAACTCCTAAAAAGAGCCTGATTGAGACCGAAACTTTCTAGAATAGTAATTAGTTTCCTTCGCCTGAAAACTCTGAGATTTTCATAACCGGATAACTTTGATAAACTTTATTGGTTTCGGTGGCTCTTGTTACAGTTGTGAAGATTTGCTGGGCTTAACTTCGACTAACATGAACTGCGAAGTAGCGAAATTGATACCTGACTTTGTTCTATACTCGGATAAAAGAACTAACTATAGTACATTACTGGCATCAAGTACTTTAAGGTTAGATCGGAGATACGAATAAAAGTCGATAAAACTTGCGAACTTTTCGAATAAAGATCTTCGCTCCGACGCAGATGACCTAATTTTTTCAGTGCCGTGAAGTTTCTTTGGTAAAACTATCATGTACTTTGTAGATGGTGAACTTCTACTGCACTATGACATATTAATAAGGTCATTTATACAGTTATTGGTAAAACGTCTGGTGTACTCAATCAGAGAGACACAGGCTCAAAGCCTGCCTGAGATCGAATTTTTCTTTCACTAGAAATTTTCTTTAATTAGAAAATTGGGGTTGTTTTTGAGTTACCTACATTTATTTAACAATATGAATATTAAACGTTGTTCAAAGTGGTCGTAACTACGTAAGCTCTGATCTGAGAATCTCTAATTGACTTGTTGAATGTCATAGAAAAACCCAATAACATTGCTTGACCTGGGATTCGCATTCAGGACCACTACCGTAACAGCCACGATTAGGACTACCAGAGTAAAGAGACAATCCTTATAAGTCGAGAAAATTGTAATCTTTTTATAAATAACAAATGGTACTCTAATTTTCATTCATGCTATTCATACATGTAGGTACCTAACTTGGACCCATAGGCAATCGTCTAAATAAGCGTCCATGCCTCGAGGCGTCCATTTGGAGCAAAAACCTAGGCGGCGCGGCGCTTCCGTTCACCGACAAAAGGAAATTCAATAAGAACGAATTTCCCGTGATTTACGACCACTATTTCCTCGTTAAGGCTTCGCCGGCCCTCGAGACGTGTACAAGATTTTATAGTAAAGACAAATCAGTTAGTATTAGTTATAGAGAAATAGCTTAGTGCATTATCTAACCTTCCACGTGACCGGGAGTATGAAGTTCCTTAGCCAAGAGAATTGTATTTTTATAGAAGTTGTTCTGAGAAAATTCCTACGTGATGTTGTATGTACCTACGTATATTTGGCGTGAGTTTATTTCAGAATTTTAAAACTATTTTGATATACGAGACGATATACGAGTTGAAGAATTATATCTTTAGCTACTTCTCGAGAATTGCAATGAGTATTACATACTTACGTTAAACAATTGAAATTTAAGGAAATTATTGCTTTAGTTCGCCAGGCTCAAATATTATTTGACTTATTCTAAATGAAGGCGTATGAAACAATGTGGATTCATATTAATAAGCCTTTGACTTGCATTGCTATAATGATATAATATAATCAATATTAAACGCTAGTATTTACTTTAACTGACTGCCTCGTTGGTCTAGTGGTCCCAATCGCGACTGCTACGCTAGAGGTCTTGGATTCGATCCCCAGGTCGAGCAAAGTGTTATTGAGTTTTTCTGTGAAATTCTCAGTAGCAGCTAATAACACTTTGCTCGACCTGGGGATCGAACCCAAGACCTCTAGCGTAGCAGTCGCGATTGGGACCACTAGACCAACGAGGCAGTCAGTTTTTATAATAAAAGGGGGAAAAGGTCTCATTGAGGAATTCCTCTGAAATTTATATAAAGCAAGCAAACGCTTAGCAAGTTTCTAATGTATTATTATGATTAATCAGAAGCGGCCTTTTTAAATACGAGTTGATTTGTGACGGTTAGGCAAACAACACTATTCTCTATGGATTTTCATTTATTGATATTATTACGTTTTGAAACTTTGCAGCATCCATCCATAAAATTTACGTTAAAAAGGAAGTATTCGTTGGAACATCTGCTATTCATTATTACGTAAAAAAACGAATATGTTATTTGTTTTAGCAGTAGATACTTGTACTAGGAAACAGACAGAGCAATTGGTGTAAAAGATATATTATCTGAAGTATGAATGGTAATTAATGAAGACGTTCACTCAATACTGGGTAAAAATCATCGTCGATTTTTCCGGCCGCCTAGACGATGCAATCTAAAATTCAAATCAACGAACGAACAGAAACAACATGTACGGTAATGACATTTATGAACGCCTGATTTGTCGACAGCTTATGTCATTTCCATGTTCCGATTCGTTTCGATCCGATTCGTTTGTCGAATCGTACGTTGGGTTGTTACTTGGCTAGGAGAACAGATTTTGTCTACATACTACCCAGACACAGACCTAAGTAGTAAATTTTAGCATTGGCTAAAAAAGGAACCTTTTAAATATTTTTTATTGTTATAAAATGACAAACACTGCCTCATTAGTCTAGTGGGTCCAAGCGTGACTCCTACGTTCGATTCCCAGGTCGAGCAGTGTTATTGGGTTTTTCTATGAAATTCTCTGTAGCAGCTCGGAGTCTGGATTTGTGCCCGGTTAATGGTACAAGGCTCGCCCCCTATTATATAGGACCTAAACAACCGGCGCAGTGTGAGTGTACATAAGTACACCTCTGCCTAATCCTTCGAAGAATACAGGCGTGATGGTTTAATATGTTATGTTAAAATGACAAATACCTACACATGAAGCCATTCCTTTAGACACCAGCAATACCAGGTGCATCAATTAAGCATTGTCTCATTATTATTGCGACCTCAGTCGAATCTCATATGCCCAGTAATTTTACAGGCTACATTGTCCTTCAAACCTAAACACAATGTTAGACATTATTGCTTTGAGGTAGAATATTTGCCAATACAGTTGTACCATCCCATACGGACTCCAACAACAGAAAGTAAGTAACGTCAATATTCAAATGTATACCAACAATTCCAACTATCTATCTCGGACGTCCTCGTTACATTATCGATTTGTCATCATGCGGCATGTACTCTTCCATATAACTATCAAAACACAAACCCGATTAAGTAGTCGTGAAAGTCCTTTAATCGGCTAATAGAGTGAAGGTACATCCATATTACACTTTTATGCGCATGACCATAAAATAATATAATATAATTTTATGTAGTAACTATTCGCAGCGGGAATCTTGACCCATAAAAAATCGAAAAAGGTTATTGAGTTTCCGTGTAACACAAAAAAGTTAAATAAGTATAGCTAAGTGACGGGATTTTTGACATTTACATAAGACATATTTTACAAAACTTTTTTTTTCACTTATTGAAATTTGTACACAAGCTCGGCTACAAAGCAAGAGTTCCTGGTTTCATTTCCCAATTTAAGTCGTATAATTAAGTTCTTTTATACATCATTTTCAGAGTCAGCTCGCAATTTGGATTATAAATCAAATTCTAAATGGGACCTCAAAACATACCCGGAAAATATTGATACACAAACATTGGTCTGTCTAAAATTTCGAAGAAAATTAAAAAGAACAAGCAATTAAAGATAATTGATTACTTTACTTTTTAATTGTAACTCGTACTCTGCGGAGATACCTTCGGTAAATGAATGTGCAGAGAACAAAATTCACAACTCTGTATCGTCAATTATTCACGAAGTGGCTCAACACATTGCAATTACACAACGTCGCATCAAGATAGGCTTACGACAAATTACACCGCTCTCAAAACATTGTAAAAATGTACGCAACCGGAAACTTCAGTGAGACCAAATAATGGCGGATAAGAACGTATGCGACGTAATATATGTGTAAAATTTTCTCGTAAAAACTTCGCTCACCGAATATTTTCTGTTCCATCGAGTTTTTCGAGTGGCTCTCTCTCTCTCTACCGTCATGAGTATCATTAAGTCACGATTTTAAAACGATCGCCCTTATTTTTGTTTTGTTTACTAGGATACTCCATATTTTGTTCCTTAAACACGCTCCTGGGAAATCCTTTGATGGCCTAAGAGCCTTTAGGTACTCGAGAACCTTTGAACTGTTTCATTTGTGTGACGTGTAACAAAACATTCTTCTGAGTATTTGACAAAAATAAGAATCATGGCCTAAGGACGAGAAGAGATGAGAGACATTAATAAGCGAATTTTATATAAAGAATTAATTAAAATTATGAATTAATTAAAATTAATTTTATATATTTTGTTGTGCGTGCCAAGATAAAAACATATATTACATGGACCTACCAAAAATCACGCCAAATATTAGGCGTTACTGTATGTAAATTATGTATAATTTATATATAATTGGGATGTAAGGGAGCTACCACCATCTAATGCTCCAAGTCAACCTCACCTGCTCGTGGTGCATCCTGCCAAATAACGAACGAGGCTCTGACGACCGATGGATGGCGGTATAACCATCATAGCATCGGCGTAGTTAAATTCCACCGGCTGGTGACGGGCAGCAGCGTCACTAGTGCAAAAAAAGCTACGCCCTGCGGTCGCCAACCCGCATGCCCAGCGTGGCGACTATGGGCAACTACCCCCAAAATGAATACCACAAGGAAATGGCCCCTAGTTCCCGGCCGCCCTGCTATTCCTGATCAAGGTGGCGGTCATGGTAACGGCAGGGCAAGGGGTGCGAAGAATCCCCGGGCTACGGGAGGCCACCACCCACAGCTGACTTTGGCAACGTATAACGGACGAACGCTCAGGCTCGACGATCACATGGCACAGCTCGAAACGGAACTGGGAAAGATCAGGTGGCACATTCTAGGGTTATGTGAAGTCCGAAGAGAGGGCGAGGACACCATAACGTTGGAATCGGGTCACCTGATGTATTACCGGCATGGCGACCAACAATCCCAAGGTGGCTTAGGGTTTCTAGTCCATAAGGCCCTCTCTGATAACGTTGTTGAAGTATCCAGTGTGTCGACCAGGGTGGCATACCTCATAATTAAACTAACCGAGAGGTATAGCCTTAAGGTTATACAGGTATACGCACCGACGTCGACGCACTCGGATGACGAAGTGGAAGGAATGTATGAAGATATCTCTTCCGCGCTTCATAATACCACGAAGGCGCACTTCAACGTTGTCATGGGGGACTTTAACGCTAAAGTGGGAGTACAGAGTAGAGGCGAATTGAGAGTTGGACCCCACGGCTATGGAAGCAGGAATCACAGGGGGCAAATGCTCGTCAACTTCTTAGAGAAGGAGGGGCTCTTTTTAATGAATTCATTCTTTAAAAAGCAGCCCCAAAGAAAGTGGACGTGGCAAAGCCCCGACACTGTGACAAAGAATGAGATAGACTTCATCATGACGGACAGGAAGCACATATTCAGAGATGTCTCTGTGGTCAATAGGTTTAACACCGGAAGTGACCACCGATTAGTACGAAGCTCTCTGAATATCAATTGTAAGCTGGAAAGGTCCCGTTTGATGAAGTCTACGCTCCGACCTAACCTGCTCCAAAGCACCGTGGAATCGGAACAGTTCCAGCTCCATCTGGAAAATCGATTTTCTGCTCTGGAAACCACGATAGACGTTGGCGAGACCCTACAGCAAACTGTGGGAATCCTACGGGAGGAAGGGTCCAAATTTTGCCAGCTGCAGAGTACGGGTACGAAGTCCAAACTTTCGGCAGAGACTCTCCGACTTATGGACGAGAGACGGAATGATGTCAGGGCTACTTCGTCGGAGAAGCGGGCTCTCAATCGCAAAATCAGTAAGCTGGTGCGTCGAGACCTCCGATACTCAAATACACTCCACATTATGAAGTCTATTGAGCAGAATCGGGGGTCAAAAGTCTTTGCCCAGCAATTGAGAAGGCCCCATCTGACGAAGCTAAAAACATCGTCTGGCAATACCGTCACCTCAAAGCCGGAGATTCTCGCTGAGATAGAGGACTTCTATGGCCGATTGTACGACTCGCATGCCGCACGACCACAAACCAGTCAAGAGGATTCCCGAGCCATATTAAGGCGCCATTACACCGACGACTTGCCCGAAGTCAGCCTCGACGAGATCGAGATGGCCCTCAAACATCTCAAAAATGGAAAAGCCCCAGGGGAGGATGGAGTCACTTCGGAGCTTTTGAAAGCAGCAGGTAGACCTGTACTTCGAGAGCTCCAGAAGTTATTTAACTCTGTTCTTACCGAAGGGAGAACTCCAAAGGCGTGGAACAGAAGCGTGGTAGTACTATTCTTCAAGAAAGGAGATAAAACTCTTCTGAAGAACTACAGGCCCATCTCGCTTCTGAGTCACGTCTATAAGCTGTTTTCGAGGGTGGTCTCGAATCGTCTAGCAAGAAGACTTGACGAATTTCAGCCTCCAGAGCAGGCCGGGTTTCGAAGGGGTTACGGGACCATAGACCACATCCACACGGTGCGGCAGGTTATACAAAAGACCGAAGAGTATAACCAGCCCCTGTGTCTTGCTTTCGTGGACTATGAGAAGGCCTTTGATTCAATCGAGACCTGGGCAGTTTTGGAGGCCCTGCAGCGATGTCAAGTGGACTGGCTGTCATACAAGCATCTCATCGAGGTGATGAGATGCTTGTATGACGCTGCGACTATGTCCGTTCAAATACAGGACCAGCAGACGAAGCTGCTCCAGCTGCGCCGGGGAGTGAGACAGGGGGATGTTATATCCCCGAAACTGTTCACTAACGCCCTGGAAGATATGTTTAAGACGCTGGACTGGAAAGGAATGGGCATAAATGCGAACGGCGAGTACATCTCACACCTACGATTTGCCGATGATATAGTCCTCATGGCAGATTCGCTGCAGGATCTCGAACGGATGTTGACCAGCCTAGCTGACGCCTCTCGACGGATCGGTCTTGGGATGAACATAGATAAAACTAAGGTTATGCACAACAGTCTTATTACCCCGAGACCGGTTATCGTCAATGGGTTGTCTCTCGAAGTTGTTCAGGAATATGCTTACCTCGGGCAAATTGTGCAATTAGGTAGAAACAACTTCGAGAGGGAAGTCGATAGGAGAATTCAGTTGGGATGGGCAGCATTCGGCAAACTTCGTCAAGTCTTCTCGTCATCCATACCGCAGAGCCTTAAGACGAAAGTCTTCAATGCGTGCGTCCTACCTGCTATGACCTACGGAGCCGAAACGTGGACACTCACAGTAAGACTGGTCCACAAACTTAAAGTCGCACAGCGAGCTATGGAGAGAGCTATGCTCGGAGTCTCTCTGAGGGATAAAATCCGCAATGAAGTTATCCGTCAGAGAACTAAAGTTACCGACATAGCTCAAAGGATTAGCAAGCTGAAGTGGCAATGGGCCGGTCACATCTGTCGAAGAACTGACAAACGCTGGAGCAAGCGAGTTCTCGAGTGGAGACCGTGGCTAGGCAAACGTAGTGTAGGGCGCCCGCCGGCCAGATGGAGTGACGACTTGCGGAAGGCAGCTGGCAGTGACTGGATGAGGAAAGCCGAAGACCGGGCTCTGTGGCGTTCACTAGGGGAGGCCTACGTCCAGCAGTGGACGAATACGGGCTGATGATGATGATGATGATATATAATTATACATATACAGACATACGTAAATACATACACTTGTGTGTTCAAATATATGGTTTAAAATTAAATCCTAAGTCTTTCGTGCAATATGGAGCTATAATTTTAAAATCAGGTCTTTTATTTTAACAGATAGACAAACTCAAATTATAAATGAATACGAATCTTTCATTATACCCGCTGATGACGGCCACTAATACCTTTAAAATTCTGTTTGACTGGTTATCAAAACAAAAACACTCGTATATAAATGGTAGCTTAGCAGACTATTAACTTGTCCAATTTAGTGACGAGCTTTATATGTTGAGACTAGATTGCTAGATCGGTCACTAATTCGTTTGCTTAGTGAGACCTAACCTAACAGTGTATTGTTTTAGATTAACTTATAGTACCAACATACCTACAGTTATTAACTCAATTGCTGCCATTGCCATTTCAATGAAGCACCCATTCTTTTATAATTATTAAAATTTGTATCAGAAGTTCAATAACTGACTGAACTGATAATAACTAGACTGGCAAATATTAGTATCTGTAGCTCAGAAATTGGGTTGCGGTAGTCTGATGGTAGTCACTTTGGGTAAAATACTAACATCAAGCGGCATCTGGTTAGACTTGAAGCTATGATGACGATATTCTAATATTATGACGATATTCTAAGCTTGAACTTATAGGTACTAGGTACGTTGGTAGTAGTACTCTAAACATTCACAAAAAGCACCGACATTCCTAACAAGGTTCTCTTATACGCTAGATAATCTGCGAATGCGGCGGGCGTGCGGAAGACAGCCGGCGCGGCATGCACGCGATCCTCTTGGCAGCACCTAACACTTGGATTTACATGGCAAATGTTGTAGCATTGCAAACATGACTGCAGAGACACGCCAACTGCGGGAACACCGAATAACTGGCATCGGATTAAAATGTAGCTCCGTTTGTTTGAGGAAATCGGTGCTGTTCGACTATCTTTGTGCCACTTAAGACCTACCAAAATGTCGATAGTTACATCACAGTTTGGAATATTTAAGTGCGGTGGTGACACAGTGGTAACGGGCGCGACTTACGAATTGTAGGTCGTAAGTTCGAACCCAGACAGGCGCTTTACTTTGTGTAAATTATTTTATCACCACTGCTCTCAAAACAGCGAAGGAAAACATCGTGAAGAAACCTGTTCAGATTTCGAAGTCATGTGAAATCGACCAATCCGCACTAGGCCCGCATGAAGATTACGGCCCACTCCCTCTCACCGAGAGGCGGCCTGTGCCCCCGCAGTGGGAACCTTATAGACTGATGTTGGGATATTTCTATTAAAATCATACTCGTGAACGGGTGTTGTCTGTCAGGACAGGTCAGCTATTACATGGATTCTGATTTGCTACCTTTACTATTGATCCCGATCTGTTCTTAATTTTGTCATCATGCTGCATAATTCTCACACTGATACTTAATTGTAAATAGATGAGAAACATGAGCATAATAAGCATTTTTATCTATGGAGTTTCTTGCTGGCTCCTCTCCATGTGACCATTTGGAACCGTGCAATTCAAGACTACCTGTAATAATGGTCTAGTTTAAATTACATATTTGATTTTAAGCATTACAAGAGAGAGAGGAAGCTAGTTAATCACTGCAATCAACTTATATATATATATTCTGAAAGATCTGAAACATTCATGATGACGAGTAATAGTTTTATGCATTATCTTTTTCCGGAAAACTTGGTACATTTTACAAACTTACGATAATTATTTTATTACTTAGATTGTTGTTTAAGGCTCACAACGAATCTATTGCAACGTCGAGTATATTTTGTTCATACTTGTGTAGTGGTCTCAAGCACGACTGCTACGCTAGAGGTCCTGGGTTCTCGTCCCAGTTCGAGAAAATTCTTATTCTTATTTTTCTATGAAATTCTCCGTACACCTCTGCCTAATCCTTCGGGGAATATAGGCGTGATGGTATGTAATGCTTTTATTTTTAATTTATTGTTTTGTGGGACTCTATTGTTTTACTGTCTCTATCTCACTTCGCAGTAGTACCTAATAAATGGATTCTTTGATAGGTTGGTTTCCAGCCACAGTTAACTATTTCCGATTCGAAGAAGTATTTACTACAACAATGTTGACTGAAAGCTACTACGAACGATCTTGTCTGGATAGTATTGTAACTACTCCGTCTTGCTAATTCATTGTAATTATATAATATTCAAATAACGTCATCAATCTAGGCAAGTTTAGACGACGAAAATTAATCGTCTTGGCGGTGGTAATCGTTGTGTAGAACTAAGTATCTACAATAAATGATTCCCCAATATAAACGAAACAATGTAGCGATTTAATTTCATCATCATCGTCATCATCGTCACCATCATATCAGCCAAATGAAGTCCACTGCTGAACGAAGGCCTCCCCCATAGACTTCCACAACGACCGGTTATATGCTGCCTGCATCCAACGACTTCCAGCGACCTTTACCAGGTCGTCCGTCTATCTTGTTGAAGGTCGTCCCACACTGCGTTTTCCGGTGCGTGGTCTCCACTCAAGAACCTTTTTGCCCCAACGGCCATCAGTTCTACGAGCTATGTGCCCCGTCCACTGCCACTTAAGCATGCTTATCCTTTGAGCTATGACGACAACTTTCGTTCTTCTACGGATCTCCTCATTCCTGATTTGGTCGCGTGGAGAAATGCCAAGCATAGCATCATCATCATCTCAGGCATAAAACAATAATATTTTAGTCGGCTTCTGTGTTAACAGATGCAGCTGAATATCAGTCTGTTACACGAAGCGACTGCCATCAGAACTCCATAACCCAGGGCAATACTAAGGATGAACTGATCGTCAAGTTGGAGTTAAAGTTGTTGAGAATCTTTAATCTGAAGTGTGCAATTTGCACATATAAACTGCAAATACTATATAATTTACACTTACTAAATCTAGATAATATGGTAACCCTTAGCATTAAACTTCAAAAGATCTGATAATAAAGATACGTACACCAAATTATCAGCAAAATAGTAGTCAGTTGAACAAATTTCACGGAGTGCAAAAGTAATTGCGTCGGTTTGTGGGGGACCCTAATCTGGACTCATAAATAGTTAGAGGGGGGCTCGGGCCCTCGGTAACCGCAGGCAATGGCTCTAATCACGGTACTGACTTGCAAACAGGTGCCTGTATAAATGTGCCTAAAACTAAAACGTGGCGTGTCATCCATTTTCCTAGCCGATTCTTAATGATTCGATCGACTTCCAGGCCAACCAAATACGCCTAAATATAAACATTTTACTTGAAGCCATTACCATCGGACCTCCACTCAGTTTCTGGGCAATGCCGACATCGTAGACTATGGTTATCAGGCCATTTTGGACGACTAGTCTGTTTGCCGGTAACGATTGTCATAGGTTCTTCGTATAACAATCTGGACCGACGGCTATCCAAGTACTTGGAGTGCTTGTAAAGCCGTCCATAGTCACCCGTCCATAGACTGACCGCGAAAGGCGCAGCTTAACTTTGCTTATCAGTTAATCAGTGTACTTATTATTAGTGTTAGCTACTATGAATACGTTATTGGTGCCGACGTCATCGTCAAGGAGAATTCACTTCAAGACTGTGGTGGATTTTTCTTTCCACTAATCAATAACCTTCAGAGTCGAGGTAGATTCACTTGGGGGTGTGCTGATATCATCATTGTTAAAATTCGTTGGCGATTTTGCATTAATTTAATATGCTATTTGAGTATATCTACAGTTGACCAAAGAATGATCATAATATTACACTTATTTTTTAGCATTAAATATTGCGAAATATTCACAAAGATATGAATATTCGAATTAAAGAAAATTTTTCGATCTCAGGCAGGGTTTGAACCTACGTCTTTCTGGTTAAGTACACCATATTACACGTTCCTAAATAACATCAAATTGAAATTAAACCATAACAATGTTATTTTTAATAAATTATCAAAAGCAGCGCCATCGATACAATTTGCCTTTATAATATAAAAGACCATATCAATCATATCTGGTTAAGCAATTCATGTGTTATTTCAGAGTATGAATAACGGTCCAAGTTTCTCTATAGCACGGTAACGTTAGTCGACTCGGAACACTTCTACTCAATCACAAATCCTTCATAGTTAATAATATACTTACGGGTTTTGAAATATATTACCCGTCTCACCAGTGGATAAGTGGCATGTTGTAACAAGGTTTTTGCCTATTAGGGCTTTTATAACTTCTAATCTCGAACCCAAGATGTCTAGTGAAGCAGTCGCACCTGAGACCACGAGACTAATGAGGCAGTCGATGGAGCAGTGTTATTGAGTTTTTCTATGAAATTCTCAGTAGCAGCTCGGAGTCTGAATTTGTGCCCGGTGAATGGCAATAGGCTCGCCCCCTATTACATGGGACCCAAACATACCGGCGAACTGTGGGTGTACATTAAGTGCACCTCTGCCTAACCCTTCGGGGAATACAGGCGTGATGGTATGTTATATAAAAACAATAATGTATCATTATGATGGGAAGCTATTTCAGAATTTATTGTATTCACATTTCTATTGCAAAAGTTTGATGTCTACTGTGCAAAATTTATAGATATAAGCAGGCAGCTCATTGTCCCAGTTCCCACAGTTTGGCTTTGCAAATGCTATAAGTTGTGAAGGGTAATTTATAATGAGCTAGCCTTTAGTGTCACTTCTAAACACGACAGTTTGATGTATTTCACTTGAAACTTAAAATAATATTTTAGTTGTTTATAATTACGAGGAGGTCACTTAGGTACACACACTATTCTATTCGAATCTCGCAGTCGAATTATTCCTTCACTTAAATTACTTTATAAAAGATTGATGAAAAGTTACTGTATGTTGACGGACTAATAAATATAAACGTAACAAGTGTGTATACAATATCCGTATGAGTATTGCACGGGTTGTTAAGTCATGACGGCTTAGCTGAGATTTCCCTCTTTTCTTTCAACTGTCCCTTAGGACTCGAGATAAACAATGTACAGAAATCCCTCCTAAAGCCCACAGCGGTATCTGATGACTTATTTTGTCTGTTTCACATTTATGTGAACAAAAATATCTTATCGTTTTATGTATAAAATGCTCCAAGTGGAATAAAATGTCTCTTACAAAAAAAAACTTTATTTTCATCTCACACTTTGGGAATAACCAAACTTACAACTATATATAAAGTATTGAAAAAGTATATCAAATTATACAGGGTGGCCTATAAATCGCTGACACGACATAACGCGTGTGCATTTCGGTAAAACTTTTGACATCACGTCTCTAACGAGCCCAAAAAAACGAAGACGATAGATTTTGTGGGTAGGTAATGTGACAAATGTGAAATGGAGTCACAGACGAATCCCTCTGCAACGGGAATTTCCGATAAAAAATCCGGCATTGTCCTGCCCTCCTTATGATTGATGCAGTATTCGCGTGTCGCCGACATCGCTCCCCGTTCCCGGACTCCGGGCACGTTTGTCTGACAACATAACACGAGTGTGTGCACTGTGCACAATCAACACACAGTTTTGGTCTCTAGCTATTCCCACAAAACTTAAATGTCAGTAAGGTTTTCAAAAGTAGCGTGCTAAAAAAGTATAAGTATATACGTCCGTGGCAATTTACTATTGTACTGTATTTGAATTTGTATACTGAAATGATAATATTTGCTTGCATAAATCGGATATTACCAGACAACTTATTTTTAAACTGCTAAAGCCGATTAAATATGGCTAAAGCATTATTCCAGCCGAAGGTCGGTAACAGATCCTAACCCGCTCTCAACGAATGCTTCTTTTGAACTCATTAAGTGAGGATTAACGTTGACTTTGAGGGATCGCATTTATTTGAGAACAGCGACGCCCAGATAGGACAACGCGCTAATCAATTCCTATCCGTAGACTTTCCTTTAACATCGTGTAATCAATATTGGCGACCCCGACTGTATTACAAATTCCCCTCGATGTCTGCGAAAATGTAAAGACCGTCTGACGAAACCGGAACGGATGTGTAAACGTTTATTATTTAAACATACGAGTTTTAGAGTTCGTGGAAACAAAAAGAAGTTAAACGCAAACAAAGCGACACCCTAACCACACGCACCGGCTCGCGTCTCAGTAGCAATCGCAAGATAAACAAATAGGGAGAGAAACTATATTCGAAGGGATACCCCTGTATGCTTGCAACTTAAAAAGCGGCTACAAAGTCGTATCTTCGAAGTTAGATTCTATCTGAAGCACTGGGGAATAGGCTAGGTACGCGAGGCTCCAGCCAGTGTCAATATTGAATCAGCACGGTTCGTGTTTGTGAGAGGAATAAATTGCGGCCAGCCACCGGAAACTGTTCGCGTCAGACGAATAATTTTCTTATCTATTTTTTTTATCTTCCTTTCTTCCCCAAATAATTTGAAACGGATCGCGGTCGCGCGTTATTTTTAATTTCTGTCATTTTTATTTAGTGTTGTGGCGTTCCCGAATGTTTACACCATTTTGTATTGCTGCTATTTTAGAAAATATCGTAGCAGGGCATTTTATGGAATTTCAGTTCCGTACTTTACCTACTTATTTTTGTTCTATTGTATCTTATATACAAGAACAAGAGATCGCGTCTCACAGAAATAAAAAACATGCCAATGCACTTTATTCTTTGCGAGCTGAATGCGTTATTGCATGACAATATTATTGGGGCAGTGTAAGGGCTACTTGGAAAAGGAAATTGAAGGCAATTCAACAATCTCGGACATAGTGCTTGGTAATATACTTTACTGGCTCTTTGAAGTGTCCTCAGACAGAATGCTGTATATTCTTTTGCATATACAAGTTATTTGGCTCTTACTTTTATGTTAAAACCTGTTTCATTCGAAAGAGCAAGGAGATTGGCATCGTTGAGTGAATATGAATTTCTTAGAAATTTATCGATCTATCAAAACGCCCTCAACAAGTAGATATTGGGTAAACATTCATCCGCCTGTGATAAAAGGCACTTTGGGTGGCATTAAAATTACTTAAGAGTACACGTAGTAGTTATGAGTACTTTTAAATATGTACTTAGTAAGTAAAAGTAACTTGCTAAAAATAAAAAGAACTAACGTATAGTTCTACGACCACTCTCTGCCCCTCCCTAACTTATATTTAATGATCGATTCGCATTTCGCTGTAGTGTTTGTTGTCTTTCAAAACAAGGGCCAGCAGGAGGACGAGACAGAAGCAAGTTAATATCAAATGCACACCTATAGGTAAACGTCGGGATACGAAGCAACCCTATCTAATGAAAGACATTTAGTGCTTTAAAACAATGATTTTGCTTATGATGTTCGAGTAAGAAACGATAGTCATTTTCCTTTCGATAATTTTATTAGCTACGCAAATAGAATAAATAAATAATTTCAAAGTAAAATTATGACTCTTTTTCTCTGTTCTTATTTCATACTAGCTTTCCGCCCGCAGCTTCGCCCGCGTGGACAACAGGATTTTGCCTGTGAAGGTTTTTCCAAAATAATATGTATATTTGTTATTAAAAGTAGCATTTGTGTTCTAATAGATAGAGCGATGGTATATCATTCTGGAGGTCCCGTAGGATCGATTTCCACGGGGAGGTCCAAATAGTGGTAGACCACTTTGCTCATTAGCGGTTTTTCTGTCTGGTGTCAAAATGACCAGACTGCTATCAGTACCATGTAAGAAGCAATCTTCTCTTAAATCTTTGCCTGCCATCCTTAATGTCACGCCCTGAATTTTTTTTATAGTAATTGCAAAGCAGACGGGGGAAATGTAATCGTTCTCAAAAACAGTCGAATCGTGTCAGTATTTGAGGTATGAAAAGTGATTCCCCCGAGTACATCCAGTAATCACAGTGGCCTCTTTAATACTTTTGTGCAATGTTACTCGCGGTCTAGTCCCGTTACATAGTTTAAGTGGTTAAATGAGACGTAGCAGCATTACAGATGTCCTAAGGAGGGTTACACTGTTAAGGAACTCCACATGTTAGTAATCTGCTTCATCTGCTTGTAGCACTCAATCGATAGACCTTTATTCAATTTCTGAGCCCTCCAATGACTGAAGAAGTATGTAAGTAATAGCAGCTGCACTGTTGTTTTTCGGAGTCAATATTGCACGTTTGCATAGCCAATCTATAGGCTTGTTGTATATTAGAAAAATCAGATTACACTCTAACTATTAGACCCGATTTTACTGATAATCATTATGTTGGGCTATAGGTATGACGATGATGAGGATGCTCTGATTTTCATCTGCTCGTGTTCCTCTAGGTATAACTGAACCTGTCGGCATTCCCCTGCCAGCAACACAGTAACTACACCAATCGCTCTATTGCTGCCTCTGACATCTTTTAGAATCCATTGTGTGCTTCAATTCCACCTTTGTGTGCCATAGTAATCCCTTATAAATAAGTGAGTGATTTCGGAGAACTTGGGCCATGTCACTCTGCTAAGATAATATTGCACAACGGAGTTTAGACATGGATGAGACTAAGCGCAAGTTTTAAAGACAGCGTGTGCCGTTTTCCCACCTTCCAAAAAAGAATGTGCTATTCCAGATGAAGCTACAGTTAAAGCAATACCCCGATAACTTCGTACATTAGCCAAAAGTAAGTGCCGGACACAAAATAGTTGGCTAAATAATAATATGTGAAACTTCGGTATGATTTTCGAATACTGTCATTCGCGAGTTCATTTATTTTTATAACGGAATACATAACTTTGGGTAATAATAAAAATAGCCGCTGTATTTCTTTATATTTGCTCTATATAGGGCCAGTAACTCTTTTTACGCAGCTAAGGGGTAAAATTAAAAAAAAACCTTAAATACGTGTTGACTTAATTGTATTGTAGAGCTTAAATGCTGTAATTTTGATAATTTTTTTTTTCATACAAACTTTAACATAACATACCATCACGCCTGTATTCTGCGAACGGTTAGGCAGAGGTGTATTTAATGTACACCCACTGTTCACCGGTATGTCCAGGTCCCATGTCCTATTATACGGACGTATTATAGGGCGAGCCTATTGCCACATACAAACTTTCACACCCCTTTTTAGCCCTTTAAGGTACGAAATTTAAAAAGTTCTAAAATACGTGTTTCTTTAATTATAATGAAGAGTTTGAATACTTAATCTCAAGTAATTTTGATAATAAACAACTTATTTTCAGTACAAACTTTAACACCCCTTTTAACCCATTTAAGGGAAGAAATTAAAAAAATCCAAAAACATGTATTTCGTTAATTATGTTGAAGAGCTTAAATATTGAATTTCAAGTAATTTTGATAATAAACAAAAAAAAGTCCATACAAACTTTACCACCCCTTTTTACCCATTTAAGGGATGAAATTAAAAAAATAAATGATAACGTGTTTTATTATTTTATATTTAAAGGCTAAATACCAAATTTCATTCAATTCTAATAAAAAATGACAGAGTTTCATACAAACTTTAAACCCCCATTTCACCCCTTTAGGGGATGAATTTCGAAAAATCCTTTCTTAAATGACGCCTAGAGTATAAAAGCAATATCCTCACAAAATTTCAAAGTTCTATCATTGGTGGTTTCGGCTGGGCGATGATATGTCAGTCGGGACATTGCCTTTTATATATATAGATTTGAACAAAACTCATTCAATTCTCTTCCAAATTCAAATCACATTATTTTTAATTCGCTGACTGTGTTCTAAATGCAAATCTTGTTATATAATGATTGCATCTTTTTTATCATATGTGTTAAGTTTTTGGAAATCACTTATGTGCTAAATTACCATTGAAGATATACATAAGTATACAATTTCCATTATAGGTTATGTATTTTGCAGTATAATGTTATAAAGGCTAAACGATCACTGGGTCTATCACTTCCAGGGCATTTGATCCGGTATTGCGCCATAAATGGGGACGTTCGGCCTCCCAACTCCCACTAACCGGCAGATAAAATACACTATAAACAATTTGTTACTGTTTTCCCGCACGCTCTATGTACACATTGACAATATTATTCGTAAATGAAAACTTTCTGACCGAATATTATAGTGTTTTTTTGCAAACTGATGCGAAAAAATACGTTATTATTTATTGCACTAATATCAAACTAATATTGGCCGGGTTATTCTGATTTATATAGGTATCTAATAACGTTTCCATAAATGCGGAAATGATAACCTAAAGAAACGATTACTCCTTTTAAATTAAATCCACTTTCTCTCAATTATCAACAGTGGATCTGTAAGTCTAAAAATAATAAGTAATTGGGACGCGTTAAGATTTACTTAAATCATTAATGAATTTGGCATTGTTGCTAATTATATACATAATTTGATTCGCCATATGGACTAAATAAAAATTTATATATTTTTTTTGTTCGACCTCTAAGTCCTTTTTTTAAATAAAAGGTTAAATTAGGATTTTAAATAAAACAATAACAACACTAAACAAAAAACTAAAACATTATTATACCCTTTTATAAAACAGAGGTCACTGCCATACATCTTACATGGCAACATTATATTGTTCTTACAAGTACATCGTTTACAATATACATAGAGACAATTTCCCCGATCACCATGGCACTCGACACGCCCATAGTTTCCGCGACACATCACTTTATGGTCACCCCGGAGACGCCTGAGCACCGCTTTTAATGTCGTCTGCATAACGTAATGTGAAATAGACATACATACTTACATCATTTTACTGTACTCGAGACATTGTAGACAGGTATTTTAAACTTTTGCCATAAATAAAAGAGATTTGTTCTAGTTTTAATAAGTTCTTATTAATATTCATTTATTTCAGACAGAGTCCATACATTTACAATAAAATATAAAAATAAAATAAAATAGTATAGTTATAACAAGGTTAAAAATCATTGTAAGACCTATAATAAAAACATTTTCCTTTTTAAGCCGATAAAAGGGATTTACCTTTATTGATTTTAAAATAGGAAAATGTAAGCCAACAAAAATTAGATACGCTATTATTATCCCAATCTCTTGTAGAAAAACAAGGAAAAATTAATAACACTGTCCCCACACTAAGTTCAGAGTAAAATTCTCCCTCTGTTTCGTAAAACAAAACCACTGACAAACAAAACTTTTCTCTTTAAAATATTAATATGATTACACCACGTACATCTGTTGCTCTGGGGTCTGGACGAAATACAGCATTTTGTTAAAAGAGAAACAAAGATACTTTGCAATAAGGTTTTCCATTCATCATTCGGCACAAAGCAAGAGACGTCGCGATTGGGTCCCTACGGTACAAGTTTTAATTAAATAGAAACGCTTTTACTCGCACTTTGGAAATTTGTAAAGTCTCAAGATAACATTGTCTAACTGCAGAATAGCTGCGATGAATGAACTATTCCTTAGAAAACGTTCAATGAAGTAAGTACATTTCGTATCGTATTCGTACCTACATCTACTTTCAATGAAATTGTCATTGAACTGAAGAGCGTTGCCTGCGATATCATTTTCGTGTTCCAAAACAATTTACTTATAAGTCGGCTTCTAGACGGTGTTTCAAGATGAAACATGCACCAGATTAAAATGTAGACTTCTAGCAATAAGTGAAACTAAAAAAACAGCATTTAGTTTTGTGCAGTAGATTTTGCGTCATGCGCTTACAAACAAACAAAAATCTAAAGATAGTGCTTTGGGCTTGTTTTGGTCGTAAAGAGCCTCATATTATATTGTCTTATATTTCTTCTATGTACAGACATCGGTTAGTTAAAATTTTATTATATTGAAATGATATCTAAGTAGGTATGTGAACCAACCTGTCATTATATATATATAGGAGATATTTCTTTTACGAAAAATATATTTAAGGTAGGTATAGTAGTAACGTGTACCTACGGCCGCCAGCACATCAAGTTACCACAAAATGTTGTTTTTCAGGCGATTTTGAACTAAGTAAGCAACAATTTAAGGTTTAAAATCATTTGGAGAAATTTAACAGTTTCGTATAACCTGATGTGCTAGCGACTGTAGGTACATCGCTTAAAATATTCTTGTCTAGGTTTATTGAGTTGGAAGCATTGCACTCAAGAAATACACATTGTGTATATTCTGCTTATGCATTTCTCCTTTAAAATTATCAAAGGAGTATGGAATAAATTGTTACTACTCGTACTCGAGATCTGGGAAAGTTATACCGTACCTATTGGATTTAAAGTTTGTGGCAGGGTTCAAATAATGACAGTTCATTGACCCATCTTATAAGGGGCCGTCCATTAATCACGTGATGTTTTTTTTGTGCATTTTTTAACCCCCCCTCCCCCTTGGTGATACATGGTGAGGTTTAAGATTGCCCCCACCCCCCACCCCCATATCACCTGTATTTTTTTGTACATACAAAAAACTTATTTTTTTTTAAATTTGCGGCGCGTATGCCGAAACAATAAATACAAACAATACAATACATTACTACATCCCCCTCCCCCCTCGTGATATTTCGTGATTTTTGGACATGGACAGCCCCTATGTAGAGTGGAAGACCATTATGACTTCGTAGGTACTTCAAAAACTAGTTAAAAAAAAGTAAAAAGTTTTTTTTTTTGTTTTTTTTGTGGCAAGTGGTTTTGAGTAGGCTTTTAAGCATGGTCGAAAGGTACGGGTTATTGTTGTTATCAAAATTTTTATTCATCAGATCTTCACCAAATTTATATGGATCTATCTCAGAGAATACTTTACCAAAACGAGGATCCTGGCAAAATTGACAATTTAAAAGTTTTAGTACTCAGTTGTATTATAGCAGTACGATTTGCGAAAAGTAAAAAAAAAATGATTTTGGTACCCAAGGCTAGACGATCCGCCTTAAATACTTTTTTAAATTTTTTATCTAATTATTTTTCTGTAACTGTCATAAGAAATCATTTTTTAAACTTAGTGCATGATGAAACAATAGTAACTTAGCACGATAATCATGGACAACATCCTCGTGGATCGGCAGCGGCAGCGGAGTATGTCGGACAGGACACACGGCTACAGGTCAACCTATAAAAATCCAGTTTAAGCTGATCTCGCATTGTTCAGGCTACCCATACAATAAGAGGCCAGTGTAAACTGGTTATGTATAACTTCATGTGTAGCCGTGCGTACCACCTTAAAACACCACTGCTTTTTTGTGTGTAGAAGAAAAATATCTAAAATTGAAAAGAATGAATAAATAAAAGAAATCGGGTGAATAAAAAAACAAAAATGTTAATTTATAAGCTGTAATCTGTAGAATATAATGGATAAAGTCAACAGTTTTGATCTCAAACACAAACAAATGAAAAGTTCGCAGACACATAATTCGCAAACGAGTGAGGTTGCTTTACGCTAACAAAATATATTATTATAATAATGTATACCATGTTGTGTGTTTTCACTCTATAAATAAGCAGTCACGTTGTAACTAACTGTTCATGTTATACTTAATATCAGGCCCGCACTCAGAGCTGATTTTCTGTAAGACATTAAAAAAAATAAGGCCTCTAAAATCCTAATAAGGTTTATGATATTTTTTTTAAAGTAACTAGTAATAACCCAATTTATTTTCCTGCTCATTTCACAATTTATTTGGAGTTGACGCAGCCTGTCCTTTTCTTTCATTCATTCCTGTTAATCGTCATCTTATCATTTAATCCCGTTTCCATCATATCTGACTTCACACAATCCATAGATCTTTTCTTTGGTCTCCCTCTACCCCTCCATCGCTCCACATTCATACTCATAACTCTTTTAGTCACACTTTTACTTAAAATAATACCCAATTATATTTTATAATTACAGTACAAGCACATTAATATTAATCGATATGTCAACATTAGGATATTTGGGAAAATATAGACATTAAACCTTGCTGTCTCCCGTAGTTTCATTCGCATCCGAAAGGACTTTTTGAGACAAAAGCTCATGTAAACTGTTCCTTAGGATTCATAGACTGAATTCTAAGGAACAGTTTACATGAGCTTACTAAATTTATTGAACTCTATTCAGCTATTTAAGCGTGAAAAGGTAACAGATAAACAAAGAAATTTATTTTCTAATTTAAAATATTAACTTTGACTAATTCGAACTGGAATAAACTTAATAAAAAAAATATGAAATTCAAAATAGTTCCTTAATTTTTCTGATATACTCAAATTTTCTGCTTTTTTCTAAAATAGTAATACTTTAGTATAAGAATACTTAACATGGAATCCGGGCCGGTTGAATATTAAACACGTAAGTGACATTAGGACGACCAACAGCTCAGTCCACCCGTGACCATGGATGCTGTAAAGGATCCGAAACGTCGGGAATTAAAAATATCAATATAACGCGATAAATTCCGTAAAAAGTAGTTTTATTTCAATGTTTAATATTTGCGTAAGTGTTAGAAACCAGTACGTAAGTAACAAGGTTAGTTTGAAAGACCTTAGTCAGACGTGTATTCAAAAGGTTTGGCAAATGTTATCGAAGTAAAATAATGCTATTCAAACACTGACTCATGATGTTGTCATTCGGATTTGGGATTATTGGTCCACAACCAAAATGAATTTATTTATACATAAATAAAAAAAATGTAACAGGCCGACTGTCTGTACATTACCTATAGATATTGAAGAAAACTAATATGAGAGTTCTCTACTAGAGCAATAGAAAACAAAACATTTTTTTTATTTTTTGTATGTCTGTATGTTTTTACACGCATCACCCAAAATCCACTCCTCGAAATTGGATGAGTTGTATTGCTGGAGGAATAACATAAAACCTGATCCTTTTGGGACGTGAGTGAACCTGGGTAACAAGTAGTGTGAAATATAAATATATAGTGCCCATACCAGTATGTCTTAATTTGGGTTACTAATTAATTGTGTAGCATTCCAGCACCTATGACTATCTTCACTGTTGAGTTTCTGAATCGTGACCCGTTTTCACTCCGTTAAGGCAGAGGTGTACTTTTGTACACTCACACTTCGTTGGTATGTTTAGGTTCCATTTAGGGCGAAAGGGCGAGCCTAATCCAAAAATCCAGACTCCGAGCTGTTACTGAGAATTTCACAGAAAAACCCAATAATACTTTGCTGGAGATCGAACCCAAGACCTCTAATGAAGCAGTTACGCTTAAGACAACTTAACTAATGAGGCAGTAAATCGGCCCCTGTTTCTATGAAAACCGCAAAAGGACATCATTCCAGGCCTTGGATTATTCCAAAAAAAATTACTTTATATATACAATATACAATAAAAAAAATAAACGATAAAAAGCAGTGAATACTGCTTTTTATCCTTTTGAGAACAAAGAATATAAAATTACTTAATATAAACATGACCCAGTATCATCATAACAAAACAAGTAAAACTAAAGTCTCGATCCTTGTTACTTCAAATCGTTATAAAAAGGATCGTTACGATGTAATTTCCCTGAAGGTTTCTACTTTCTTCAATTCTGAACAGTAATAACATACCCTGGGGCGTTTATTACAACGCTTGAAGGTTACTTAATATTAAGTTAAACATAATTATAATATACTAGCTGTGTAGCCGCGGTCTTACTTGCAATGATATTGTTTTTCCCAATCCCGTGGGAATTTCCCAAAATCCGTTAATAAGGAGAAGTTCCTTAATAATGTGAGTGAGTGCAAAATTTCATGCTTCCAGATCCACTGGTTCAAGGTAAGCTTTCGATCAAATTGATCCTATTTGCATCTTTAAAAAGGACATAGGCTATTTCTTTTTTCAAAAAGTTCTTTTGGTTTCGTGGAGAACCGTGGCAACAACTAGTAACCCTCACCTAAAGTGATGAGTATTTTATAGAAATCTCACCGACGTTTACAACAGAATACTTGTGTTTTTCGCTTATTTCTGTCCCATATCTTAAACATTTTGATTCTTTAATAATAAATAGCAGAACCAATCTTTAGAATACTTGCTACGCAATATATTTAGACGGAATAATGACGTGGGTATATGATGGATTACCGACCTCATCTCCGGGCTTACCCGAACCCAAAGCGTAGGTACTGCACTGCATATTGCTCTTAATTACCGTGTAAACACCATCTGTGTGCCATTCAATCAAGCCATAAATTATCAGGCACAATGCTGAACAATGCCACTTGACATCGACATACATGAACGGTTTCAATAATAATGAGAAGCGAGATGTTCCTTCAAGACTTGTGGAGTAAGCGCCGCAAATTTCTATAGACTTCACTATTCACTTAATCCATGTCGAGATTAAATCCAGGTTGTTTCGAAATCTGTATTAATGTCTGTAAAAACATAAGATTACTAGCTTAAACTTTGAAGGAGGAAATTGTAAAGAAACATTAATGCCTAAAAGAATTTTCTTAATGGCCAACGTGTAAAATATGCCAATCCCTACCAGGGCAGCGTGGTAGCCCTTCAGATACCCCTTTTTACTTTGGGAAGTGATCTCTATTTAGGTGGTAATTTCCACTGGTATTATAATAATACTAGGTTCCCGCCCACGGCTTCGCCCGCGTCTTTTCTCATACAAACTTTCATAACCTACCAGCTTTCCGCCCACGGCGTTGCCCGCGTGTTCGTTTTAATTTGGCAGCGAAATCCCCATTAACAAAATGATCAGCCATTTATTGAATTAATTTGTTACAAAAAATGTGATAAATAAAGAACCGCTCGACCGATTTTGTGCAAACTTCCCATAAACTATCTACTAAATAGTCCGAACAAAGCCTAAACATTTGGTTTGGATAGGTGAGCCCGTTCTTGAGTTATAAAATTACAGCGAAAATTGGCATTGATTTTTATATATATATAGATTTTATCCCCTTGGGGGTAGAATTAATAAAAATCCTTTCTTAGCGGATGCCTACGTCATAACATCTACCTGCATGCCAAATTTCAGCCCGATCCGTCCAGTGGTTTGGGCTGTGCGTTGATAGATCACTATGTCAGTCAGTCAGTCAGTCAGTCACCTTTGAGTTATATATATTTAGATTATAAGTACATACTTACCTATATTTTATTCTCCGCAACTCTCAGCAAGCTCTACTACCCTGTTACTTAATACCTCAAGCTTTATCTCTTTTTTAACGAATATGACCCAATTCGCGATATTCCGTTATAAAAATTCATCACGATTCAAATAAGATTTTTTTTTTGGATACATACGTCATAGGCAACAAAAGTAATTGGATTGTTGCAGATTTAAAATTACGTTATTGTTATTGTGAAATCAGAACTAATTTTAATACATAGGTATTTTACAGTGTTTTAAATATCCAGTTTTATTCTATGTAGAAAAAAAAACAGTGTCCAGTGTCTCACCAACAATTAAAATTCGTTTCCTTTCCGCCCCAGAACTCCAACTGAGTTCTAATAAAATTTATAATTACATAAGTAATCCAATTCATAATAAAGAGAAATTCGATTAACTTTGATAACGAGTGGAGTTCGTCCCCAGGACCTATTCTCAAATATTATCCACTTAAAATTTCCAATGCGACGTTGTCTTAATACGTTGGTTAGAAGTTTTCAACCTTGATTGACGAAGTAAACTAACTCGGTAAACTAGAAAATTAACTTTGATAACTAACACCCTGTATGTGCTCGAGGCACCTTCATTAGTTTCACACCAGTCTCCTCATTATGTATTGTCTTCTTTCATGGTATCGATAGTTATAGACGACTCGCGCCACTCAATAGGATCACATTAAAAATCATTTTTGTAAAAATAAGCCAAGTTTTCCGTACAAAGCAGTGATATAAAGGACATAAAAGTTATTGCAGAATGGAACGTCTACACAGTATTGTTATTAATCTCCTTACGTGTGGTGTTTTAGTACATGGGTGCCTGATCTAAATAAATTTATGAGAGACCGTATGTTTCATTCAATACGCATTATTTTACCAAATTATCAGATTCACTGCAACACTTTCGTAACCTTTATTCGACCTAAGAGGTCGAATAAAGCTTACTCTTTTACTTTTTTTATAATCTATCTGTGATCTGCAATATCTATTATTTATATTTACTGGACATTTATTACAATCTATATTACAAATATACCTACCGAAGTTATTGTACATGCAATATTTACCAATTAGTTTTCCACATACCCATTCCATTGCTCGTTTATTTTAGGTATTCATGCGACTAATATAAGCGTACAAAAATGGTAACAAACACAAAAATATTTATGACACAACATTTTGCGTCATGCGTGGCCGTCCATCACTTGTTACAACAAATGGTTTCACTTAGCCCAACCCTAGAAATGGCGGGAAGTTTAAATTTGACGTGACTCTATTGTTAACATCTAGTACCTGTACTAGTGTTACTGTATTCGGTGTCTACATTGAAACTTTCAGAATACTTTAGTGTTTCTTAGAAATAAAATGTCTTTGTATTACTAGTATCATGTGGACATTAAAACAATATGACATGTTTTCTGTACTTACAATAATTTAGTATAAAAAAAAAGTTTTGATGATTGATATTCAACTTCATTTAAAATATCACTTAAAACAAATGAAATTAAACATACACTTTATTTTATGCAAAGTGTTGAAGGTCTTGCTTCAGATAAAACTTAGTTACGACATTTTTTTTACTTGTCATAACATAATGGTTACTTTCCATCTTGCACATCCATTCTGGCTTTTAAATGCTGACTATAAAAAATATAATTCAGTACCTTAAATTATGGAAAACATCACAACTGGGAACACAACAACTAATAAGTATCAAAGTTCAACGATCAAAATTAATTGAACTATGAACTATACCATCCGTAGTAACGGCGCTCAACTAACTCAAACATAAGTAACTAATCATAAGATCTTGTGACCCGTGAATTAAAGTTATTCGGCGAAGAAATATTATTGTAGGGTCATATATACACAGAGAGCGCGACAAGAATCTAAAGCGATGTTAGATAAAGATTAAGTCATCCGGTATGCGGCCAAGACGTCATCAGTTGCTGTGAAATCTTCCACGTTATCATCATATAAGCTCATTAGGTAGATAAGGTATTGCCGCAACGTCACACAAGGCGCCTCTTACACAACATTCTTGCGCTCGTCGGCGTAAAATACGGAATCGATCGTACGCTGACGAACTAAAGACAACCTTAAGTGCATATATCCATTCCGATACCGTTCGTAATGGAAGCTTTCATCATTCAAGCAGCGGAGATAAATGTACTGTGCTTGTGCAATTTGCTTTTGAAGTTTGCCTCGTGTGTGCGAACACGGTAATGCACTAAAGCACTCGTCTCACCAATAATTTAACCATTTAAATCGAGTCTATCAATTGAGCACTAAAATATCCTACGTGATGCACACTTTCAGCTGGCTTGTTACATATTCATACGTACATCTGTATGCATCAGGAAGTGGGAACTACTAGTATTTCCACACTACGTAAAGCTTTCGACGGAGTACATCCAACTTACTGAAATAAGTGAACTAAGAAACTACGGACATCTTGCTAAGACAAAACACGGAAGCTTTTCATTTATTCACGCGTTTTGTCTTCCACTCTCTTAACATATTTTTTCGAGTTGGACCAAGTTTCTAATGGAATGAATTTAATAAGAGTTTGAAGCTTTAAATAATAGCTATCTATATGTTACTTAATATTGGCGCACAACAAGGCTTATTAAATTATACAGGAAAACTAGAATACTCTACCTAGAAAAGTGTATTTCCAAGAGTATGCAACCTGCAACCAATTAAGCTTTAAACAATTACCTTAATGCTTCATAGAAGAATATTACTAGTGTAAGTTCTGTGATTTTTTTTTAATTGTGGAAATTAAACGTAGGACATCTCTTGCGTATCCGTTCACTCCTCACATACACACATACACATACACACACACATGCACGCACACACACACACACACACACACACACACACACACACACACACACACACACACACACACACACACACACACACACACACACACACACACACACACACACACACACACACACATGCATACACGCGCGTATGCGCTCGCGCACACACATACACTAACAAATAATAACAGTAGTAAGTACTATAAGATTGTAACTTGCCAACCTAAATAATACTATTGTTTTGTATACTTATTGTCTTTATAGTCTCGGAATGGAAGAGACTAGACCCCACGACACAGGGAATCCTAGTGTGGGGTCTAGGGCTGTATACGACTAAATTGTATTTCTTAGAATAATAAAGACTTTTCATTTTTCACTTTTCATTTCATTTCACATCTTTGGCAATGATGCGCCCATATAAGTACAGTGTGTCACGGCTGGGCTTCGTTGCGTGAACAGTAAGTATGACAATAAAATATACGATATCATTATCCCGAGACGGCGAAAGGTGGCGGGAAAAATATATCCCTTTCGTGGTCAATACTGAAACTCGATGGGTCAGCTACAAGTTTACAGGATGCGGTTGAACATCAGTTTTTGCATGAAACAACTGCCGTCTATCAAAACTCCTCAGCCCAATTTCCCCCAGAAATATATAACAATCGGAACAGACAGCTTTATGTGTTCTGCAGGGACAGACGACGAACCGAACTTATTGTCACTAACCGATCACAAATCGAAACTCCGAGGTGCTACCGAAAATGTAAAAGAAAAACGTAGTAACATTGCTCTACCTGAGAATCTTACACAGGACCGTAATTCAGCAGTCAACAAGCTAACTTTATTGCCTATATATCCTGATTCCGGTGGTGAAAAATTTTATTAGATGCCATTTTATATCGCGGAGATCTCCAGTGTAGTTGCAATCGGGTTGCGACTGTACGGGAAATAAATTTCAAATCGTGTTAGTACCCTGTGACACGGACGGCGTTAGTTAAACGGAAAATATTTCTGTATCGCCCACCGGCGCGAAACGGGCCGGCTCATGCGATTTTCTTTGCGCTTTTCCCAGCCGTGGCGGCGAATTTCAATTTTTATTCGATGTTCTACAACGGTTATACCTATCGCAAAAAATATGAATTGAAGTCATATTTGAGGTGAACAAGTATTTTTCTCGTGTTTTATTCCATGATGTTTTATGTTACAAGGGGCTCGTAGCTATGTTAAGCTTAAGTTAGGCAAGGTTAAGCCTCGCTCGCCACACTCAATGTGTGGATGGGTGGTCACTATTAACATATTAAGAGCTCTCCGAGACCCGGAGGGGCTTCTGAAGGCTTCAGGCTCGGTTGTCTTAAGTCAGAAGACTAAAAAGGCTGACTATACTCAGACTATTTATATAGCAGTTGTGTGTTCCATGAATATAAGTTTCGAGTGGGTGTACGTTTTGTCCGTTAATTGAGTCTTTAAGAAGTCCCCCGCAGTCTAGACAGGTTTGTTATTTAGTGTGAGACATGTTTAAAAAGGCAATATACATACCTTACACTATACATATATCATATACAAATATATATATATTATAGATGCGATATATATACTATATATATTTACGGGTTAATAAATCGTAGCAGATGGCGTTCTGTAGTTTCTGTCTACCCCTATGGGAAAAAGGCGTGTGTGTATGTATGTATGTATATTAATAATCCATAGATATATGGCCACAAGCGTAACTGTTGAGCTGATTGCAAGGTTCATTCCCTAGTCGTGCTGAGTTACCTCTCTACTAACTGTTTACCATTAAAGTGTTGTGTGAACTCTCGGTCGCGCCACACGTTCCCGAGCCACTTGTCATATATCGTCAACATTTTTTTCACGATATCATTTACTTGAATTCCCATACTCAAATTTAGTTCAATCAATTGGCACTAAAACAAACAAAATGAAGTTATGTGCCGTCTGTGATGTTCAGTTCAATGATGGAGTGCAATGTGGGATCTGCAAAAAACATCTTGATTTCGGGTGTGCAGGAATTTCAGAGGCTGGTTGGAGGAAACTCGGCGTAAACAGAAGAAACCAATGGAAATGCGCCACGTGCTCAACCCTATCACCGGCAATGCAGACATCTGAACAGGTGACCCTCGAGACCGTCCTGAGTGAGATAAGAGACATGAAACGGCAGCTGCTTGATCTGCCTACGCTCGTGGAAGACATTAGATCAATAAAAGATGAGTTATCCGAGGTTAAAGCAGCGTGTGACTTCTCTTGCAGTAAACTAGATGAATTAAGCGTTAGAGTTACTGAAGTCGAAACTAAAGTCTTGGGACTTGAAAACTTACGTGAACAAGTTAATTGTCTTCAATCCGATCTAGACAGGACGAAGTATGAGCTATCTACCTATGAACAACGATCTCGCCTCAACAACGTTGAGATAAAAGGTGTGCCGCTTAAGAAAGAAGAAAACTTGTTTTCGATCATTGAAGCTTTAAGTCGCAAGGTTAATTATACTTTTCCTAAAACGCATATAAACTATATATCGCGAGTCCCTATGTACAATTCAAAAGATAAGCTAATAATTGTCAGCTTTATAAACAGATATATTAAGGAAGATTTTATAGCGGCGGCTCGTGCGGTAAAGGATCTCAATACCACTGACATAGGTTTTCAAGGCTTATCTCAGAGGGTTTATGTAAACGACCATCTGAGCGTCGAACACAAAAAGCTATTAAGTAAGGTAAAACTCATTGCTAAGGACAAAAACTATCAGTATGTGTGGATAAAGCACGGAAAAATTCATGTACTCAAAGATAATAACGCTAAAGTTATGATTATCAGAAAAGAACTCGATTTAAACAGGATAATTTAAAGTATTATTTATTTACTCTTGTTGTACCATTGCTTTGTAATAACATTTGTGCATGTATAATTATGTCTAAAAAGATTTCTAATAGTTTACCCAAAAGGTTGAGCTTACCTGCCGGTGACGTAAACGCAACTTGTCTCACTTGCTCATGCTATTGTATTCATCACCGCGCTGTTAGCTTAGAACATGTAACCGACGCTCATATATGCGTCTCACTTGCACTCGCATGTATTGAATTATCATGTGTCTCATTTCATTGCAAAATCATTTGCAGTCATTCATTCGGCCTCTGCTGTTCGATAAAAACATTAAAGATTTACCCGCATTTGCTTAACACTATTCGTATCTTAGTAAAGTTTGTTGGCCCCTATGTTTTGAACTATAGTTTAGCTACTCCTACATTACCGCGTTCATTAATACTTGTCTGTTCTTGTTTACTTCTTGTTAAATTCTATAATGATTGGCATTTCTACTACTATATTATTATACAAATTATGAATACTTTACAAAATGATTGATAGAAATAAACCCAACCTTTGTGTTTTTTACCAAAATGTTCGCGGACTACGAACGAAAACGGATACTTTTTACCGTCAAATGCTGACAAATAGTTATGATATTATTGTCCTAACTGAAACGTGGCTAACCGATGGTATCCTTAGTTCAGAATTATTTGACAGCAGGTACATCGTTTGGCGGAGGGATCGCGATTATTTCGCGACAGGCCAGTCAAGGGGTGGGGGCGTATTGATAGCAACGCGGAAGGAATTGTCAGTAATCTCTCAGCCTCTGCTTCACTCCACTGCTGAAGAACTTTGGGTTAGCTTAAGATATAAAAAAATAAACTCACGTGAATGGACCAATTTATATATATGTGTTGTTTACTTATGTACACAAAACCAAGGATTATCTTTTTCGTTACAACTGAACAATTTCCTCACCAAACTGCATCAATCCGTAATTAATCACTCATCTAGCACTTTTCTGATCGTAGGCGACTTTAACATGAGCGGAATCGACTGGTTGCACTCTGATTCACCTCATATAATGTCACTTATTCCAAGTAACCTCACCTCAAATGATGAGTATTCTTTTGCTGATGAACTGTGCACTTTGGATTTGAGTCAGTATAATAATATAACAAATAAATATGGTAAGCTGTTAGATTTAGTCCTCTCTAATGACGTAGTTAAGGTCAATGAATGTTTAGACCCCCTAGTCCCCATTGACCCCTACCATCCTGGGTTATTGATAAATATAGACGTTGTTGTAATACCCGTGCTGAACCAGGCACCCCGAATCCGATATTTGTATGATGATGGTGACTTTGATACCATCAACAATGAAATCAACAAGATTGAGTGGGAACGTGAGTTTACAACTATGAGTATGGATGATTCAGTAGAGTTCTTCAATAAAACTGTTTCAAATTTACATAAATGTCATATACCGCAAAAAAAACTACGTAATAAGCCCTACCCACCTTGGTATAGTTCATCCCTTATAAAATTAATCAAAGAAAAATATAGATATTTTAGAAAAATTAAAACATATAATAATTTAGCTGATAAATTAACATTCAAGTTACTTCGCGAAAAAGTTAAAATTGTTGAATCGGAATGTTACCAAAAATATTTAAATTTAACTGAAAAATCGATAAAAAATAACCCTAAACACTTTTGGACTTTCGTTAAAACTCATAAAAATACCAATGCAGTTCCCAGCTCGCTGAAATATAATGAAGATATTATATCAACGGGGGAAGACATTTGTGAAGCATTCTCTTCATATTTCCACTCTACTTTTATAGACTCCGCGCACACTTCCTCTCTTTCTAGTTTATATAGCAGTTCTGATTCTGTTTCTGACATTTCACATGTTGTAGTCACAGTTGACGAAATCACTAATCTACTTCGTAAATTGGACACGACTAAAGCTGCAGGTCCGGACAACATATCAGCGAAATTCTTATTGCGTTGTGCTTCTTCCATATCTCGACCAATCTCAATACTTTTTCAAAAATCCTTAAATTCATGTATTGTTCCGAAAATATGGAAACAGGCTTTCATCACTCCTGTCCACAAAAAGGGGCCTAAAACCGAAGTTACTAATTATCGACCGATATCGAAACTGTGTATAATAGCGAAAGTGTTCAAAAGAATAATTTTTAATCAAGTTTATGCTGCTCTTAAAAATTCTTTTAGTCCTTTTCAACACGGTTTTTTAAAAGGTCGGTCAACTGTCACAAATTTGGTACTTTTTAACGACTACATTACAGATGCTATGGACAAGGGTAACCAGGTTGACTGTGTGTACACTGACTACAGTAAAGCATTTGACCGCATTGACCATAACCTACTAATTATAAAGCTTTGCAATATGGGAGTGCGTGGGGACTTGCTTAGGTGGTTCTCCTCCTATATTGAGAATCGATCACAGGCTACAGTGCTCAGCAACTACATGTCTAGCTGGGTTATTGTACCCAGCGGTGTTCCACAAGGCTCTTTGCTCGGCCCGTTACTCTTTATAGTGTACGTAAACGACATACATTTATGTCTTAAATCTTCTAAACTGTTAAGCTTTGCAGATGATATGAAAATCTACACTACTATATCATCATATGCAGACATATTGGCTTTTCAAACTGACCTATTCCAACTAGAAAATTACTGTAAAGACAATAAACTAGATCTCAATCCCACCAAATGTTTAATAATAACATATACACGAAAGCGTTCAATTATTGTATCAAACTACACACTGGGAGGCCAAACATTAACTAGATCAAACTCTGTCCGAGATCTTGGTGTGATTCATGATTCTAAACTTTTGTTTGACGCACAGATCGAAGCAGTCACTAAAAAAGCTTCTAAAGCTCTGGGGTTTATCATGAGAATATCCAAATGTTTTACTGAAGCAAAGACACTCAAAATATTGTATTGTACATATGTCCGCAGCCATCTTGAGTATGCATCGCAGGTGTGGAGCCCTTACTATTTTAAATACATTGATCGTATTGAGATGATCCAGAGGCGCTTTATCAAATATCTTTGCTACCATCAAAAGATACAATACCAATCCAACAACTATTTTGACCTATGTAAAAAATTCCATATTCTGCCTTTAAAAAGACGACGTGAGATCGCTGACTGCGTTTTCTTAATGAAGACGATGACTAATGAAATTGATTGCTCTCATTTATTATCCCAATTTTCCTTAAATGTCCCACAAAAACTCACAAGGTTTAATCCGCCAATAAGTGTACCATCTGCTTCTACTAACTACAGACAAAACTCGTATATCGTGAGAGCGAGCCGCAATTTCAACAAGTTATGCAAAGAGCATAATTTTGATGTGTTTACCACTAAAGTGTCGTCGGCAAGGAAAAGCTTGAGCCTTAACTTCTTTGGTCACTAAAAGTGTTGTTTTAGTTATTAAGTCAATAATAGTGAGTATATTTTCATATTTGTTTTGTGCTTTCTCTTTCTTTTTTATGTGTCCTTGTTTATAGACCAATTAATATGCATGACTAATAATAATAATAATGTCCATTTTTGCTACCGAGACTGTTCACACTGTTCTTCTTTATTATGCTGTCTAGAAGTGAAAACTTGTAATTGGCTGTCTGGATACTAGAATTATAACTATTATGTTAAATTAGCTGTAAGTTTTCCATGAATTAAATAAATAAATAAATAAAATAAAAAAAAATTAAATAAATAGTTAATATTTGCTGTAGGTAAACAATTACCAATTGGTGCAGGTGACCTATTTCATATGCGCACTAATTATGAAACGAGGTTAATTCGTGTCTGTCAAATTTAATAAGTACACACGTTTGGTAATTTGTAACTGTTCTATGATTAACTCATCATCATCCTTCTACATCTCATTGAAGCGGCGGTAGCCTAATGGCTAGGGCGTCGGACTTGCGATCATGTGGTTGCCGGTTCGAAACTCACCCATTGCACTACCGACATGAACCCACTCGTAATACATGCATTTAGCTTAGTACTAGGGGTTAACAAGATTACTAGTAATGTGCTACCCAAACTACCAGTAAGCTTATAAAAAAAATAAAAAAATCCCAATTATTTTGGGATCAGCTTCTAGTCTGACTAGATGCGGTTGAATTAACACGAAATAATTGTCATCAGACCTTGACAACCGACAGCAACCCTGATATTTGAAGGATGGACTGGTTGTCAGGTTTTTGGGCGCTTGGCCAATAATGGTTAGCAATAATGATTATCATAGGTATTCGTATGACAATCGGGACTGACAGCTTTACGTGCTGTCAGAGACAGGAAGGGGTCGTGATGTGTGGTCTCCTGTGCTCAAACCAACCGCGGCAGGCGCAGCTTAATCTTGATCAGCACAGTTATAACTTAGCCACGAGCCCCCCTTTTTCTATAATTAATTCATAGTGGCAATAACTTTGACCGCTGCACACTGCACTAGTCACAGTCACACAGTAAAGTAGGTCTTCATCTATAATTCCCACTTTTCAAAGTTGCCCGGTCTTCGTTATCAAAGTTTTCTGGAGTATGGCTGCCGACCCAGATATGACTCGTCCGGTTTTCCGATCTATTATGCAATCGAACTCTTATAGAGTCCTTTTTATCATACATTCATTTAGTTATGCAGTTACTTTTAATGTAATTTTTAAAGACAATATACTTCCAATTTTCAATAATTTTATTTTTTTTTAATTTAGGATATGCTGCTGATGAAAACTGGTAGAAAATATTGCAAATGAAACTATATATTATATGGTCAAGTTTAAATATTAATATTGGAAGGGTTACTATTAATTTTCTACTAATTTATCAGTGCCTGTTAACTTTTCTTTTTTTTATGTAACAGGCTTTACATCGATAGGTAGTTCTTTGATTGCCATGGTCCATGTTTCCTTAAAATTGCAAGACATTTTGTTACATTGACATATTCAAATCATACGTAGGTACAACGCAATCGACGGGATGTGAAATGAATCCCCTCGAAACATTGGATAATTTACACGAGGCTTATTCTCCCCAGAAGGCGCATACACGACATTCACGTGCTGCACACTATGCAATTCGCGCACACAAAACATTCAATAGTGCGCATGGAGACTTTAATTTACCTCAAGTGGAGTACTTGGAGTTGAAGCCGTGGCCCCGTGTCCCCCGTGCCCCCGCAATCATCCGACGAGTGTGTTCCCCATCACCCCCAACTCTGCCTCAAAAATAACATTAGAACCTATAAACACTTCGATATCTATGATAGAGTATACGGCCAAATTTGGCGCGTCGCGACGGAAGATAACCTTGTTGATTTTTATTCGCGCGCTGCAAGTTGCTTGTAAAGAAAATAACAAAATACGTTATTTTTTAAGTTGACATTAATATTGTAAGGAAATCGAAAAGGCACAGAGATATTTTAACTTAAGCGTGGAATGAAATTCTCGCGATTTCGTAAAACAGCCTGAAGCTATCCTGTTTAAGAATTTTAATCAACTTCATAAGTCCTATTAAGATCGTTGGATGCTTAGGATCAGCAGATTAAGTTAAATTTAATATAAAACAGATCGTCCGTAAAAAAAATTAAAACACACACGCTATTTCCACTAAAAATATAAATAAATACGTTTCTCCCCACGAACGGAACAATGATGGCATAAAAAAGAAATCAAAGAATCACCGAGAGAAGAAAAAGTGGTTTTTCTCGCAAAACAAGCTGAATCGCCGGAAGCGACAGGCACTACTGATTCCGATTTAGAAAACAATATAAAGCTGACGATGGCTTTCCGTCCAATATTTTTCCGATAATGATGTTTATATAAGTTTCCAGACGCGATGACTCAGTTACTCGTTTGCCAGTGAGCATGCACACTAGCTGGTAGTTAAGGTTTTTTTTGTTATAGGTACATCTTTTGAGGAAGGAATAACTTCATTTCTTGGAGATTTCTATACCAGTCCGGCCTGGAAATGTATTTAAGGACAAATGAAATCAGGAAGTACCAGTGTACGGTAAGTACTTACACCACTGCTTAACCCTTCCAGGAATACAGGCGTGATGGTATGTAATGTAAAATCAGGAACGTGGATAGATGAAGAATGCATTTTCAATTTAAAATATTCAGGTTAATAAAAAACATTTTAAAACACATAGACCATGAAAGGAAATACAGTGGGAGCCGAACTACACATAGGAAATCAAATAGTTATGCTAGTAACCAAGGTGACGATCTATCGAAAAAAAAACAAGAATAAGCAATCATTGGCTAAGAGTATGTTGACTGAGGTACCCTACTTGAGCCAACTGGGTAAATCTCAAACACTAATGCTATAAATCGATAAATCGATAAGCATTAGGGTAAAACGTGTTCAGAATTGCACACGGAGAACGTTTATAAGATTCGTAATTATTTAACAGTTATATCGATTAAGGTTGGCTATTAAAAGCGCCTTTTACGTACCTAACAAAATAGCTATTCGTAAGCGAGAAATATTTTCTTGTTCACGTACAGACGAGGGCATTAAAGCGAAGTGTCTAATTAAATTTGTTAGGTGTCAACATAAAGTTTCGTTTCGTCTACCAGCGTCCGCTGACTTACATTTGAATCGTGCTGTTGTGAAGTCAGCTCACGTCTCGCACTGAATCAATTTCCCGTCAGCCTGAACTCCCCGCTCGACAGCATGTCGACTATTTCACGTAATGTCGTCGTATTTAACGCTATGTACAAAATATCGCAGTTACAATTTTATGTGAGCGACTTTGTTTTTGAAGTCAAATATTAAACGAGTTTCATTTATTTAATCGCAATGGATTTGTTATTATGAAATAATACAATATTTACTAATTTAATTTTTGAAATATAGTATAGTCGCATTTTTACAGTAATTATCTATATAGCTACACTTCATCCAATAAATAGTGTTATTTAATCCATTCGATTTTATTATTATTACAAAATTATCTCATAACGCAATGTTAATAACAAAATTTTACATCATTTTGCACTAAAATATTACAGCAAAATTATAACTTAATAAAAAATAAATAGTCGTTTACGGGAGTGATGCACTAAGGCAGCCGGGATGCACTCACCACTATAACGGGGCAATAAATTCCAAATAGTGCTACTATCTCGGGTAATGTAAACGTTCTTTAGTTAATCGGAAAATATTTGGTAGCTATACCTGTCACGAGTTGCGAATGGCTCCTTCTAGAAGCGAAATTATAAGGTATTCTCACCAGTACATGTAGTAACAAATTCTGTGTTAAAATAATAAAGTATTTGTCACTGTTGGTGAAACTAATATTATAAATTCGAAAGTACCTTTAACCGTCTGTTTTTTTTATATTGGCAACATGATTTGTTTCATTTTCACGCCTCAACTACGGACCAGTTTTGATGCGTTTTAGTGTAAAGAAAGATCAGAATTTGACTTTAGAGAAGGACCTAGGTTGCATTTAGTCTCAAAAAGTCCTAAGCAAGTACCTAGGTAATGTATTGTTAGGAGATTGATGATTTTTTTAAGAATACCCGCCTATTCGCAAAGTGCCTTGCGTCAGTTTTGTATAAAAGACAAACTGATACGTCAACTCGCTCACTTTGGCTCCTGAGTTCGGAGGCGACCTACGTCATATCAAACACTTGTCCGCTAGTAATTGTGATAGTGACGTTCAATCTCTGTCCGATCATTACGTGTAATTATTGTATGTTTGCCCTGATGTAATGCTGACCGTGTAGATTGTTTCTTTGGCCAAGGGTCATTATAAACCACGCCTCGTTATATTTTCTACCAATATATTAATATATATACATATTAATAATTGATACATACATACATACACTCACGCCTTTTTCCCACAGGGGTAAGCAGAAACTATGGACTGCCACTTGCTACGACTCTTGCAATTGACTGACACAGTGTTTTAAACGAAGTCAAAGACGTCACCAGACTTTACGTCAGTCACTTTACCGCTTATCGTTGAGGAAGTGACATTGAGTCTCTGTCTCATCATTGGGTATTTCGTTGTGTGTTGCTCCCAATTTGAGTCTTCTTTCTAATAATAATTATTTCCTTGTAATTTATGTAGTTTTTTTTAATAATCCGCTTTGAGATAAGTTGCCTTTTTGATTGCTAAAAGGTCAATGTTTCAAATAACTCGGTTACTCTAAGGAGCAAATAAAATGTAATATTGTAAGAACTTAAAAAAACACTTCCTTAAATATGGTATTCAAGCAAATTTTCAAATTATAAAATTAAGTTGAGTAAATCCCCCTTATACTCTAATTTGAAGCACTTCCACTTAACACGTCAGCAAAAACATAATTTAAGTATTCTTTTATTAGCTCTCATAAACACAGGCCCGCAATCCGAACGAAACAGGCTAATAATAAAATTTGCATAACTATTTAAGTAGTCGCCGTTTTTAAACGTACCAGCACGCCTGTATTCTTCAGAAGGTTAGGCAGACGGGATCTTTTTATCGTGGACATGGAAATCCTCATGCTTCCTCAGACTGGGGGCGTGTCGGACTCCACCCATGGTACCATAGTAGTCCGATACATAACGTCTTTCGTAGTATCAAGTTGTACTTCGACACCCTGGGTTCTCGAAGGACAACTCGGATTCAACTCGAAAGGATTTAGCTGGTAAAGTGTCTTTAAATAAGAATATTGGGATCTTTGGAAAATTTTGCTTCTTTATTCGCCTAGTTAAATTTTGTAAAAAGAAAACTGGCATCGTAGTAACACTGAAAGCTACATTCTACATTTAAAAGCTGCTTTGTATAGCGAATTAATGATTTGGCTTTCTCCGAGAGAAATTTTAGTAATTGGCATTTGAATATACGCCTTCACCTGCCTACCTACGCCCGAAGCCTGCCCGAAGGGGTAGGCAAAAGTGCGCTGTACAACTATGGTTCACTGGAATTATTTCAGGTCTCACGGTAATAGGGGAGCGAGTCTATTGCTCCTGAGAATTTACTTATATTATCGACTGCCTAATGTGCCTAATATGAGTATTGAACTCTTATGCTTCTCGGCCGCGCACCAACAAGGCAAAATAACTCATGTCTAACATTGCAATTAAGTTCATTCTTAAAGATTTTAGTTCTGTGGTCCTAAAATCTGTACCCACATTTATACGCCAAAACATACATCTTAAAGTGGTCACATTCATGAACATTTACTTGAGAAAGGTGAGAATGTATAGCTCTATTCGTGAGTTTGTACGTTTCTGCACTAAAGCCTGCATTTGTGGGCCCCGCCGGGACTGTGAACATTTTCAACCTCTGTTTTAAAAGAGACAAAGCTTGTAAAGACGGTAACAGTTGTATCAGTAAATTGTGATTTAGTTTGCTATAAATGCTATAAAAATACCAAAAGATATATATTTACAGAAGATTAAGAGAAGAAACTGCTGAAAATCGTAGATATACCTTTTTTATCTTTAAAAATAAGTTCGCAGTTGAGGTATTTAAGTAATAATAAATCTGATCAGGTTAAGCTGCGCTTCGTGTAAAATCCTGATATTCAGCCGTAGCTGGTTAGTCTGACAACGAAAAGATTAATAGGATGATGTTCCTTGACAGTTAATAGATACCTATTAATTTAACTCATATCTATATCATATATTATATCAAATATATATCATGATATTTTTTGTATACCTACGCAAACATCGCACCGGTTTAAAACTATTATTTCCATTTTTTACCTAAAAATTTAGTCACGCATGACGCCGCAATAACTATACCCCTCTGTACCTATCACTCAAAGTACTCAAGGTGCATATATTTAAACTATATAGTTAAGTTGTTATCGTAGTGCAGCACAATAAAAACTTCCCCTAGGAAATTCATAAGTATTGCGCACGCGAACAAAGAGCACATGCGTGCTTACATCTAAACAATACACGTCATCGCTGGCAGCTCAAGTGTTAACGCCGATAATATGGCGCTGCTAGATGAACTGAGAAGACACAGTTATTGAGAAACAAAAAGGTGAAATACTACCTTGTAGTCTATCTTGAATAAATTATTTTGACTTTGACTTTGACATAGAAAACAGACGAAGACATATGATTGGCCACTTGATATGATACGACCACTATTTCGTAGACCGTAGTCATCGTAAGACCTAGAAGAAGTTTTATTGAAGTAAAAGTGAAAGTAGAGTCGTATCAAGAGTTCAAATAGGAAGCAGAGAATAGAGAACAGTGGCGATTGCTTTACGAGAGAGAGACGAACTGATTCTGTTTACCTAAGACATCTTCACAACGAACATATTTTATATAAAATTTAAATGTGCATGCTTTCATAACTCTTCTCCTAAAAGGCTTGACCGAATTATTTATAAAATGTGTTGTTTTTTACTCTGTACCAGGATGGTTCTGAGCTATAGAGGCGTAGGTGGTGCTGTTGTCAACATCCTATTAGCAAAACCAAGACAATTGTTGCTTTTCTTCTTCTTATTCCTATTCTTAATTTTGTGTCATTTAGCGCTCTTACGATTCTGCATAGGGTTATTTAAAATGCATGTCTCCACCATCTCTTGATAGGCAAATTACTAATAATAATTTTACTTGCAAGACCAATAATTAAAACAACGGCAATCTTAGAATTTGTTTGTTTGATATTGTCTTTTCTCCAACCTTTCATAAAAACTGTCATGACAGCTTCATCTCACTTATACGAAAACTGAAACATATTATTAACCACCTCAAAATTGGAAGATTGACTTATTGCAGCTAGCTCCATTTTAGCTTTCAACGGGAGTCAAACACAGTCCATGGAGAGGCGGGCCCCTGACGCGATGCGAGCTCGTAGAGAGTAGCCCACTTAAGCAAAATTAGCTTCTTCTGTAAGCGCAAAGAACACTATCGGATGTTTTGTGCGAGCTCTGATACGCCCCCCGTTTGACGTCCTCACATGAAAGGGAGGGTGCAGACGAGTTGGTGGCCTAATACACCTCGTTAATATCAGCACGTACATTAACGAGGAATACGGTGAACTTATGGGGTATGTGCACCAATTGATAGGGTTGAACAAGGGTAATATGCACTCCTCGCGATATTTATACAATGCACCAACCCTTTCTGTTGTAGGTTTAAGCATTTGAATTGGGGGTTTAGGATATAAATGTCAGTTTCAAAATTCATACACAAACTGAAAATATTCTGTAAAACTTACAGCAAAATAAATTCTACATGAAAACCATCAAAACTGACTGTTGTGACTGAACTGTCACTGTCTGAACTTAGGAATAATATTAAAAGTTTTAAGTGAATTCATTTGGGGCTGTTACGTGCAGGTAGACTGTAAAGACATTCAAGATTATTTTAAAATAAAAGAAAGCAGTTCCTATAATATCACACGAAGGAGTTATTAAAACTTTACGAAATGTTATTATAATTATTTATCTCAATGACTTACTTTCATTTTAGCAAATGTCAACCCTCAAGTAATTTAAGGCTAACGAGTTACGGCATACTTTTATTAAATAGACCAGTTTATGCAGTTTCTTTTTTAAAAAAGCCGCATGTGAAGCACTCTTAGTGCATACATATTTGTATAGATTTAGGTAATTTTAGATTCAAATATAATCCGATCTATCCTCAATAAAATAAAGTCATCATTTTCCCAAATTAACTAACCACGTGTGACGTAAATATATTACGTTCACCTTCGACATTATTGTATCGTATCGAAATTTTAAACTTAAAGTTATATTGATGACAATTAGATTAGATTAGATCATAAAAAATATAGTTGATAATTTGACAATTACCGGAATTCCTTTTTCGCTATAAAATTTTATATTTACGTGTTCTAAACATTACACTACATCATCATTTTGGGTAAAGGACGATCGAAATTTAGTCAAAATGAACCCAAAAGTGGTGGTAATTAAGCCGTTAGGATCTTCACTAAACAAGTCAAGTAGCCTGGCTGCGGTTAGCGTCTACCCGCAAACGGCTAACTACCTCGACGACTTACTACTCTGACCCATTCTACAATGCACTTCAGTTGAAAACGTCTAAATGGTTTAACTTGCTAACTGTTAATAGAGGACCTACACTTTATTTGCGTTAAACATTCAGAAGCAAAAAGGAAAGTTCGTAGTGAACGTAGCTCTGAAGAGAAAATTTCATTACTTTCAGCATCTACAGGTACAGATGTGCCGTGTGTTTTGACATAAACATCCGCCTTCAGAATCAGTTCTTCTAGAATTCATGATTTGCACAGAAAAGAAGGGAAATCACAGCTCCATCTACCCAGGGTGCCAGGGGAGCGAAAGACCCGGGCGCAGTCCTAGCGGGTGCAAATAGATGTACTTAAGGATATTAAAATTTGGACTAAAGCACTCCGACACCAAATACCTATCCTTTAACCTTTTGTGTAGCATATATGCGACAAATATTTCCGTGTCCCTACCGCTCGTGTCGTATTTCTGCGACAGAGAACATGCATAATTTTTTCGTTCTATTTTCGTCGTATTAACTGCGTGGTACAACTAAAACTATTGTAGGGGCCGCTGTTTGCGTCGTACACCTACCTTGTTGTATGATTGAAATAATAGTCACCGATAACTAGATAAAGTGCATTTTTAATAATAAAACACTAAACTAAGTCACTGAGATGATGGGATGATGATGAATGATTACGACGGATAACTGATATTATAAATGCACCGTAAATTGAATACACATATTGAACGTCGACCGTGAACTACCGCGTGAATGACCTAATTAATGCGAGGCGAGGTAAAAGTGCCGACAATGTACGATTGACTCGTACAACTATTATTAAACAGAGCTATTTTTACTCTTAGTCTAAGCATTGAAAAAACTTAACACGATTGCTCCTCCTTATTATATATACTTAATTCCTTCATTATTTTATTGATTTGTAGCCGCGCGCTAGGGGACAATTGATATTTAGCCACACGCTTAAAATGACCCTGCTAACAATGATAACAACATTTTAAAAACTAAAGTAAGAGAAACAACTAATAGCATATAGCACAATTATACAAGTAGGAATGTTAGATATGACATAAATAGTTTTATTAGCACGAGACTGCGTATAAAAGATAAGTACTTACATTGCAGTTACGTAGCAGTTTAAACATCTTCAGTATATAAAATTAAATCTGTAAACCGTCAGAAAACTTAAACGAAAACATTTAGTTTACTTTTAAAACTTTGTAGTGAGGATCTCGGCATTGTTTGTTGGTGTTAGAACTCCGGCAAATCCACATTTATAGCAAGCGCCTGCGATTCAATTACAGGCAAAGTGTGGCAGTGGTGCGTATTGCATCGTAAACTGTCGGCAATAAGGCGTTATGACGCCGTACTAAGAAATAAAAGCTACGAGTCTAGAACTACCTGTGACCTGAATAACACGAGTTTGAATAAATTTTATAATTTCTAGGCTAGCAATAACCGTCTTATGTTTGTTTGTTTTTATAAGAAGCATATAACTGCGTGAGTGTTGGATTTTAATTCAAAGAACATAAAATAATCTGTTATTTTCTTTTACAAATAGGTAATTTCATAACTTATGTAGACATTAGAATGAATCATTTTATTTACGAATGTATCAAATATTACTTTAAAAACACAGCCGTTAATTTAAACACTTTCATCGCAACTGCTTTTCATTTAATTAAAGTTAAAATGTTGCAAGTTAAAAGTCCTCCGCCTCAGCGTAGGCATCGCGTGTCATTCGCTTTAAATGTTCCCTTTCCACTTTATGAGTTCCACTTTTATACTACACAACAGTTTTCATAGTCTCCACTAGTTTTATTGTGTTGACACATGAATACAGCAGTCTTACTAAAAGAAATACCTGATTTCATAAGAAAAGCTGTAAAAAACTTCCAGCCAAGCCATAAAAAATATTTTCTTACAATTTCTAAGTACAACTTCATAATGACTATGTTTACAAAATTACTAAAGAGTTTCCTTAACGCAAACTCTTTTGTTAGACTTTTAAATAAACAAGAACGGGAAAAGGTTGGAAAACCTTATAATTTTATTAACTTAATTAAATAATGTAGAAAAGAGTTTGTTTTGAAATTAGCCTATTTTGTGTCGTAACGTAACTTATCTTTTTATTTTCTTATGTAAATATTAAGGAATGCGAAATGGTTGTGATTAAAATATTCAACGTTTCGTCAATTGCTAAGTAAACGGCCAACAGAATCACGTCAATGATAGTCGAATAAACGAGCAATACAATCGAAAAGTCACGTTTCCCAACCATCCGTGGCTCGTTTCCCAGTACCCGAATGACCTTAACATTGTTTTCCATATCGCCTTCGCGAAAGGTCGGCGTCGCAATAAATTACCAATAATCGTTTGGATTTCGTTAAACTTTCAGGATTTCGGCGCAAAGTGAAAATCCCGTTTATATTTTGATCGGTGCACGCTCCCAACGGAGTCGTGGCTATAAACTCCCTTCCATTGTAATTTTGTTTTGTTACAAAGTTCCCGCCTTTAGGTCGTGCCGAAACGAAAGTTACAACATTTACTAGACTACCAACAATTCACATAAATTCATAAGCCCCAAAATGAAATTTAATTTTTGCCTTATCGCAGTGTCGTTTGGACTTGAATAACTATAATGGCAGAAACTATTTATTCGTTATTTAATCTCCACAAATATATCATCACACTGAAAATAAAATAACGTAACATGAAAACGTTTTTGTTATCGCAATCCAGAATATTTTGATTTATGCAAATGAGTTTGTTGTCATATAGGTATATCGCATATCGCAATAAATATGTAATTTTAAAATAATGCATAAAAATATTAGAAGTGATCTGAAATATGTGGTTGGCGTTTGATATATCTACTATGGCTGTGCCGAAAAAAACTCTCTTCAGCCAGTGAAATTAGTAATGTATGACTGTTCTAGATGAAGTAAAAACAATAAATTAATAAATGTCCAATTTAATTTTCGAAGGAACATCCCATCAACGAAGTGAACATCCATTTAATCCAACGACAAATGTCCGTCGCTGGTCAGCGGCCGAAGTTTTAAATCGATTGAATAGTGCTATCTGTGTGTGAAGTGGTAGCAATTCGTCAACGTCCCGATATAATCCCCCCTCAATGAGTCCTAAGCCCGCCTGGAGGGATGTCGCGTCATCCATCACAGCCGAGTACGAGCGTTCTACCCTCACCGCGAACCGCTAAGTCATCGCATAGAAACTATTAAGTTGTCCGCTGTTGTCCTAAAAAACTTCAACTCTAATGAATTGCGGCCCATTTTCTGTTCTGTTTTACACTTTTTGCGGTTCAGTGATCGGTTTTGCAGACAATAGATAAAAGGGTTTATTTTCTTTGAAGTCAAGATTATTTTCTCAAATACATAAAAGTTATTGGCGAAGTTCATAACAATTTTGCTTAAGATATCCATCTGGCTGGTACTAATTATTTTCATTGAGATTAACTCAGAGTTAATGAAACTTTAAGGTGCTTAAATAAAACGACACTTTATTAATTACCCTCCTTAAAATGAACCAAGTGTTGCAAAGCGGCGAGTCATATCATTTGTTTATCAGCTGGTTTATTCAATAGGATTGCTGACTGGTGTTGAATTTATTAAAAATAACAGGCATATTGTAAAATATAATTTAATATAAGACGACTACTTAAAAAAATATTTAAATTGACTAATAAAGTTTTAAAATATAAGCGTTTAAAGTTTTTGGTGGGGATTGAGATGGGATGCTCTGTCCCTTTCCCGCAAAAGAGTGTTAATATAGAAATTGTATGCCATATTGGATTGTGACGTCACAAGCCGATATAGTATGCTCTCCGTCTAGCATAAAATGAAAAAGCTGATAACTTCTTTATTTTTGAACGAATTTTAATTGTGTATTATTAAATGTTCAATTTATATGTGATATACATAAGTTACACTGTGTACAACTTCACATAAGTAAGAAGGTGTTAAAAAATCATTCAGATAAAACGTAGAGGCAATAATATGCAATGTAATCTAGGCAATATCGCCTCTGGTAATACTGAAACTCGATTACTATAGAACAGATAATAGAACTACAAGAATAATACTGTAACCGCTAATATGTACTATTCCACCAGTTATTTGCTCACGTCTCTTTTTTACGCCTCGAAAATAAACCTCAGAAACAATAATGTCAAGAAACCTGTGTCTAGCAGTGTACACTGTACAGGCGAGCACATCTGCTACCAAATCAATTTATCGTTCATACGTGATGTCGGCTCGCCGAGCCTCAAACACTAGAATCTGTGTCAATGAAATACTCGGTCGTACGTCGTTACGGTTTTCCCGATACCGATAACGGTATTTATCGAATATCACGATCATCTATCGAGTCATATTCAGCACTAGGGGGAAGTTCGTCTCCGCAAATGAGATTGTAAGACGGATTCCCTGTATGAATGCGTTGAGTTGCGCTCTTAAACCTACTGCTCACTGCACTGTACCATTATATGAACGTCATATAACGTAGCAGGCATGACGGATCTAATGACGCCCACTAGAACGTAAAGTATAACTGACATTTCAATGTCAGTACAATTATGGCATGCTACTGATGCTAGTCCATGTCTGAACAGGGTGTTTCAAGAGGGTAGGTAGGGTATTTTCTTGTAGCTAGCATATTAGTGTAGTGGTTTTCAGCGCAGCTTCTACTCTAGACGTTTCTAATTCGATTCCCAGGTCGAGCAGTGTTATTGGTTTTTTCTATGAAATTCCAGTAATAGTTGGTACTTTTTATTTGTGCTCGGTTAATATCAATAGGCTAGCCCCCTATTCAATGTATCTACCCACTGGTATATTATTAATGCCTTTCCCCTCTCCGCCCGGGATATAAAGAAGAAGGTAATTTGTTTAAATACAAGTCCCGATACAGTAACTAATGTAGTATGAAACGTTGCAGTTAGCAGACACCTTAATGGTGTTGACTATCCCGAATCAACTCCCCAACTTTCAAGTGGAAAGTTGGGAACAAATGAGCGGGACTTTTTTATTCACCTCATTTACTTTGTCGAAGTGGGATTAAGTTTTCCTATAACAAGGGGAGATCTATGATTATTGAGTGGTTATAACTACCAACCTTACGAAAATACTTATATTATGAGTTTATGAGTCGCTTCTGCTGTTTGTGGAACAAAATGAAATTGGGAATTATTAACGAAGTGAGCCTAGCGATTAGTTGGCTTAAACCTAGGTAACAAAATGTATTAGGGTCTAGACAGGAAAATAGGGTGAGCTTACTAACCATAAATCCTTTGAAAAAGACAATACAATATACGGTCGCCAGCACAATCATCAGGTTGCCACAAAATGTTCAATTTTCTTAGTCGATTTTGAACTTAATTTTCAACACGTTAAAGTTAAAAATCATTTGGAGAAATTTGACAGTTTTGTATAACCTGATGTGATTGCGACTGTACCATACTTTATTTGTAGACCTTATATCTTAGGTGGCATATCTATAACCAGTCCGGTATTGTTTGTTCTACTTCTTTTGCCGATAACTTTGTTACAAGATTATGCTCTTTAAAGGTTTTAGAACATACCTATCATCTGATTTTTTGTCAAGGTTATTGATAACATAATCAGCCTTTATTCCTGAAAGGATGAAATGAAATTAAGTGATATTTTTGTGTATTAATGGAAACCCATAGTAAACTGGTATATTTAGAGCCCTTAAACGTCCCAACAGGGGACAAATTCAAACTCTGAGCAGCTACTAATATCTGACGGAAATCCCCAATAACATTTTGCTTGACCTAAGAATTGAACCCAGATAGATTGACCTCTATACCATTGAGGCAGTTATTATTACAAAATAAAATCTCTATCAAATCTTATAACTTCGTAATCTTATAATAAACTTATAATCAAACCTAAAATAACTTGAGCGTTTATAAGGCAGAGCTCAATTTGTAAGGCAGCAAGTTATTGTTAAAATTAATAAATACACATTGTACTTACTTAACCTGCCTAAAGCTGGTTCAAAATTCAGCAACACAAACAAGTAAGATCAGTAATACAAATAAACACGTGAGGCTTACATCAGAGATAAGAAGGTAGCAAACAAGCTGACGTTCCGGATGCGCTCCGCTCCGTCAGTTTCCGGATCCCAGCAAGGGCGGAAATCCACCGCTGGCATTAACGTCGTAAACATAAGAGAACTAAAGAAATAGCTTCACACACGACATCACATGATGCCGGAACAACTCCAACAGTTTATTGATGCCAATGATGATGAATTTGCAAATGAAGAATTGGATCGGTCAATTATTTCCAGCCATTTGTCGTCTTTGCTATATCAAGCATACATGAAACCTAGTTTACAAAGCCTTTCCTTAGGATATCGGCATTGCTGAGAAATTGGGTTGCAGAGGTCCGATGGCAGTAGCATTGTCTGAATTGTTGATATTCAGCAGCATCTGGTTAGACTGGAAGCAGACCCCAATAAAGTTGAGAATAAGGCTAGAAGGATGATGGTGATGAATTCTATAACAATGAGTCCACCCATACACATAATATATAAAAAAAATCTAAGACCCTAGTAAAGATTGTCTGTAAATTGGCACAAATTCAACCTTAGCTGCTTCTATGATTTTCATAGAACCTAGATAATAATTGATTGACCTGGGAATCGAACCTGGGGCTTTAAGCTTAAACCATGCTTGTGTCAACAAAAAACTAATAAACTGCAAAATCTAACAAATGAAAATTCGTCATCTTATAATTGACTTATAACTTAACGCAAAATCACTTCAGCGTTTACAGGATCGACTTCAATTTGTTACTTAACCCAGCTTTTTTCTTCACGTAGCGTATAGACGAGGGAATATCTCGCTCGGCTGTAATCTCGCATAAGATTGGCGTATCTACTGAAACAATAGCTGTCTCACTGAAGGAATGGCTGAACATAATACTCTTGTTACGTGGCCTTTTAGCACGTTATACTGCGGCTTAATATGGCAAGTCAGCGTGGAAATTTCTACTTTCATTGTAAGGGTTAATCTCATTCGATTTCATAGTAAGTTTTATACCTATCGAATTTTTGTATTACAAGTAGTATAAAATGAAATTACGTTATCATCGAAACGATAACGTTTTACGTTTTCTGTTATATAAAATAATGCATATTTCATATAGCAGAGAATGTTAAAGCAATATGTTTAGATTATCCACTACTTTTCGCAGAAAAGTTGCGAGAGGGATTAGGAATTTTATCTCTTAGGATAGTATTTACTTGGTAGTCACTGTAAAAAATAGTTTTATGGGGACTTAGACGCATGTAGGGTAGTGTTTTCGATCGGTATCTCGCAGTAGCGGTAACATTGTAGTTTTAACGACGAAGCACGGATACCGCAAATCGTTTAATGGCGTTTTATGGGCCATTGCAAACCTCGGCTCTGTTTTATGTGCCGCTTGTCAACTCGCATTTATTGCTTTCCAAATAATCACTCGTCAAACTCATCTTCGATAGTCATAGTTAAATCATATTAATAAAGAGAGCTATCAAAATTTATTGACAATGTTATAACAACTTCCTAAGATTTGTAATCATTTCGAGTGTTGTTTTTGTGTGTTGAAACTTATTCAGATTGATAAATAAAAAAATAAACTTGTGTAAAAACATATGCATATTTCCATAAACGGTAACCAATTCAATGTCAGCGTAGGCAAAAGGCATCGAAAAATGTTGGCATCTAACAAATTTAGTTTCCTCTGAATATGCGGGTAGAAACAAGATTTGTGATTGATTTCCTGGCGCATACGCTTCCTCCACAGTCAGGTGTTGAGAAAATATTGCCCACATACACAGAATAAATAGTTCTTTTATTGAATCATGGTGATTGATGGCTGCGGAGCTGCCTCACGCTGGCTGCCAAGTAAATGAAATTGAAAATCAATGAGTATACTAGACTGAGCGGTTGGTGCTCATTTTAGGGTTGCTTTTCGGCAAATGGTTTAAATAAGAACTTGTCACGATTTATCAACTTTATAACTATTATAAAAAAAAATCTACCCGCAATATCAGATTTTTTACGCATTATAAATTTTTGAATTGTTGCCTTCCAGGGTACTCTAAAGCGATGCTAGGAGCCTAAAGCTATAAGTATGCTTATTCCATGGTTATAAATATTCTAAAATAATATATAGTCATCAAAATAAAGAAAAAAAAACTACTGATTTTATCCTATTGATATTATATAGAAAAAACCCCAACGTTTTAGATCCTTTACAGCATCCGTCACAGATGTCAAAACCGCAGTCTATCGGACTGCAGTTTTGACATCTTAATATTATTAATATGAAGATGTAACCTTCTAACAGTCAAAAACCAGTATTTCATTAGAGAAATTGTGTTTTTTTTATAACAATAACTATAAGTACAACTCCAATTTTGAAATAGTATAGGATAATAATTTTTAAATTACGTCTAGATCCTTACTCCAATTTATATTTGAACTTTGTAAATAAGTACTAGTAAACAAGCATACCTACATTTTTTGGGTTAATTTTTTCACGTTGCAAAAAAACATATAATTTCGCTTAGTATTTAAGATTTAACTGTTAGAATCCGATGAAAACTACTTTTAATTACCTAAATCGAGTTCTCTAACCTGCGCTTCGAAACACTTTTAAAAAGTGATTCTGCGATAAACTTTGCAAACAATACTTAACCACTTACAATTGAAATAATATTCATTTTACTTTGCATTTTAATAAAAACTTACATTACGTATACAGTTTGCAAACTGCACCTGCTTATGTAGTCAGTTTTTTTTACATTATTCAAAGAAATCCGGAATAGTTTTTCTTACAAACTGCGAGAAAGTTCGCGATACTATAAAGCTGATTTTTATTTAAAATAGAAACTAGCTACTATACATAGAAAATTTTCATGTTTCATCAACAGCGACCTTGTTGTTTAAACTATTTAGAGGGACAGTGAAGGAATTTTCATGCAGGTGTTTTTTAGTTAATATCATATAATGCGACAACATTAAAACTTTCTGCTTAACATTTCAAAAACATAAAGGATTTATGTATATAACACAAATAAAAAAAAACACACAAATCCACCAAAAACAAACCAATGTCGTGAAAAACATCCAAGAGAAACAATTATTGGGGCAAGTGTTCCGAGTGGCTCACAAGGAGTTACACCAAGTTATGATACAAGTTTTACTGGTGCTTAGTTCTAATAAAATCTTATATTACACGGTACAAAAAGCGAGGAGGCGGTGTAAAAACTGTCACACGACATTGTCAAGCCACGGTGACCGCAAAAACTTTAATGGCTTCTTTTATCGACCATTTGTGAAGGATAATGGTCACCTCCTTTTGTTTCTACCAGCTGTAAATTTTTAAGTATTGTTGGATTTTTATATAAAATTCAACGGAGCTATGAAACATGTATGCACTTGGAAAATATTGCTTAATTAAGGTGTGCAACGGTGCACTGTGAGCAAGTCATGCAGTGCTGCAGTTTGTGACGTAAGCGATTAAAGCAGTATTTTATCAGGTGCATCGAGTTCCTACATTGTTTGTGTAGAAGCCCAATTATAATAAAAATCTGAACAATCTGAACAAAAAGGTTACTTAAGTCCCCAAAAGCTATATAATGTGACTGGAAAAAAGGAATGTCTTCCTTTTCTACTAGAGTGAACCGTCTTTATGTAGCTGATAAATTTGTAATGTCTAATCAATACTAGAAATACATACCTACTCCGTTCTCAAAAAGCTTACGGTACTTACCCTATTATTATTACCTTATCTTATTATTCTTTGTTGATATTAGAAGGATCATCGTGATCAACCCTAAGGGTTAATGACGGGTCTCCTCTCAGAATGGGTTAGACTACAATCCACCATGCTAGCCTACTGAGAGTTGGTAGACTTCACACCTTATCAGGCATGCAGGTTTCCCCGCGATGTTTTCCGAATTGAAAGAATGCTACGACTATTTTTCACTTCAGAAAATTACATTAGCATTGATGGGTATTGCTTATACTGCGCTAAGTCAAAAGAACTGTAAATTATGCAATATAAGAACCATGTTGACACTTAGTAGCAAATAAACGTTTGAGTTTGAGTTATATTTCCAACAAGAAGAGAAAATGTTTCAAATGCTTAAAACGTTTGCGATTTGTGCTAAAGCTATAAATTCAAAAAAATAAATTGTTGTTGTACTTAACTCTAAAGAATTACAATTGTTATAAATCAGCCCATAATACCTACCTAAATATATATAATTAATCAAAGTTCCATGAACCAAATAACATTTATCCATTAAGAATATTGAAACTATTGTACCCAATCTTACCTTTGGTTTCCAAGCTACGATGCCTAGCTACTGTCCATTATTAATAGCGATTAATCTAGATTATCTAGATATTGGTATGAAACATTATTTCTCCTCATGATTTGGAAATGTTCTATTATACATTTAAACTTTTGTGAGTATACCAGTGACGAATGTGAGATAAGGGAGATAACTAAATTTTATAACAAGGCAATATTCCATTTTTTTTTAACTGCCTCATTAGTCTAGTGAGCCCCGACTGCTACGCTCCAGGTCTTGGGTTTGATTCCCAGGTCCAGCAAAGTGTTATTGCGTTAATTCTCAGTAGCAGCTCGGAGAATGACAATAGGCTCGCCCCCTATTACATAATTATGACCTAAACATAGCGCCGAACTGTGGGTGTACAGTAAGTACACCTCTGCTTAAGCCACTATTGTTCTTCTGTAATGGTCAATATACCTCGTATTCACCTTCAAAGCACACAAAGAAACACAAATTCATCACAGTTCCACAGTACAATCAACAAATAAAGTGTTTTAAACAGACAGTAAATTGTGGAAGCACATTTATCCGCACTCTCCGTCACTGTACGATATACTCTGACACGCATTCACTGGATTAAGCTTTGCATATTCCACAGAGCTGCCTGTACGGTACCTAACTCTGATTACATATGCAAGTGATGCAATAAATTGCCGAGTTAGCAACGGACACTTGCACTTGCTTTTATCTATGCGTTGCGGTGGTTGCGGCAAGTTTCCGAAACATTGTTCGGCTACGAAGGCCCGTTAGACTGCACTTTTAGCGTATGAGTTTGCCGCGTCATGCTTTTCATGTTTGTGTATACCCTGTGCTGTAAGTCCAGTCCCTCGCTTGCTAAAATACTTTAACTTGCAAGTCGTATAAATTGAACACTGTCTTGCATGTATGTAAGTCAAGAAAAAGTGCGACATTTTGCCGTTCGACAAACGGGCTTCATTTTTCAATTTTCATCTTTTTTTGAACTATGTGACATGAACAAAATACGCTTTTAAGATTCTTAAATCGTATATAACGGAAATCTACACGCAATTAAATTTTCAAAGGTACCTAATGGAATTTTGAATTTCTAAATCATTGATTCCAATCCAAATACTTGAATCATGTTTGTCTTCTGATATGAACTTTAGTATAATATTGAATAATACTATGGTGCACCATGCTAGAGCACAAACGTACGTATTTTCAGTTTTTGCACTATCATTCTTCAAAGAGTCGATGTTGGCAGCAGTTGGCGTTTTTATCTTGCAGACCTGCCAAGCCTTTTTATAACCTACTTTGATTTACCATTTTCGATTTAGTTTGGGATACCTACCAAAGGATCTCGATCTCCGTCAGTGTCAATATGTCACTGTCAATTTATTAGTAGTATTTCAAGCAATGGCATTGAAGGATAATAGTCTATGAGCTTACGTACCTATAAAAAATGTCTAATAGGAAGTAGGTATGTCTGAACTGGCCAAATTCCAACCCAAATAAAAATTAGAGCAATTTGAAATGAAATGAAATGAAATGAAATTTATTATTTGTAAGAATTGTAGTAAATTACAGTTGGTTCAAATTAAGTAAGCACTAGGACAATTCGCTAAATATAGCATACAAATTTAGATTACTTTTGAAATAACAAACTTTTTTCACGTCCTTAAATCTTATAACTATGGTGCGTTGATATAACTATTCTACTATAATTATTATATTTGTTTTTACTTGAACATACTACATATATTAAACAACATTTAACAAATACTCTAGTGTACTTTTAGCAATAATATTAACACATAAATATATTTAATAAGGGAATATATTGTTACTTAATTATATTTTATAAAAAGGCGGCATACACAAAAAGGTCGCTAGTCTCCACACACCTCGATAAAAACCGTCCTAAATTAGCTAATACAGGCAATTGCTCCTTTGTTATCGTCAACCTTAAAAAACCTCCTCAGTTTTATCCCCAACATTAGAGCCACGTGTCGTTATAAAGCCTGGTACAGACCATTTGAGCTCGCTACTAGGATAACATATTATAAGGAACACTGGCTGTTATTTTTATAGCAAGTGCCCCTAGTGGACTACAAATCAAGATAACAAGCGTAGATAGAGGCCAGTCGGAACTATTTACACATAGCCGTATGTGTTTTATTCAGCACAACTGAATTATAATTTACAATAGGTAGCTCTTTAATACGTTTTTGTTTGCTCAATATCCTTCAGTATTAGATACACACATGTTGAGTACTTTGGTTTAGTATCTCAATATAATACGAGTAGGTACCGACCTTTGTGTATTTATTGGCGTAGAATCCTCACGAATACTAAAGAACTAATTGACCTATTTTTTTTACCAAACATAAAATTTAACGTTCCCATACCATCAAGCCTGTATTCCCCGAGGAATGAGGCAGAGGTGTACTAATGTGCACCCACATTTCACCAGTATGTTTAGGTCCCATGTAATAGGAGGCGATCCTATTGCCATTAACCTCAAATTCGGACTCCGAGCTGCTACTGAGAATTTCATAGAAAAACCCAATAACATTTTGCTCGACCTGGGGATCGAACCCATGACCTCTAGCGTAGCAGTCGTGATTAGGACCAGTAGACTAATGAGGCAGTGAAATTTAACGTTCTTTTTCATATATTTGTTATGTTTATAATCCGCTTATAAATGAAAAAACTCTCTTTTCAGATATCTGCTAATCTTATCAGATTTATCAATCACTTATAAAAAAGCTCTTTGACTGACTTATTAGTCTAACGGTCCCAAGCGCGTCCGATCCTAATCCGAATACCCAGGTCATTATAGTGATTTGTAATGAAATTCTAAGAAGCAACTCAAAGTTTCGATTTGTCCCGAGTGAATGGCAATAGGCTCGCCCCTATTACATAGGAACCTATCCATACCGGCGATATTTGGCTGTTCAGGCTGTTCATTAGTACCTATCTATACCTCTGGCTTACCTTTCGGGGAATACAGGTTTGATGATATGTAAAATTCCAGGATAAGCTGTAACCAGTAAAATCTTACATAGTTTTTCCTTAAACAATAACTTTGTAACTATGATAGCGCACGGTTCTAGGTGCGGTCACTTTCCCGATCGTTTCAGGTTCAAATGTTCCTTTTGATTTATGCGTTAAACCCATTCCTGGAATGACTGCAGGAGGGGCTGGCAACAATATTTAGAAACATAGTACCATTTTTAAATGTTACTGTTACTTAAATGCTAAAAGCACAGTTTAAATGAATTATTAGAACACGTGTTGTCGAGAAAGATGTGAAAGTCGACAGATCACATACGCTGGAGAGATGATAGATGGGGATCCAAAGTCCTACAATGGAGACGAAGACACGTGCAGAAATGTCTGGAGGCAAATAATGAGATGATGCGATGATCTGGCAAGGGATCTGGACAGCAAGTATTCTATACAGAAGGCCAAAGATCGTTTAAAATGGCGAGCTTATGAAGAGATCTACATCCAGCATTGAATGGCAACAGGTTGATAAAGATGAGAAGGAAATACATGTTTGTTGACTTTGTCAAAGAAAAAGTATAACTTCAGATTATATCTTCGAACAAAGCGCTTCGTTTAATAATGATCTAACTTCACAACAGGTTAGTTCATAGATAGAATATCCAAAAGTAAAAGTTGGCAGATCACATATGCTTGAGAGATGATAGGTGGAGACCCAAAGTCCTGCCATGGAGACCGAGAAATGCGCAGACGGTTCGGTTCAACGCGCTTCGGGTTTTCAAACCGAAAATAATAAAAAACTAATGCAATTGCAACGTAAGTTGTACTAGACTTAAATGCCAAAATTTTTCGGGACTACATAGTTTTATGCAAATACATAGGTAGAATTCACAGTCAATAAAAAAAAATTGTAACTGTAGGTACCAGTACAAATTTTACGCACACCTAAATTTTTTTTTAATTTTTATTTAAGTGAATTCGATAAACTTTGACGATGTCGCCCCAACCCGGACTATATTTATTTAATTATCGTGAACGAATTTACAAGAGATTACTTATTAAAAATGGTTAAAGTCAGCATCAAAATATCTACACATACAAACTATTCATAATGAACTGAGCCACTATGGAAATTAAATCATAACTCAACGGTACGAAGGATGATTTAGAATGAACTCGCACGCGATAACTGTGATTCTGAAACGATTTTATTCTATCACATTTAGATAGAGTTTAGATATACTTATTTAATGCAAACAATCCAGGCGACTTCAGCGGCAGAGCTGTAACGCCAATTTAATTATTTTTCTCCTAATAAGCGCATAAATACAAAAGCTATAACAGAAAATAATAATGAATGACTAGTGTATTTTTATACGACAAAATGCTATATCTCCCACTTTGTTACTTGTAAAAATAGACGGGGCTGTGTGTTTGTTCAGCAAACATTGATCTAGAAGTTTCCCTTTATTTATTATAGAATGACAAAACAAACGTCTGCTAGTCGTTATCGAACGCCTTCAGGCAAAAATGAATACTGTGAAAGGTACTGGCTTCACATCAAGCTATACAAATCCAGTATACGCTGGTCTTGCATTGTAGGGAAAGCCTTTACAATGTGACCTCAGCCTATACTGGATTTGTGCGATGCGTACTCGAAATCAATTCGTAAGTGCGTGTATGTTACAAGATGTATGAACGTGAAAAAACCAATAGAACTACTTATGCAAACATTATAGCAAGTCGCGGACAGTTGTTTCTGCCCCGTGAGAAATAGGCGTGACTAAGTATGAATTCCTGTAGGTATATATTAATTAAAACACTACACTCACGAATGAATACAAACATTCTTATAAATATCAATAAACCACATACAATCATATTTGTTTGCCAAACCACAAAAGTACCTAACATTAAAATTGGCCCTATTTGATTGGTAATATTATAATAATAATTATAATGAGTAATATTTTTGATAACACATAAATGCGTCGGTGTTGTGTTCGGTCGGTGTGTTACCGGCGAGAATTTATATTGAAACATTACTTTCCAGTTTCCTTTACATTTAAACACAATCTTCTACACAATTATGTAAATTAAAAATGAATTGCCGAAATGTATACGTACTCGCATAACTTCCGAACGAATGCACCAAATTGTTTAATTCTTTATTTTTTGTGTGCGTTATAGTCAGGACAAGGTTTGGAAACATTGAAAAAAATTAACATATTTTTTAAATTCTCATACTCAATATGAAATATGGCGGTACGAAGTTCGCCGGGTCAGCTAGTTTAGGATAAATAAATCTTATTTTGTATACTATTATTATTTTTTAAAAAATGTCCGACGCCCTAGCCATTTGGCTACCGCCGCTTTTTGAATTCATTGAAGGCCCAAGCCAATAACAGTAACGTTAATAGTATCGTCTGTTCACTGGTGTTGGCCGTCATTTTTACTGTCTGGTTTACTGAAGGTAATTGGCTATTTCAGTGTGCATAACACCGGCCACTGTCCGGATGTCAGTTGTCCGGTAACGACATTACTTAATAGCATAATACGGTGGTGACCCCTCGCGGACGCTCGCCGACGCTGCCGATACCGGCTCACTCTCTCAAGATTAACTTCGGAATAAGGCAATTCATCCAAAGAACAAGTTTATTACTTTCAAGTTCTCCGTTCTATGCGAGAAGGTCGCTCGAAATTCACAATGGGCCCAATTACAGAAATCGTAAAGATCCGACAAATTTCAGCAGTTTTCATCGTTTTTCGACACTTAATCCACTTTTACTTAATGTCGGATATAATTATGGAAGTTTATGAATGCCAAAAACATTAGTACTGAAAGGTATTTGTATAAGAACGGTATAAACGAGTTCACGTGTGTGCGTACAATATTCTGGCTTTGTGTAAGACCCGTACAATAATTCTTATGGCTCATAAAGTTGTGCAAACTTATTATACGAGGTAATAGCTTTGTTTACGTGTAGTTACCACAAGTACCATTTAGCATGCAGTGGTAGAAAATTATAGTTATAAATATGAAGTCTATGTTGTTCATTCTGATGTTAGCTCTTTCCTTTTTAGATACAGTGGGCGCGCCCGCCCATCCCCGACACAATGTAGTTACAATTTAAGACACGTACTCTCTATTATTTATAAACGTTGTTTAAGGTTAGCGAACATTCGCCGGAAGAATTACATCTGATTTAACTGGAACTGTGCTAGCTCTTATAAGAATTCTTCGCTCCGAGCTTATTACCTGCTCAACGTCCTACGTGAACCGTTCACGGTTAGCTACAGGAAAGGGGAGCTTTATTAAAGACGCAGTTGAAAGAAAAAAAAAATCAACCACACCCACACGATTTACAATTACCGTGTTTAAAATAAAAATCATAATGATACTTTTCAATTGTTCAGAAGTTCATAATAATAACGCTTAACGTAAATATGTACTAGTGATGGTCTATACAAAAGTAGTTGTACTACCTATATGATATGTTAACCCATGTGTTATTGAAATGTACGTTTTTCAATAACACATGGGTTAACATATCATATAGGTAGTACAACTACTTTTGTATAGACCATCACTAGTACATATTTACCTCCATTTGTTTTGTTTCGGTCCTGGGAAGACAATCCGCCGAGTATAATAAGTATATTTCTAAACGCAGAGTATTTTCTAAACAAATCCAATCACCATTATACATTTTACCAGCGTTAAACATGTAAACGGCGTTCCTACACTGCAGTGGAATATCTAATGAATTTGTCGGTTGTGCCATTGGATGCTAGGAGCTAGTACTTATAGAGTAACTCGCTCGTTATCTTGACGATTGTTGTAAGCGCCGAGTTTCCCCGAAGCTTTGTTTTATGGCGCCGGCAACGGTGACGTAATTTGTCAAAAGATTCAACTAAACGCTTATCCATTACCTTTACATAAAATGCTCATTGCTCATAATATCTGACGGTGATACTACAACTTAACTAATCTCTACGCAAATTAAGCTTACGTTATTTCAAGTTACTTTACGTAAATAATGATTAATAATTAAGAAACATATAAGGAAGCTAGTGATTTCGAAATCAAGACGACCACCACCTCGGTCCCCCTTAAGATGGATGCTGTAACTTAAAAGATTCCAAACATTGGGATTGATTATATTAATATATAAAAAAATCGTTTAAATATATCATATCTAGGGGAAAACGAGGCGAAGGAAGTAGGGCACTACCTACCTTTTATCGAAGCGTTTTGTCGAGAAAACGTTTTCCGCATTGTTGATTTTTTTTATCTGTAGGTATATAGTCCTGCATTTAACTACGACACATTTTATATGAATGATTTATAGGTATAAACAATGCAAGCAAGAACAGACGCCATTTTAATCTAACGAAACAAGACGATTTCCATTTTTGCTTGTTCAAATTCAAATTTTTATATTCATCCGTATAATGTTGGTACGGAAGTTGATACGTCCATATAGGAACCGGATTTGCGACGGATGCACATTTACAAACCATATCCTACGTGTTTAAATTTCGAATGCCATCTCAATATTCAATTTGGAATTCATTTCGATATTACTTACGTGAGGAAAACAGAAAAAAGTAAAACTTGAAAAAGCTCGTGTATGCAAAAAGTCTTTATGCATTTGAAGGGTTCACTTAAACCGCGGAACTCAGCGGAACCCGATGGAGGAATTGAAAATAGAGCCCTTGTTATTTCGAGTACATGTGAAGTGGAATACAAAGGGGAACATTGTCTTTGGTTCCTCGTTATGCGGCGCTCGCAGACGTCTGATAACAAACCGCGGGTTAGGCACTCTCGCATAAAAGTATATTTTATTTGTTATCCAGTTAACTTTAGTGTAGGTTTATTTCAATTGTGCATATAATATTTATATTGACGTGATACTTTTGTTACATAACTTACCATCACACCTGTATTCCCCGAAGTGTTAGGTAGAAGTGTACTTCTATACTAAAAACCACAGTTCGCTGGTATGTTTATATTTCATGTCCACTGCTAGGCTGGCGCTTCCACTCAGAATGAGAGGGATTAAGCCATAGTCCAGCACACTAGCCTACTGCGGGTTGGCTACCGAACGTGACCGAACTCCTACTGAGAATTTCGTAGAAAATTCCAATAATACTTTGCTCGACATATAAAACGAACTTAGGACCTCTAGGGAAGCATTTGCGCTTACGGCTACTTTTACCACCATGAGTAAGGCCCCATGTGGGCGTGAACTTATTGACACAAATCAAACACCGAAACTGCTTAAGTGCTTAGAAATGTATACGAATCACAATAGAATATTGCTGAGAATTGAACCCAAGACTCACGCTCAAAACCATCACTAGACCAATGAGGACCAATCGTTTTGTAAGTAATGAAATATCACCATAATAGATGCACTTATGACCTAAACATAATTATAATCAAGATCAACAGAGTAATAATGACCTCTTAACAAATTTTGCGAAATCATGCTTGACACTATATATTCACTCATATTGTTCACAATACGTATAGAATGCAATACGTACCTCACATTATACACATTTACACATACAACACGAGTGATGTTATTATCTGCAAATGTGATGTAATATGTAGATAGGTGTATATAAGTAATACACATTGATTGCAGATGTCGGTACTGAAATCATTTCCTGTTAATAATAGCTCGGTCACCCCATTCATGACTGTCTGTAGAACGGTGGATATATCCTCCCCTCTCCATATTTGGGAAGTATTAAAAGAGCTTTCATTAGTGATGACATAAAGGGGACCTTCGGCAGTCATCATCATCATCAACCCGGATCTAATCACAGAACTGACAATAATTTACTTGATCATTACATTATGAACCCGGTCTGGCACATCAAAATTAAGAGAGAGGTGATACAATCTGATTATTATTATTGTTTTGGACTTATTGCCCTTTATCTCTCAGCTACGAAAGCAATCTTTAAGAGATTTTATAATGCATTACATATTATTTTACATTACAGATTATTCGAAATAACTCTACTTGTCAGAGTTAGCTGTACCGAACTACCGCGCTGGTAAAATCGTTTAATTAAGTGCTCTCATACATAAATATCGAAATTAGTAAAGAAAATAATTAGAAATATGAACCATATGACCCCAATTGTCTTTAGGTACACCGCTTACTCTTCTCTGCTCTTGCTATACAAATTTACCACTGGTTTCTAACACTTAAGCGAATATTAGACATTGAAAAAAAAACTATTAAGCGATAAAATCCGTAAACAGTAGTTCTATTTTTAAATTTACCACTGCTAAACTACTTCCAGACAACATCAGACAGGCTTAGTTATTTCAAACAAACTGTATTTAGATTTTCCTTTATTGTGTTGTTTCTTTTTACAAAAAAACTCCGGGTGGGAGCAAGATCTTGCCAGGATCGCTTATGACCTCCGATACTGACAAGTCCCTCAACATATCCTTTTTTTTTGTCGGGGTTGGAAATGCTTTATGTACTATCCACCGCCCTGGGGAGAGCGATGGGGTGTGTCGGACTCCGCTCTGAAAAGAGCAATCTACCGACTGAAACCAACCTCGGCGTTTCGCGTCACCACTTTAGTGCCGGGAATACGAGAGCGTTGTGATATTCCTTCGCAGACCTGGCAGTGGCGGGCCGCCTATCATCATATCCTGCGGTAACCAATATCCTTCATTCAACCACTCATAAAGGTGATTCGAGCCACAAAGGATCGTGCAATGGCGGCCGCAGAAGCTAATTACACAAAGAGACGTCGCTAATTACAACCGAGATATTAACCGTGCTGTAATCAAAGCTATGTTTAATATTAGGAACATTACGACCTGTATCCTCAAGAGTATGTTCTTACCATAATTGTACTAGTAATTTGAAAATTGGAGTTACAACAGTGTAGTGTATTTGCCCTCGTGATATGATCGTTGCACAGCCAAATCAGAGGTTTTTAGTTCGAATTCAACGCCTCTGACTTTTTAGAATCAACAATTAATTATTATCATTTGCAAAACTGTGATGAAAAACATCGTGGGGAAACCTGTACGAGAGATTTTCTTATCGGCTTAAGAAGTCTGCCAAGTCTTTTTAGGCATTTATGATCCAAAAGCTACATTTGTAACCCCAACATTAAACAACATTTTGCCCAGCATTATGATGATAAATTCAACTGCTGGCAGTAAATTGTACTTCTTAGAGGAGCCACCACGCTAGCATACGTGATGGACTGGCAGACTGCGATCACCGTTGTCAAGAAAATCTATCTGGTAAGCAGTTTTCCTCATAATATTTTCCTTCACCATACGCCTATTTACCTATTTATGGAATAACAATATATTTCCATAATATTAATCGTATATAGCGGTCATTAAGTAGGTAAGGTACACTTGTTTCAACACTTAGGTTTCAACGGTTTGATAGCCATGATGAATGGTTAATTGGTTTGAAAAGTAGCTTGATACGTGGTTAACAGTAAGCACGCGATGTCGCGTTTATGCTCACACACATCTAGGCTAAACATGTACCTATAAATATTACATTGAACCAAATAACAAAAACTTGATCTTTATTAAATTACTAGCTTTCTGCCCGTAGCTTCGCCCGTATGGACTATATGTTACTTTTCATTTACAGGATAATATTGTATAGCCTATGTCACTCAGGAATAATGTAGCTTTTGGTGAAATAGTTTTCAACCTCACAAACTTTACCTCTTTATAATATTAAAAGTAGTAAAAGTGATAAGTAAAAGAAATGTGTAATGAAGTATGTTTTATTAAATATAATAAACTCTTTGTTCATATCCTACCATTGTTTTGTTATGAAGGAGATGGCTGTACAATGAATAATAACTCCCTCTCTTTCTTAATTTCGATAAATACCTACAACGATGTATTTAGGCCTTCATAGCATGACGATGGTTTTCTTTATTAAAAATATGCTTTTTTGGTATGTTTTTTTAAGTTTACTATCCTTTTTATTAAGATAATGTCTAAATATTTAATTTAATGAATTATACACAATTATTCTATATTGCTTCGCTAGAGGTCCTGGGTTCGATTCCCAGGTCGAGCAAAGTGTTATTGAGTTTTTCTATGAAATTCTCAGTAGGAGCTCGGAGTCTGGATTTGTGCCCGGTTAATGGCAATTTGCTCGCCTACCTAAACATACCGGTGAAATGTCGGTGCACATTAGTACACCTCTGCCTAACCCTTCGGGGAATACAGGTGTGATGGTATGTTATGTTATTCTATATTCATAAAAAAATAGCCAAAAGCAATTTCGTCCTGCCTAATTTGTTATTACAACCGTTGGCTATTGTCCAAATGTTAGTGATAATTATTTAATTACACGTTAAAAGTTAAGGTTATTAGCAAATTCACATTACGGTTAGTATTCATTGTACTAATATCAGGTTTGGCTAGTTGGTTACTCTCTATATAAAACGAAATACGTACCTACATACTATTTTATGAATGACAAAAAAACCAACAGATACTTAATCTTCAATGAACATTTTTGGAAAGCTTGTGATAAAAAACGAAGGTTGATTATTTTCTATTACCAATGAAAGATCATCATCATCAACCCATATATTTTCCCACTTGTGGGCACGGGTCTCCTTTCGGAATGAGAGGGATTAGGCTATAGTCCGCCACGCTAGCCTACTGCGGGCTGGCAGACTTAACACACTATCGAGAAAATCTCTCATGCTTGCAGGTTTCCTCACGATATTTTCCTTCACCGTTTAAGCGCGTGATAATTAAGTATTCATACGCACCTGACTTCGAAAAGTTAGAGGTGCGTGCTTTGGATGGAGACGTTTGACATAGCGAACATATGGTTATATCACAAGGCTGTCACTGCTTTAAAGTTAAGTTTTATGAACAATTGTTTAATATGTATCCCATATCAATTCATCCTAGCTTCATTCTAAATATTCATCACAAATTCAAATCAATTTTCTATTGAATCTGAAGTTAAGGCTTCAATAGAAAATTAAATGTTGTCGTTCATCCAAATGACACGAACAAAATTTACATTATCGTACATTGTTATCAGATATTATATGCAGTACAACATTTTGTTTTGGAGGACCTTAAGCCTCATTTTGTACAAGCCTCGAGGTGAATATTACTCGCATACAGGGAATAAATCATACGTATATTAGATCCTCCTGGGATCTTCAGCGACTTCATATATACGGGAAATTGCATTCGTGTCCCTTACAGCGATAATTTATTAATTTGTCCACAAACGAGTCGGGGGGTCGCCCTGATAAATTATTGACTCCTAACGTCTGACAACCCTGGCTGTACTTCGGAAAGCAACATGGAATAAGTTGAATATCAATATTATTTAATTAAATTCAATGGCCTAGTGTCCCTAAGCTTGACTGCTACGCTAGAGATTGTGGCTTCGATTCCGCGGTTAAGTAATGTGTTATTGAGTTTTTCATAATATTCTCAGTAGCAGCTCGGAGTATAAAATTGTGCCCCGTAAATGGCAATAGGCTCACCCCTATTACATGGAACCTAAACATACCGGCAAAGTGTGGGTATATAATCGTACACCTCTGTCTTACCCTTCGGTGAATACAGGCGTGATGTTATGCTATGTTATCTTTTGCCTGTCACGAAAAATACTCAGAGACCTGTTAAACTTAAATCAACAATACTATTGAGCCCTTAATAATTTTCACACATAGCAACACATGTTTCATAGAGTGACAATTGCAATGTTGGCCTCCAGCGGATGGTTCAACTTCAGCAATCAAACATAAACACTACAATAAGACATGAGTGTGGGTGGATACTAAATGCTACATGCCTCAAATTCATTCAAATATAAATGACATTATACCAAGTAATATATCATTGAAATTGGCAATTATTGGCAATAGGCTCGCCCCCTATTACATGGGACCTAAACATACCGGCGAAATGTGGATGTACACCCCTGACGAATCCTTCGGGGAATACAGGCGTGATGGTATGTTATAGCATTGAGAACAGAACATGTCAAATACAAACATGTTTGGATTTTTTTAAGAGACAATGATTCTGTGAGTTTGTTTTGCGATTTATTTTCAGAGGTCATCAGTTAGGATACCTGTGTCATATACATAGTTAATAAAAATTATAAAGTGTTTTAAAAATATCTATTTACAGACATAAATATAATTTATCACGCCTATTCCCCGCAGCCGTGTAGGTACTGCTTTAAAGTATGTTTTGGTCTCATGTAATATAAGGTGAGCACCTTTGTTCATCTTGGAAATAGAACCTCGGATATCTCGCTCAGCAGTCGCACTTTTCGACCACTAGACTTATGACGACTCACAGAAATCATTCACGGTTCGTAGGTTAAGTATTTGCTGCAAAATAATTATAGAACGGATATCACGATTAATTAAAAACCACAGACAATTTCATTATACACAAAATATTTCATATTATTATGTAAAACTGTGATTTTGACGTGATGCCGGATTCAAAGGGTGACGAAACATGACAAAGCATCATACATGTATGTACTTATATACGGTTAGACTGCATACAGTATCAGGACAATGCAGACCTTTACAATTTTGAGCTCATTCATAAATAACATTAAATGAAATTGTGACGCTGTGGGCAGGGCCGGATTAAGCAAACGCGGGGCCCGTAGCATATTATATGGAATAATCCACTTTTCCATCATATTATTTTAGTGTCTTATAAGTTTCATTCAAAAAATTAAGCTCGGGTGGAAGTTGCCAGCCCCCCTGATATCCCCCTTTTGGGCGGCGCCCGCAGCATATGCTGCTCCTGTGGGTATGTACACTAAATTAAAACGTTAAGTTCCACTGAAAGTGTTTCCACGAAATCTGTTTATTATTTTTTTCTGAAATAAATATGGTATGAATTTAACACCAACAGTATAAGACAGCTTATATTCTGATACCTACGCAACACCTACCTAAAGAAATGCTAAATGTTATTTATTATAACCAAAAGCTAGACATGAGAATAACAATGGGTATATGAAACTCAAAGCCAATTACAGGTTTCCACGAATATTTCAGCAGTATTAAAGAGTATTATTACAAAAACATTACGTTATAATGAGCAGTTTTTCTAGAATCGCTGAGAGCGAAGGTTCGTTAATTTACGAGCGATTAATGGATCAAAAGAGAAATCCTTACATGACTCATTAACACTAACCGCAAGTTTCTCTGTTTTGCTCGCACGATATATGAGCAATACACTCTTAAAGCTTTAAAAAATCTTTAACAATACAGCCAATATCAAACTAAATTAAGTGAAAAAGACGGGTAAACTTTTAAAATGGAATATAGGATCGCAGGAATCAATTTATAACGTCAATTGGACAGTGCGGTGTGGTTGGGTCGGCGCGACCTAAGCTAGAGTGGCGGCAATCCGTCAATGTCCGAAGTAAAGCCCCTTAAATGCGTTCTTAAATACGCCACCGGCCGGCCCGCAGGCCAACCATCCTCGCCCACGCCCACGAACCGCTGTCCACTGTGATGCCCACCGCGATCAATATCGTCCTCCCCTATAAACTAATTTCTGCCTCTTTTCCCACTCCGATATGCTTTCAGTATGTAGTGTTTCTGGAAATTTAAGATTTATGCAACAGTACCTACAACACTTCCCGCAAAATATTAAAGTACTGAAAAACTTCTTATTTTAACAAAACAGTTGAGACCAAATATTAAAAGATAAAGGATCACTTGAAACTTAGTTCATTTCCTTCACGTAAAGGTTTCGTGTGCAAATATTAGGACCTCTAGCGATGTTTGTATGTATTCAATATTTGTGACTTAAGTACTTACATGAAGGTTTTACCAAATCCCTTTCATAAACTTTAGTTCTCTATCGAATTTCAGATCAAAAAGTAAAAGACAGGCACTAAAGCCTAGGTCATTGTTTACAGAAATAAAGCAAGAAAAATTGCGGTGTCTGTATTCCGAAGATAGGATGTATGTGCAAGAAATGAGCAAATAAATCAATTACACACCGGCAGGCGGCGCCGCGGGAAATAATTGGATTTATACTCAAGCGCCCCTGGGGCCGATCGCCGGTTTATTGTCTACATTCCTCGATTTCACGGAAAAAAACTGGCAGCCCTTGGAACACCAGATATCTTCGCGAGAAATTAAATGTCACGGTATAAGGAAAAACTGCTGTTCATTTAAACAAATTATATTTGTTTAGCTTCAAATTTGTTAGTGTAAACAACAAATTCTTAGTCACAAAGTTCTCAGATAAGAGGGGTTTACAATGTCACAGTAAATTGTTTCATCAGCAATCACGAGAGTTATTTAATTAAAACTGTTACAAGTAAGTCATAAAACTAAGCCTGAAATCTTTGTCGTAGACGAGCTTCGGGGCTTGGCTCAAACTTACATCTACATTCGTTAACTAACAAGTGCAAAAGTTTTAACTACACTTCACGCGATTACACAGGCGACATTATACACTGTATCTTAGGTAATTTATATTACATATTGACTATTGTTTCCAGAAATGAGATTTCCATGTTCATTACATGACTAACATTATCAAAGGCAATTTTTTTAATTCTCCTCAGTCTTATCATCTTCATCATCCCATACTCGTCCATTGCTGGACGTAGGCCTCTCCTAGTGAACGCCACAGAGCCAGATCTTCGGCTTTCCTCAGTCTTATAAATAGGCACAATCTATTGCTACGGCCCCCACGGGCCGGCACGGGCTGAATTAAACGTGTTGACGGTCACCTCACACCCAAGAAACAGGTGATACTTACTGCTGTGTATGTAGGCCTTAAAGGCTAAAACCTTAAAACCACAACGTAATGTTTCTGTCTATATCGATGCTTTGAGCTATCGGATTCGCAAACGTATTCTCTTCACAGGTAACAGAGACTTCCATTAAAACCATATCTCACTTTAGTTCCAATTTCATATTATAGGTCATAAATAAGATATATTTTCCAAATGATATAAACTTTAAGATAAGGTGTCACCATCCCAGGTTGAGTCAAGCTTCCGATTGTAGTTCGTAAAAAATTTAGGCTGAAATATACAGGAGAAATCAATTTCTTCGAGTCAGCGGTATTTATAAATAAGTGTTACTAAAAGGTACGCACGGCTACACATAAAGCTATAGATACAAATTCAGTTTACCTACCAGAAAGCTTATGATCTAGGAACTATGCGAGATCAGCTTAAACTAGAACTGCATAGGTTGCCCTGTAACCGTGTGTTAAAAGCTCGATACTAGGCAAATACTATTAAACTTCTCTTTGATTCTAGGCAAATAAGATTGAAGTTAATACCTATACGTATACGATATACCTATGTTTCGAAGAATACAACACTGTTAAAGTTAAGTCTCTGGGTATTTCTCGAGACTTGCATAAGATTAAATTACTTTTTAACAGTACTTAACATTCAAAGCTATTAAATTAGTTTTGATATGAAATTTTTATTTGTATTTTGAGTTTTTATATTATTTAGCTTGTTTCTGAAAGGATAGGCCTATGTCAAACTGGAAATCCTTTTCTGATAACTCGTTTATTCAAAAAAATATCTATTAAGTATTTTATAACAACGAAGAATGGAATATACAACATAATCTTATCGATCTAAGAAATTCAAAAATAAATCTAAACATCTTCACAATACGGTTGAGAAATGGTTGAAACCTACGTTACATTGAAATTTCACACACTTAACTAATTAGTAACTTAATTATAGTGCTCCTCTCACAAGTCTGATCATGAATATCAGTTCCACAGCTCTTAAAAGGAAACATGAATTGACTTTATTAAAATTAATGCTAATTTCGCTTAATTAGGTATCCGAAGAATTTCAAACAGTTTGCATGCGGGCCGCGACCCGATCTTAAGTAGACCTGCATTTTAAATGCAAATTATTTGTGAGAGTGCAATTACAAATTGGGTAAATCTGGATATTATGTAAATTTGCTGTATGTAAAGTTACACCGCACGTGTAATGAAGCGTTACTTGTAGGAGACGGGGTCACAGCCTACATTGTAATCTAATTATGTACAAAGAAACTTTGTGACTAAATATATCGGTATTCAGGCTACCTACGGAGATATCTACACTAATATTATGAAGAGAAAAATGAATAAATGTTTGTATGATATCGATAAACTCTAAAAACTGATGAACCGCTTTTAATAATTCTTTCGGTATTAGTAAGCTAAATTATTCCCAATTAACGTAGGCTATTTACTAACTCCCACGGGATAACACGGATCCTATACCTGAACATGCAAAGACATGCAAAGCCGCGGGCAACTCTCTAGTTACTTTTCAACCGACTTCAAAAAGGAGGAGGTTCTCAATTCGTCTGTATGTTTTTTTTTTTTTTTTTTTTTTTTTGTATGTTTGTTACGCGATATCTCCGCCAGTTGTGGACCGATTTTAATGATTGTTTTTTTGTTTGGTAGGTCATACTTCAGAGGTGGTCCCGTTTAAATTTTATCGAAATCGGTTAAGCAGTTTTGAAAATATCAACAAAAATCTAAAATTTGTTTACATTGATGATATTATCGTTTACTCCGAAACATCGCTGTCTTATTGGAGCAGTGCGTTTAATTGGCTAACAAGTACTTCTAAACAAACTTTCCACAAAAAATTACAAAATAAAATTACTTTTAACAAAAAAGTTAAACCGCCTTCAAAAAATAATAAAATAATTTTGTCTAAAACAGTTTGGGAAGTCGGTGGCGAAAATAAAAGACCCACTCAAATAGAAGTCACCGACTTCCCAAACTGTTTTAGACAAAATTATTTTATTATTTTTTGAAGGCGGTTTAACTTTTTTGTTAAAAGTAATATGTATAGAATTTAGATATATGTATAAGTTTAATTATTGGCTGAATAGAATATTGTATATCTATATTCGTTCCTCTGTGTTATTCTACAATATATAAATATGATCTAGTCAGATCTTAGTGCATGGTTGGTCGGTTTACAACCCGTAGGATACTGAAATTGTTATTAATTAGAGAAACGTCGGCAAGCTGATCAAGCAAATGGATTTGCAATTCCGATCATAGGCGAGCTATTTGATAGTGTTGCACAATTCATTACTACAGTTTCAGATATAATAATGAATAACCAATGTTGTCCTAGGTACTCAGTTTTAAGTTTGTCCACATGTTATATTATTGTGGTCTATTACTAATTAATTTGGAATGGTAATACGCAAAGTCAACATTTTACGTTTCTATTATAATTTAATTAAACAAGCCCAATACATATTTCAAAAAATCGGAATGACAAAAATTGCCAATAAATCCCTAGAAACATCTATTTTCTTCTCATTACAATTAAACTTCTTTGTACTTTCTATAAATTATTGTCAATTACAAAAGAATCTGTAGTCAAAAATGAAAAGCTTTAAAAGTCCGAGCATTGAGTGAATATGATTGATTCAAGAAAAATTTCTCAATCACAAGAAGTACAGAGCTTGACAAACAAAATATTACTTTAATTCATAAAAATAACATAAAACAGACACAACTTAACTGAGTTTAGACGTCGTCTAAGTTATGAGTTGTTTATTAGAAGCAGAGCAGCCAACATAAAACCTGCTGTGAACTATTAGCCAGTACATTAACGACCCGCAACATAGCCAGGAGTTGTCGACTAACTGAAAATTGCGGTGGCAGCGGGCACTGTCGACTGCCAAACGAACTGTGAAAATAACGGGCAAGCGGACTACCGCTTGCCCGCGTCTTAAATCGACTAATGCACTCGCGCTGTGACTGCTTCGCCATATTTCACCAACAAACGTTAGCGTATCGATGTATATAAAGGTTATGTTTTATGTTTGTTATATAATAGAATTCAAATTACTGACGCTATCAAAAACAATAGACTTCTTTGGAAACATATAAAAAATATCACCTATACAAATAAATCACAAACAGAGAACTTAGAATTGATGCAGGTTAAATCTTCTCCCATAGAATCCGCTAACTTCATAAATAAATATTTTGCAGGTATAGGTAGAGATCTGGCCCAAAACATAGCATCTGGTACTAACTTATATAGCCAACTCCTAAATAAAACGCTATCACACACAAGCTCAATGGTACTTCTGGATACTGATCAATCCGAAGTTTGTACTACGCTTCTGAACCTACGATCAGACAGTGCCCCCGGATGGGACAATATACCCACTTCCTTCTTGAAACTTGCTAAAAACGAAGTGGTACCTATTATCACGCACCTTGCTAATCTATGTTTTCAAAAAGGCGATTTTCCAGCCCCATTAAAAAAATCTGTTATTACGCCTGTGTATAAGGGTGGTGATAGAGACGACATCAACAATTATCGACCTATTTCTGTTTTAACTGCAATTTCAAAAATAATTGAAAAATTAATAAACACTCGTCTCTTGCAGTATCTAAATAGATTTGATATTCTGTCACCTTCTCAATTTGGATTTAGGCAAAAAAAGTCAACTGAAGATGCTGTTATAGCACTAAGTTCTTTAGTAACCGAACAACTAGATAAAGGAAATAAATGTATGGCAGCCTTTCTGGATTTAAGAAAAGCCTTTGACACCGTCTCTGTACCCATTCTTTTACACAAGCTCGAAGCTATTGGAATTCGCGGAATACCACTGGCGCTTTTTAAAGATTATCTTTCTGGTAGAACTCAAAAAGTGAAACTTGAACAAATTGTTAGTGAGGACGCAGATGTATCATACGGCGTACCTCAAGGTAGTGTACTAGGACCTACTCTTTTCTTAATTTATATTAACGACCTATGCAACATGAGGATTACTAATGCCAAAGTATTCTCATACGCCGATGATACAGCTGTCGTTTTCTCAGAGAAAACATGGGAAAGTGTAAAAAAAAGTGCAGAAGTAGGGCTAGCTCTTGTGGCAACATGGTTAACAAAAAATCTGCTCACCCTGAACACTAGCAAAACTAACTTCATTTGTTTTAATATTTATAATCAGTTTCAACCGGACAAAGAATTTAATTTAAGAATCCACATGTGCGACATTGCTGCGGATGAAACTTGCTGCAATTGCCCTGCTATCCAAAAAGTTACCCAAACAAAATATCTGGGAGTGATTATTGATCAGCGTCTTTCCTGGTATCCTCAACTGGAACAGGTTATGAGTAGAGTACGAAAACTCATCTGGATATTCAAAGAGCTGAGATATGTTGTACCAAGAAGAATAAATGTAAATAACAACGATAAAAGAAACCTACTAAATGAAATTTATATATCTTTGGTCCAGTCTGTTTTAGTATATTGCATAGCTGTATGGGGTGGAGCAACGAAATCTAGTTTTCTAGAGTTAGAACGCACTCAAAGAGCGTTAATTAAGGTGATGTATTTTAAAAAAAGAAGATTCTCCACTGAAAAGCTTTACGAATTATCCAATCTGCTGTCTGTGAGAAAATTGTACATCCTTCATATCATCCTGAAAACGCATAAAGAGATACCATATGATCCTAAAATATTAGAAAAGAGAAAAAAACACTTCATAGTAAACATTACCACAACCAAAACAGAATTTGCCACCAGGCAATATAAAAAACGCTCATCTTTTTTGTACAATAAAATTAATAAACTAATATATATTTATGATAAAACAAAATTTGATTGCAAAAAGAAGTTAATAACATGGCTATACAATGTAACTTATCATGATACCGAGTTACTTTTGCAACAAGTGATCTAACAATCCAATACAGAATGATGTTACTCGCTTATTTATATTTGTCTCACTATCTCTCTCTCTCCTTCTCACACACACGCAAACACACACACTCACACACGCACGCACACACACACACACACACACACACACACGCACGCACGCAAGCATACTCACACACTCATACAATTTTCTTTTGATCGTATCTTAATATTGTTATTTCTCTCTTACTATTTACCTATTTGTAAGTTTATTATAATGTAAGGGAAGAGCGGAGCCTTCAACTACAGGCATTTTATATGCCTAAATGGAGACTCCTCGACGTGCAATGTAATGACAAAATTAATTGAAATAAACTTATTTATTTTATTTTTTTATTTTTTATTTATGTTGTTTTTCGCCTCTTCATAGCAAAAGATGAAAATAATTTTAACATAACATACCATCTCGAAGGGTTTGACAAAGTTGTACCAATGTACAGACACAGCTCGCCGGTAGGTTCCATGTAACAGGGATCGAGCCGATTGCTATTCACCGGGCACAATCCAAAACTCCGAGCTGCTACTAATTTTTTTTTTAACCTATAGCTATTTTAATGTTCTATATACCTACCCCAAATCCCCCTTCCATGCTTCTGAAGCCGTCGATACGTGATATGTGTGTTCATACGAAAATCTATGACAATCGTTGGTGGCAGTCTGAAGTCCAAAAAGTTTGGTTTTTCTGCTAAAAGCTTTAAAAATCTTTACGTTATTGAACTTTCTTTCAGACCAAATTGAAAAGGGGACCACCGCGTGTGTATTTCAAACAAAAAATGATATAGGTATCAAAAAGAGTTCGTAATTGATGGAGACATTGTATGTATAGGACCTCATCGTTTATACAAGTCAGTTAAAAATAACAAACATATTAAAATTACATCGGACAGGCAACACTTTGCATACATGCGTTTAATTCCGGCCTTTGCCGTTGTCGCAGATATGTGGCCAGTGTTTGCCCAACTAACTATTTCCGCACTGAAAACACTCCGGAAATTAAAACCAGAGAAAAGTCTCGCGGGACATTAACTCTAGCAGAGAAAGGATTTAATTCAAAATTTGTTTCATAGCTTATATTTGTTTGCGGGGAGATGAATAAGTACTAGTACTTCCCGGGACCGACGTAAAATGCTTTCAGTGACGCTTGTTTAAAATATACGCTCCTTAAAAGGCTACGAAATAAAAGGCTATGCTGAAACTTAAATAATTTATAGCAATCCTTTTTCAAAAGTAATTTTCTTTTGAAAGTGCTAAATTTGTAATGTTCGAATCGTTTTTATGGACTTCGTTAACGTTGTTTTGTTTCTTGTTCTCAAATACTTATAGGCAACTTCTACAATGCGCATGGTATTAATAAGAGAATAAGAATGCCTAATATTTTTTACCACTCTCCTTCAAAATAAATATAAAATTTCTGTTATAATTTAAATTCAAAAGCCATATACAACACAAACATTTGTCCGCGTAGCAGATCACAAATATCGTAGCTGGCGTAGCATCATACTCCGGCTACGCCGTAGCAACAGAACAACCTTTTTTTTACGTCGTCAACAACACAAAGCGTCAGTTCTATAATTTGGTTCCGGCTTTAATTTATTTTTCACATTTATTTATTTTAACAGAAGCAACCATTAATTTTGTTTCTTTGCAAGTGACACGTTTGAAATTTAAGTAGGCAATGAACAAAAATATTATGTTAAATATTAGGCTGTTATAGAAGAAAAAACAACAAATTTGGAGACCTGCTATAATTAGCTTAATAATAGCCAATAACGTAATAATTTCAGACCGCATTCCAGAATCTGAACCAACGCTATTTATTTGTCACGTATTATCTAATCAAACGTGTAAAACATAAACATCATTATTACATTATGCAGTGATAGCCTACTTTGATGTCGTGGGTTTCACGTTCGAATCCAAAGCACGCACCTCTGACTTTGTGCGCATAAATAGTTAATTATCACTCGCTTAAATCATCGTGAGGAAAAGTTTCCTTAATCTAAACCTCACGGAATTAAAATCTTTCAGGTGTATGGCTGAAGTCGACAGTATGCTATCGTGGTCGACCACAGCCTAAATGAGTAGGCTATCGTGGTCAACCATAGCTCAAATGAGCTTGATCAAAAAATGACTGCGGCACTATAACGTATTATATCATACTAACAAATTAGGACGCCCGCGCCAGTTATTAACTATGTATAGGTAATTTAACAATGTGAAGTTGTTCGCGTGAAGGGAGTGGGTTCCACCGACGCGACGGTTCGCCGTTCGTCTCTCGTTCCGCTCCGTCCCGCCGGGAAGCCGGCATCGCTTCGACAGTCGCGATGGGAATCGAATCAATTTGTCGAGACAACATTGCGCTCGTTCGATCTTCATCCACGTCTCAGTCTTATATAACCTCGACTGTGTAACGGAAATGACAAACGATCGTGCGATTTTCGTGCCAAATGCGTTCTTGAGCTCCCGATAGCTTGTTTAAACGTCAAGATACCTTTATGTTCGGTACTTTTAAACAAACATGCAGTGAATTAATGTTAAACTGGGATATAAAAACAATTGTTAAACCGCAGGCAACCAGCGATAGCATGTGAAACAAATATGAGGCTGGCAAGCGGCGCACGCCCCGGGCAAGGCGCACTTGCCAAATGTGCCATCCGATAGCGCCAGAACATTGTAGCGAATTTACTACCACCCTATTAGCACTAAATCTAAACATTAACCCGATTCCGGTAACCAAACTTCACGAATACTTGCGCCGAATATCGGTCACTGAGTGTGAAATAGTTTCACTCGAGACTCGCTTGCTTTTGGCAAGAGTTCCACCATCCGATTGCTAATGAGACAATATTTATTTTAACATAACATACCATCACGCCGGTATTCCCCGAAGGGTTAGGCAGAGGTGTACTAATGTACACCCACATTTCGCCGGTATGTTTAGCGGGTATGTTTTTATCTCATGTAATAGGGGGCGAGCCTATTGCCATTAGCCGGGCACAAATCCAGACTCTGAGCTGCTACTGGGAATTTCATAGAAAAACCCAATAGCAGTTTGCTCGACCTGGGAAGCGAACCCAGGACCTCTTGCGTAGCAGTCACGCTTGGGACCACTAGACTAACAAGGCAGTCTTTTTTTATTTTGATTGATTGCGGTAATTTAATTTACTGCACACTTGAACTTGAACACTCGAACTTTGAACACTATCAACTGTGGTAGAATTTATGGAACTACATAATATTACACACAATACTAGTAATTATACAATCTTACAAATAAATTATTCTGATTCTGAAGACATACGAGAACAATACGTATATAAGTAGATGTGATGATATGTGTGACTTATTCTTTTTAAACTATTATTGTATCTAAGTATAGAACGCTTGCATTAAATTATCGAAAGAAAAAGACCCCATTGTTAATGATATTTTAAACAAAACTAGATAGGACATGTTGATACTAATTACAAGTCTATATTTTTATACAAATCCCATTAAAGAACGTTATAATGTTTATGAACTTATTGAACCAACATTATCTTGTTTATTATTTTATTGAACCATGATGTACCTATGAACTATAGGTAGGTATTTATTTTTTGCGTTGCTATTATAATAAATGAAAGAATGACTATCATTCCGCCACAGTTACAGTTAGTTGGCTGTGCAGGAACGTGCACAAACGTTCACTAATCAACGGATCAGTGATTTGAAATGTAAGTTTTATTTTTTCCCATAAATTTGTTTAATCTATACTACCTACACTTATATAAATGCGGAAGTAACTGTCTATCCTTCTATCAGTTTGTTACATTTTCGCGTCTAAACCACTGAACGGAATTCGATGGATTTCGGTATGGAGATAGATTGACATCCGAGAAGGGACTCAAGATGTTATCTATCTCTATAAGTAATTTAATTCAAATCAGTACAGTGGTTTAGGCTTAACAAACAGATAGCCAGGTAGAGTTACTTCCATATCTATAATATTATTATATAATATATGAATATCATAAAGATAAATTAAATTTCTTAAAGTAAATTTAAACTATTTTCATTAAAAATAGTATTTATTTACATAACTAGCTTTCCGCCCACGGCTTCGCCCGCGTGGTTTATTGGCTTTTCTATACTAAAATATGTATGTTTTATACATATAAACCTTCCTCTTGAATCACTCTATCTATTAAAAAAAACCGCATCAAAATCCGTTGCGTAGTTTCAAAGATTTAAGCATACAAAGGGACATACAAAGGGACAGAGAAAGCGACTTTGTTTTATACTATGTAGTGAGTAGTGATTATCAGGTATTTATATATATAAATACCTGATAATCAGGTATCAGATATCTGATACCTATTCATCGACCTACTTTTCAGCTAGCTATCAAACCAAGATGACGTCAAACACGTTCATAGTGCCTTCGCCGAGGATAGTGGACCGGGAGTTTGTGAAGCCGCTGTTATGTGGGCCTGGACCGTGTGACGTCTGGCCTTCAGTCTCTAAGGCGCTCCAAAACACCATCATAACACCCAATTGTGACGAATATTTTAACGTATGTACCCAATATAAAAATATAACTATAAAGAAATAGGTCAGTACTTTCCAGGTCGACCAGTTTTGGGTTTTTCTATAACATTCTCAGTAGCAGCTGGGAGTTTGGATTATTACCGGTTCATGGCAATGAAATGGGCTCCCCCCTATTACATGGGGTCTACACATACTGGCGAATTATGAGTTCTTATTAGTGTACACCTCTGCTTAACCATTCGGGGTTTCTCAGTAACTTTAAGTAATTATATAAAATATAACAGAAAAGTTACTTTTTAATGACACGAATGGTTAAAATTAGGTCACTCCATGAATAAAATAAAATAATGGCATACTTCAAATGTGGAATGAAAGCCCGAACATGAATATAACTTCACAATTTAATTTAAAAAAGGAAAACGATTATAGCCTCTCGTGCCTATTTTTTAATGCAAAGAAAATATTAAGAGTGCGGGAATAATCATGTGTTGTTCAAATAAAAAAAAAGTGTTTTATTCATGTAATTCAACTTCCAGGTCCTGGATGATATTCGCGCTGGCTTGAAATACGTGTTCCAAACTCAAAGTAAGCTAGTCTTGGCCATGAGCGGCTCGGGACACATAGGCATGGACGCACTCATCAGTAATTTAGTAGACCCTACGGAAACCCTGCTTATCGCGTCCAGGGGCATATGGGATCAACGCGCGTTCATAATGGCGCAACGATACGGTAATTAATGATTACTCAGTCAACTTACCGACAAAGAAGGTAATTAAATTCTCGTCTTCTCTATAGCGACTTCTACAAAACTAAAAAAAACACATGCTTAGAAAATGGAGCACTATTCAAAATATTAATAGACAATTTTATAGTGCTTTGAATAGCCGGTGGGTAATGAAAAAGAAAGTAAATAATTCCGCATGTGAAATCAAAAACGTAGGTTACTTGTAAATGTAAAAAAAAAAAATTTGGCATAACGTCTAACTACCTAAAAAATATTATTTAATGAGGAGGACTTTGTCCTGCAGTGTGGGACAAAAATGGCAAAAAACTGTGGACCTACCTACCTAATCTTTTTTGTTATTTAATCTTTTAAAATATTGCAGGCATTAAAACTGAAGTGATCAGTATCCCTATGAATACAACCTTCACACTTGAACAACTGGAGCCTGAACTAAAGAGGTTACGTCCAGCCGCTCTTTTTATTACCCACGGTGACTCCTCAACGGGGACAGTACAGAACCTTCAGGGTTTGGGTGAAATATGTCACAAGTAAGAATGGCACTCAACGCTTTTTTAAACCATAATACCTACTTAATAAAATATATAAATGGAACCCTTTTTTACATCGTTTTAATAATAACGTTTGATCACTGGTCAGTTTTAATAAAAAAAATACCTAAAGCCATTTATGATTATGAACAAATTGTAAAAAAAATGAAACTCTAATGGCATCTCATTATTATTTTGATCACGAATGGCCAGGAAATGCGACATTGCTAAATAGTATATTATAACCAAAGAGGTTGATTAGAGTTTATACCAATTTTGCGATGATGGCTTGATCTCCCTGAATATGTTCGATTTAAAATCTCTTTAACTATATCTTATAATTATACGACCATGGCCCCGTCATACCACCCATATACTTTGTTCGAATACAAAGCCTCATCACAATTTAACTTTTCTTCCTACCGTCTCGGAAAGGTACCCACTAGGACCCTCATACCGGGACAGAAATTAAGAAGTCGTTACCACCCTTAAAGTTCAAGCTCAATTCATTTAGTTTTGTCCTTTTTTTAGGGTTCCGTAGCCAAATGGCAAAAAACGGAACCCTTATAGATTCGTCATGTCCGTCTGTCTGTCTGTCCGATCGTGTCACAGCCTTTTTTTCGAAACTATAAGAAGTATGCTGTTGAAACTTGGTAATCAGATGTATTCTATGAACCGCATTAAGATTTTAACACAAAAATAGAAAAAAAACAATAAATTTTCGGGGTTCCCCATACTTGGAACTGAAACTCAAAATATTTTTTTTCATCAAACCAATACGTGTGGGGTATCTATGGATAGGTCTTCAAAAATGATATTGAGGTTACTACTATCATTTTTTTCTAAACTGAATAGTTTGCGCGAGAAACACTTCCAAAGTGGTCAAATGTGTCCCCCCCCCCCTGTAACTTCTAAAATAAGAGAACGATAAAACTGAAAAAAATATATGATGTACATTACCATGTAAACTTCCACTGAAAATTGGTTTGAACGAGATCTAGTAAATAGTTTTTTTTTAATACGTCATAAACTGAATATTTTGCTCGAGAGAAACTTTCAAAGTGGTAAAATGTGTGTCCCCCCCCCCTGTAACTTCTAAAATAAGAGGACGATAAAACTAAAAAAAATATATGATGTAGATTACCATGTAAACTCCCACCGAAAATTAGTTTGGACGAGATCTAGTAAATAGTTTTTTTTTTAATACGTCATAAATCGTAATGATACGGAACCCTCCGTGCGCGAGTCCGACTCGCACTTGGCCGGTTTTTTATTATAGCAATGAATAGCCGGAATGCTTAACGCGTCAAGCGCCATATTGTAGACTCAATGCAAAATCTATTGTTTTGCCCAATGAAGCAATTAGGTACGTGCGTCAGTGAATTAATTAGCATTACGAACGAAATATAATCTAGAAAAAATGGAGCTCTGTTTAAATGATCATAACGGATCTTCGCGGTGACACAACCAAAAACAGTAAAGATTAAATAAATTCAAAAATGGAATTCGTATTTATTTAAAGTGCTCGCGCTTTGAGGCTTTGAGCGCGCCCGTAGGTACTCGTGGGTGTTTTTACCAAATTTTATTTTTCGTGATTTGCTAAATATATATTACTTAGAAAGTAAATATATAGCATCATTAAAAATAGTAATTATATTTGTTGGTCCGTGGAATGTGCACTTGTAAGCGATTATCTGACACTTTCGCCTCATGTTAAAAAATGTACTTAAGTATCATGTAATAAATTAAAAACACAGTGCAAAATCTACTGTTGTAAATCTAGTGCTGTTGTGAGCTGGGACGCGATTTGCATTCTGCATTACTTAATTCGTCAAAAACATTAACTTTAATAACATTATTGCTTATTTACAGATATGGAACCTTACTACTAGTAGACACTGTGGTTTCCCTAATTGGAGTTCCATTCTTTATGGACGAATGGGGAGTTGATGCAGTGTATTCGTCCACTCAGAAAGCGTTTAGTGGACCGGCTGGAATATCTCCTGTAGCATTCAGCGCCCGCGCCGAGTAAGATGCAAGACTTTTACATAACATTCCAATTTATCTTCCTTCACAGTGTACCTTTCCTGGAAAGGTACATTAACTCAAAGAAAAGAAGACTCAAAATAATAGTACATATAAGTGCGGTAAGTTGAAAATTACAGCCGAGGCGATATTGCTAGCCCGAGCCGCAGGCAAGGGCTACAAGAAAGCAGAGGCTTTAATTATCACACCGCACGTATGTCATACGACGTTTTATAACATATTTGCTAGGAAATAAATAAAACTCGGACTTTCTTAAACGAATAAAAAAAGCGCGCGGAATAATTTTTACTTGTCACAAATTAGCGATGCGCGCGCGTCAGCTTTTTTTTTAAGGGAAAGGCACAAAAACAGCCATTACTAATAAAGTAAATTAATATTTTTGTGTTTTGTTACAGATAAATGGTTGTAATTTATGGTCAAAATTAATTAAATTAAAGAATTAAATGTTTATTTATTATATTTTATCTCCCAAAGTCATTTTATTCATAAAGTGTTGACCATTTTTCTGACATAAAAACTTTTTGCTAACAATTTAAAAAAGTAAGTACCGTTCATTCAGTTTTTCGTACGGAGCATCTTGATAAACCGTGCGTTTAACATTACAACAACGCACAAGTACATAATGAGATACATTACGATATTGAAGTTGGTGAAAAAGAGACACTTTACGAGCAAATGTGTTATAAAATATATTTTACAGCTAAATGTGATCATGCCATAATAATCTAAGTTTTATCCAATTTGCTGTTTGCTATTTTTAGAGAAAAAATGAAAAACATGAAGCATGACCCGCCTTTCTACTTTGACATCAAGCTATTGGCACAGCAGTGGAACTGCTACGGAAACACAAGATCGTAAGCGATATTATATTTTCTTTTCATTTACACATTGAACTTATACTTAGGCATTATACTTGCTACTCTTTGTAGAACGAAGTCCGGCGAGCGCTCACCTCTACGCCGCTTAGTTGATACATACAATGAACAGTTTGGTGAAATTGACATATTATAACTCAGTAGATATTTACATTTAAAAAATATATAATTAAAATATTAAAAGATCAGCAATGGGCCCCATAGGATTAACTATATACTTACTTGTGGGGTTACTCACACATGACGTGAGGCTTGATTAGGTCATTCACCGATATAATAGTGGAATAGGTATTATATCAAGTGATAATATATTACATTTAACATTTTTTTTCTTTCATACCTGTTTTAGTAGTTTTCTTGTTTTTTTGTATTTTCTAAATAAATTAAGCGATATCTACAAATAATGTCTGCTAACAGATGTAGTATTTTAAATAGTAATCTGTGGAAAATGAAGTGGGTAGTATATTTTAGAAGTTTAGATATAATTACTGTTTGTGTATTTATAATATGCGACTGTTTGTTTTCCCTAATATAATAAAATAAAATAAAATACTTAAACCTCGATCTTTAAAAACTTCAATAAAAGCAGAAGGTAAAAAAACAACCGTCTACTATTTTTGTGACTAAAATAATGTTTTTTAGAGTTATTCTATTAAACTTACCAAATAATGTCATAACATAAGAAATAATTAAAAAGATGATGGCTCAAAGAGCCTTATGGAAACCAGATACACTACACCAACATCAAATCAATAGGATGGGCACAAGGGTGATATTGTCTGAAACAATCTTTTAAAATTACCCTTTCATATTTATGTACATGTTAATTCAGATATCATCACACAATGAGTCCTCCACTACTCTGGGCCCTTCGATGCTGTCTCCAAGAGATCACCAAAGAGACACTGCAAGTTTCCTGGGCTCGACACGCCGCCAACACCGCTCACTTCCATAAACGTCTACGGGAGTATTCCTTCGAGCTCTTTGTCTCTAATGCAGAAGACCGCCTGGCTACCGTCACAACTGTGGTTCTGCCTAAGGGATATGATTACTTGGATTTCGTCAATTACATGAAAACGAAGTAAGTATTGTTGTAGTTACCAAGAATTAACTACAAAAAAAGGGTGTTTGTCAATTATTATATGAGGGATCTTCAAACATTAAAAACCCAGAGTGAAAACCTATTTGCAGTAAGTTTTTCTAACTATTATCCTATCCGTGAAGGCCTTAAGTCTCTTTTTTTGAATAATGATCGCTTGTTTGATATAGATATTTGATATAGTTAAATTTGATAATTTGTTAGTATTTTTTTCCAAAAATTGTAGATTTGGCTGGCTCAGCCACTCAAGGTGAGTCTTGGCCTCCAAAATGATATTCACTTTGATAGATCTAGTGTAATAACTTGTACATTCAACAGGCACAATATCCTGATACTTCAGGGTTGCGGACCCACCATCGGCAAAGCTCTTCGCATCGGCATCATGGGTGTCAACTCGACTATACAGGTTGCTGACGCAGTGGCCGATGCAATGGCTGACACTCTGCGTGCACTCAAGAAGTCATCTATTTAATAATTAAATAAAAACACTGCGACGCTGTATAATAATAAATGCTACCTGCTACAGATGTTATTTAACCACTAGTTATTTTATATACTTCATCATCATCAACCCATTCTTTTGTCCCTCTTCTGGGCACGGGCTTCCTCGCAGAATGTATGTCTATTGTCCACCACGCTGGCCTAATGTGGGTTGGGAGATTTTACACGCCATTGAGATCTTTGAGGCATGCGAGTTTCCTAACGATGTTTTCCTTCACGTTTATACGCGTGATAATAATAATCATATCACTTCAAAAAGGCAGAGGACCTTAAGATGACAGTCCAATGGTCATATCAATAGGCTATCACTGCGTTTAAATATTGTTATGGACTTGTACTTGTATTTTTTTTTGTATTTCTCGAAACTACACAATGACGTAATTATGCCAAATTCAGTTTTAAACTACTATAGCTCTTTTAAAAATTAAGGCCACTATCACCCTATTAGCACTTAGTAGCACACTAGTAACCATTTTCAATTTTACGCCGATTATATCGAACTCAGTCTCGTTCTTGTCTGACGTGAATTACCACATTTATAGATAAAAAACTAAGTATTAATCTGTGAAGGAACAATTTGATAAAACAGAATATCAATGTTACGATCCCCTGGAGAACTATATGAGAGGAAAAATTTAACTGTCTTCAAAGGCACCTGCTTCTAATTCATCATCATCATCATCATCATGATCATCAACCCATTTACTGTCTCACTGCAGGGCACGTGTCTCACTTTGTGAGGGGTAAGATCCACCACACTAGCCTATTTCGCGTTGGCAAACATGACAGGTCTTCTTCTAGTTAAATCAAGTTAAATCATGGCTACCCTTCTAGTTTTATCTATAAACCTATGACACTTCACCTAGACTTAAACCGTCATAGGCATAGAGAGAAATACTTTCCCACCTAACTTAACTAGGATTGTATAATATTAACCATTAAACAACGTTAACTTGTTTATCAAATCGACGAAAATGCCATATCCAATACACGTTTCAACTATATCATAGTGTTAATAAACGAATACTACAATTTGTCGTCAGTTAGCGACAGATTGCCGTGGGAGACATACCGTGCACTCATTTATGGAACAGTGATAAATAATGTAAGTTTAATTATTCCACGACTTTTGTATTTTAAGAATTCAAATGCATTGCGATCCAAAATACTTACAATATCGGACTTATAATAAGTTGGTGTATATTCCGCGTATGGGCCCACAGATTCGCGTTACGAAACACATCATAATTCTATTATTAATATTGCCTAAACGATTAAAACTCTGCCACTAATTAGATCACTACTAAGTAATTAATATTCGAGTTTCACTTTGTGCAAGCGATAATGTGCGGAGGTCTAGCGCAGTTATTTTGTCCTATTGTGAAACCGAAATTACTTTAGAGGAGAATCGATCACTCTTTTCTCCAGACGTCGAGCGTCGTTATTCTTGTTCACGTCTCCTCATAACTCGCATAAAATGACGTACTTTCATATCAATAAGCCCGTTTGCTCACCAAATGCACTCTTGACCTCTCTTATCTCTCTCTAACGTAATGTTTGTTTTTGCTTTCGATTGTTAAATATAATAAGGAGGGAATTATCAAAAGAACAGTTTGTCAGTGTGTCAGTCCGAAATAATTAACTGCGTTAGCGTTAGGAAATGTATTTACAGTTTGTTAGAAATAAGTAAGCCGATCGGAAGTTGTCTGCAAGTGGTTTAGAAGTGGTAAATTTTAATAGAATGAGGGTGTAAAGGTAATTAGAGTCGTATATGTTTCATATTTCTAATAATTTTGTTTACTAATTTCGATATTTATGTACTAAAACACTTAATTAAACGATTTTATCACCGCGGTACTTCGGAACGGCTAACTTCCGATCGGCTTACTTATTTCGAACAAACTGTACAAAATTTTGATAATAAGGTACATCATTAGCGAATAAATTATGTTTTTCTATTATCATTTTTCTTTCTTTTTACCACTTATGAATTATTTATTTATACTGGTTCCTCTAATATTCATCACCATCCTCTTTTTCTTGAAACTTTATACTGTTCGCTGCTAGGCACGGGTCTCTCAGAATAAGCTTGTCCACCACGTGAGCTTAGCGTGGGTAAGTCAACTGTAGGTACATATAAAAAACTCAGTAAAAAGCCACCAACTGCACTATATAACTGCCATGTTAGATTTGTAGTCGTAATCGCAACTGTTACCCTAGTGGTCCTGGATTCGATTATCAGACCGAGTAAAGGGTTATTGGGGTTTTTAATAGCAGTTCGGTGTTTGGGTTGGTGCCCAGGACTCGCTGAGTTTACATTAATACCTACACCTCTTTCTAACCATTAATAATTTGTATTTTCCAGTTAACTTTAAGCCATGTCATCCAACAAGTTGTTACCGCCTCCTCCAATGATGGTGGACCGGAAGTTTGTGAAGCCGCTGCTGTGTGGTCCAGGACCCTGCGACATCTGGCCGTCGGTCGCGGAGACACTCAGCAAACCTGTCCTTACACCAATATGCGACGAACTCTTCAACGTAATTATCTTTGACTTTGCCACGTCTACTTTCATACTTTTACCGCAGTTTTAATATTTTGCAAAAAGACTCAGTTACCGCAGTTTCAATATTTTATTCAGAAATGTATTAATATTATCCTCGACAAGTCCTTTGTATTATAAAGAGAACGGATTTGTTTTGCTTGTAATCGATAAACTCTGAAACTACTGAACCTATTTTTTGAACCGATGATTTTTTCGCTAAAATTACCTTATTACAGTAGGTATAACAGAGGCTATTTATTGATCCACAGTATAACTGGCATCCCATCCCATACGGGCGGAGCAACTGGCATCCCTCTAGTCTTATATATGCTTATATAGAAAATATAATTTCTAGATAAATACTGTATTATCATCATCATATCTAATAGGCCTATAATATTCCCACTACTGGGACAAAGGCCTCGTTTCGGTGAGAGGAAGTGGGCCGTAATCCACCATGCAGGCCCAGTACTAGTCGGTAGATGTGATCTACCGATTTATTGGTTCTTTTGTACTGGTTCTAGGATTTCCGGTTTCCTCACGATGTTTCATTCACCGTTTTGGGAGCAGCGGTGGTGAAATAATTTACACAAAGTAAAGCGCCTGATTGGGTTCGAACCTACGACTTACAACTCGTAAGTCGCGGCCGTTACCACTGGGCCTCCACCGCTCTCGTCGCCCACTGTCGAAAAACACTTATTCTTCTAGTCTTAATTTAATCCCCTTAAACATTTTCTGTAGCCATAAACAATAATATTGTCATTCTTAAACTTCCTTGATACACGCCCTACACGCCTATATATGTCGCAACGAAAAAAGGGATTCGTTACTCAAGCCAAAATGACATAAATAATAAAGCGAGGTCATGCTCATATGTAGAATGAATGCACACTGTAATACTCGAGAGTGTTTGGAGAGTGAGTCAACAACCTTTTTGAGTTTGTTCCCATTATAAAAGGGTGGGTAAACGCAAGCCCGGCCAAGGTCAAACCCTGTCATATCTCAAGAGGCATGTAAGCTCAAATATGAGTTGATATTTTCTTTTCATGATATTCCGTATTTCGTATTTGGAACATGACGACATTTTCCTGAATACTTATTTCAAATAAAATATCGTACAGAACATATATATTATATAGACATGAAAAATTTTTAACAAAAGAAATTTCATGGGTGCAAAAAATAAATAATAAAAACTTGGTTGCGAACAAAAAATAATAATGAATTCATATAATGAATAATAAAATATGAATTCAAAAAATTTTAATTTCCCATTTTCCCTTTCCTAAATAATTTTAAAGTTATTTAGGAAAGGGACGCAAAAATTCATTCTTCTTTCATTATTGTTAGCGAGAGTAATAAATAATTGTTAATAACATGGATGGAATGAAATTAAATGAAACATTTTGTAAAATAAAATGTAATATCAATTATTGATGCATAATATTACTTAGCGTTTCAGAAAATGCAGTTTTTTTAATATCCATAATTATTAAACTCACTAAAACCCTACTAAATCAATTTGCCAGTAAATTTTGAATACATTTTTTGCAGGTACTGGATGATATTCGTACTGGCTTGCAATACGTGTTCCAAACTCAAAGTAAGCTGGTGTTAGCTATGAGTGGGTCCGGTCATACAGGCATGGAAGCGGTGATCAGCAACCTGGTGGGGCCGAACGAAACCCTCCTCATCGCATCCAGGGGTATATGGGATCAAAGGGCGCTTATAATTGCGAAGCGATACGGTAAATACGTACATTGTATAAATTATATTTTAACAATTAAAAAGTTAAACCGCCTTCAAAACATATATGTAATGTTATCTCCATAAGTTTCGGAAGTCGGTGCCTTTAATTTAGTTGGATCTTTGGTTTTCTTTCTGAAACTGTTTTCAACAGAAAGAACCCAATCGAATCATGAATGGAGTTTGGAGTTCTAAGTTACAAACATAAAAAAATACAACCGCGTTGTAGTACCTCCTTGTTTGAGGCCGGTGTAAAAATAGACAACCTTTGCATGGCCAGTGAAGTTATAAAAAACTAGCTTTTGCCCGCGTTTTCACTGCATTCCAAATGACACTTTGAGACAAAAAGCAGCTAATGCCCTTTTCCAAAATTAGTTCAGCAGGTGTGAAAACGTAACAACCAGACAGACACAGACATAACATCATTTATATAAAACTGAAATTGGTGTCGTGGATGTAACCGTGTATGTATGTAGGTATATCTATAATCTCGCGAAATCAACATTCGTGTAATATCGTTTTTAAAATTATTTCAGGCATTAAGACTGAGGTGGTGAGTGTACCGATGAACACCACCTTCACTGCTGGACAACTGGAGCCTGAACTGGAGAGATTGCGTCCAGCCGCTCTCTTTGTCACTCATGGTGACTCTTCAACTGGAACACTGCAGAACCTTCAGGGTTTGGGTCAACTGTGCCACAAGTGAGTTGTCACTCACATAGGTATCATATTTGTGTATAGGGCTCCACACAATAGTTGCAAGCACCGCCCGTTTGTAAATAATCGAGTGAGATTGTAAACTGACGAATATGACGCAAACGCGAATTTTCGATTGTTTGTAATGTAACGGCGGCTGGCTGACATATTGTGTATAGACATAAACAATCAGTGCACAGTATCACAATTTTACTGAAATTCTCACATTCTATCGAAACAGGTAAAAAAAATATTTTTTCTCTTATTGTTCCGAGTTGTAGATAACACTTAAATATGCAGGAATATAATCACCTGACGCAATTCAACCAATTTTCTTCTTTTTCTTTGTTCTGCACCTACTCACTATTTACCACCAGACCCTTAACCCATCGATTCAAGTACTGGATGAATTATAAAAGTATAATAAATAAATAAACAAACGACTTTTACAATTTTCCGCTGACTTAAAATACGTAGACGGTCAGAATTCTTCACGTGTTTTGAACAGAATTTTCTGAAAATCGAATTCTAATAAATAATTATATTCCTTAGATATTAAGGTTTTTCCATGGTTTCAGTTGTTGTTAATTCAAAATTTTGACCTCACATAACCTCCATAATTTATTTTGGACTTTAATTAGTCGTCTTATGAAATTAAAAAATAAAACCTTTTTGACAAACAAAAAAGCCTGGCCGTGCAAATTGTTAGGATACTCATTCTTTATTCTGAAAAAAAATGAATACAAAAGTCAAAGAGGTCGACTTATATTGCGACTCTGTTATTTGCACTAGCAAATAAGGGATAATAGAATTGCCGACAATACCTAGTAAGAAGTATAGTTCAAAGGATAATGGTAGCTAATAGAATAAGATCAGCTTCTAGACGACACGTGGTTATTGAGTTAAAGTAACTCTAGTCTTTGTTGAGCCGACGGGCGTCGCATTACTACACCCGTGACTTGAAAAGAAAACTCAATCTGTATTACAACGTACGACAATATAGTTTTAACTATAGATAATAACATAACACACGCCTGTATTCCCCTTTAGGGTTAGGCAGAATACACACAATTCGCCGGTATGTTTAGGTCTCATGTACCAGAAGGCGAGCCTATTGCCATTTAAGGATTTAGAGCTGCTACTGTGAATTTAATAGAAAAACCCAATAACACTTTGCTCGACCGGAGGATCGAACCTAAGACCTCTAGCGTAGCACTCGCGCTTAGGACTACTCGACTAATGAACCTATCTATCATACGCACAAAAAATACAGTCAAAATCCAACCTTCTCTTTTTTCAGAAGTCTTTTAAAAAAGCGAGTATAATAAATCTTTCGAATGTTATTCTTCGTAATTTAAAAAAACATGTTTCAGCATTCTGTCAAAATCAGATTTAAGATCACACAGAATTGCCTAACATAAAAAATAGTCTAGTAGGATTACGTAGGTACGCGGGCACTGCCTTCACCAAAAACAAATGACCTACCCCTCAAAACAAATACATATACATTGAAATCTAGTATTTTTATTCTTTAAATAAACAAACTGTTTAAGAAATAAGGTACTACAGTATAGTAGTACATACTACAGTACCTATCTATCTATCTATTTTTTTATAATATAAAAGGCAATGACTGACATAATTATCATCGCCCAGCCGAAACCACAAATGATGGAAGTTTGAAATTTTGAGAGGATATTTTTTTTATACTCTAGGCGTCATTTAAGAAAGGATTTTTCGAAATTCAACCCCTAAAGGGGTGAAATGGGTGTTTAAAGTTTGTATGAAACTCTCTCATTTTTAATTTGAAATGAATGTGTGTCGGAATTCACAAGTTGGAAGTAGAGTCGGAAGTCGGAAGTTGAAGTCGAAGTCGAAGTTGAAAGTCGAAGTCGAAAGTCGAGTCGGAAGTCGAAGTCGAAACGAAAATCGAGTCGGAAGTTGGAAGTCGGAAGTCGAAAAAGGGTCGGAAGTCGGAAGTCAAAAATCGAATCGAAAGTCGAGTCAGAAGTTGGAAGTCGAAAGTCGAAAAGGGGTCGGAAGTCGGAAGTCAAAAATCGAATCGAAAGTCGACTCAGAAGTTGGAAGTCGAAAGTCGAGTCGAAAGTCGGAAGTCGGAAGTCGGAAGTCGGAGGTCAGAAGTTGGAGGTCGGAAGTCAAATCGAAAGTCGAGTCAGAAGTCGGAAGTCGAAAGTCGAGTCGGAAGTCAGAGGTCGGAAGTCGGAAGTTGGAAGTCGGAAGTCGGGGGTCAGAAGTTGGAGGTCGGAAGTCAAATTGAAAATCGAGTCAAAAGTCGGAAGTCGAAAGTCGAGTCGGAAGTCGAAGGCGGAAGTCGGAAGTCAGAAGTTGGAAGTCGGAAGTCGGAAGTTGGAAGTCGGAAGTCGAAAAAGGGTCGGAAGTCGGAAGTTGAAGTCGAAAATCGTAAAGTTGAAAATCGAATCGAAAGTCGAGTCAGAAGTCGGAAGACGAAAGTCGAAAGTCGAAAGTCGAGTCGGAAGTCGGAAGTCGGAAGTCGGAAGTCGGAAGTCGGAAGTTGGAAGTTGGAAGTCGGAAGACGGAATTAAATCGAAAATCGAGTCGGAAGTTAGAGTCGGAAGTCGAAAAAGGGTCGGAAGTCGAAAATTGAATCGAAAGTCGAGTCTGAAGTCGGAAGTCAGAAGTCAGAAGTCGGAAGTCGGAAGTCGGAAGTCAGAAGTTGGAAGACGGAAGTCGGAAGTTGGAAGTCGGAAGTCGAAAAAGGGTCGGAAGTCAGAAGTTGAAGTCGAAAATCGTGAAGTTGAAAATCGTATCGAAAGTCGAGTCAGAAGTCGGAAGTCGAAAGTCGAAAGTCGAGTCGGAAGTCGGAAGTCGGAAGTCGGAAGTCGGAAGTCGGAAGTCGGAAGTCGGAAGTCGGAAGTCGGAAGTCGGAAGTTGGAAGTTGGAAGTCGGAAGACGGAGTTGAATCGAGTCGGAAGTTAGAGTCGGAAGTCGAAAAAGGGTCGGAAGTCGAAAATTGAATCGAAAGTCGAGTCTGAAGTCGGAAGTCGGAAGTTGGAAGTCGGAAGTCGAAAAAGGGTCGGAAGTCGAAAGTTGAAGTCGAAATCGGTGAAGTCGAAAATCGAATCGAAAGTCGAGTCAGAAGTCGGAAGTCGGAAGTCGAAAGTCGAGTCAGAAGTCGGAAGTCGGAAGTCGGAAGTCGAAAGTCGAAAGTCGAGCCGGAAGTCGGAAGTTGGAAGTCGGAAGACGGAGTCGAATCGAAAATCGAGTCGGAAGTCGGAAGTTGAGTTGGAAGTCGAAGGTCGGAAGTCGGAAGTTGGAAGTTGGAAGTCGGAAGTCTGAAGTCGAAAGTCAGAAGTCGGAAGTAGGAAGTCGTAAGTCGATAAAGGGTCGGAAGTCGGAAGTTGGAAGTTGAAGTCGAAAATCGAATCGAAAGTCGAAGGCGGAAGTCGAAAGTCGAGTCGGAATTTGGAAGTCGGAAGTTGAAAAAGGGTCGGAAGTCGGAAGTTGAAGTCGAAAATCGAATCGAAAGTCGAGTCAGAAGTCGGAAGTCGAAAGTCGAGTCGGAAGTCGGAAGTCGGAAGTCGGAAGTCGGAAGTCGGAAGTTGGAAGTCGGAAGTCGAAAGTCGAAAGTCGAAAGTCGGAAGTCGGAAGTAGGAAGTCGTAAGTCGAAAAAGGGTCGGAAGTCGGAAGTTGGAAGTTGGAAATTGAAGTCGAAAATCGAATCGAAAGTCGAAGTCGGAAGTCGAAAGTCGAGTCGGAATTTGGAAGTCGGAAGTTGAAAAAGGGTCGGCAGTCGGAAGTTGAAGTCGAAAATCGAATCGAAAGTCGAGTCAGAAGTCGGAAGTCGAAAGTCGAGTCGGAAGTCGGATGTCGGAAGTTGAAAGTCGGAAGTCGGAGTCGAATTGAAAATCGAGTCGGAAGTTAGTCGGAAGTCGAAAAAGGGTCGGAAGTTGGAAGTCGGAAGTCGAAAATCGAATTGAAAGTCGAGTCAAAAGTCGGAAGTCGAGTTGGAAGTCGAAGGTCGGAAGTTAGAAGTCGAAAGTCGGAAGTCGGAAGTCGGAAGTTGGAAGTCGAAAAAGGGTCGGAAGTTGGAAGTTGAAGTCGAAAATCGAATCGAAAGTCGAGTCAGAAGTTGGAAGTCGGAAGTCGGAGTCGAATCGAAAATCGAGTCGGAAGTTAGTCGGAAGTCGAAAGTCGAGTCGGAAGTCGGAAATCGGAAGTCGGAAGTCGGAAGTCGGAGGTCAGAAGTTGGAGGTCGGAAGTCGGAAGTTGGAAGTCAGAAGTTGGAAGTCAGAAGTCGAAAAAGGGTCGGAAGTCGGAAGTTGAAGTCGAAAATCGTGTTGGCTGATGATGGTGATGATGATTATGAACCGTAAAAAAGATACCATACTGGAGTATAAATATCGTTGTCGAGTGAGCAAACCATCGGCGTTCTTTGTTCAAGGTGCTTCAATAATGGGAACCTACCAGAGTGTAACCCAATCTAAGGCAGAACGAAGTTTGCCGGGTCATCTAGTGTTAGATAATTTTTCATATCCCGCCTGAACTGAAAAAAACTAAACAGTTAAAATCGTGGTGCCCACGTGGGCGAAGCTGCGTGCGGAGAAAGACTTTCTAACATCACGCTACGATCTTTAGGAGCGGGGCAAAGCAGGTCTGATGACTGCGGTTTCATCAGACCTGCTTTGCCCCGCTCCCGCATAGCTTAGCTAGTATATCATTTTTTAACATTAAAAATACCAATACACGGACGAGCGCAACTAAACCTAAATGCCAATATTCTAAATCCTCGTAAACTTCCTATGTCTTGCGCCCCTGTCTGTCAACTTAACGAACTGTTATAAAAACCACAATCCGGGTTTTATCCAATCTGTGCTTAAACCATTTCCCCTGTCGTCCTTTCGCTTCCAAATTAAAAAAGCAGCGAACTTTAGCAGAAAAACTATTTGATTGCCCGAGGAATACTGGGAGACACGGGACCGAACAATTTAATTACACTCGTTGTCTCTTTCATTCTTGACTTGGCTTTTTACTTAGATCTAGGTTTCCCTGAATACGTTCGAGTTGAAAACTCTTTAATTGCATCCTGGGAAGGAGTCTGCAATTAGCATGCACGGGAAAATACCAAGCGCGGTAAAAGTTAAGATAAAAAGTTTTGGTAATTCTGACTTTACGAATATTCCAAGTACCTACATACTAGTTCTTAGGCATAGTCGTTTTACTTGAGCCACTTTATACTTCTCTTCTGTACCGGTAAAAAGTGTCCCTAGCGATGAGTTCTTACGTTATAAGTATTGGGAACGTGCGAAGTGGGTGGAAGGGGTAAAGAAAACGATCGCTGCGCTTTTCGCGGCAGAAATGTGCAACAAAAGGGGGTCAGTCGGTAAACATACTTGTCAAAAACATTTCTGTTTTTTATTTTATAAAGTTCTGCACTTATATTACCAAGTTTAAAAACTTACGTTATTATTATTATAAATTACTAGCTTTCTGCCCACGGCTTCACTCGCGTCGTTTCTCGGCTTTTCTGCATTTAAATTTTCCCCTTTTTGCACAATTTTTCATTTATGCTCCGCTCCTATTGGTCTTAGCGTGATAACTAAGCGGGCTAACTAACACTGAAAGATTTTTTCAAATCGGACACGTAGTTCCTGAAATTAGCGCGTTCAAGCAAACAAACAAACAAACTCTTCAACTTTATAATGTTAAATAATAATATATTATTATTTAACATTATAAAGTTATATTAGTATATGCAGTAGTATATTAGATTTAATTTTTATAATAATTTAAACAACTTAAAGTTAGAAATATCCTTTAGTTAACACTTTCTTAACTGACTTTGATTGTGTTACAGTAATGACATAAAATAATAAGTTAGCATACATTAGAAATATTTTTTCCAGTAAAGGATCGTTTCTGGAAATCAATACAATATATTTTGTTACTATCTTTGGTTTTATGTTTCATAAATTCTGCATATAATGCTGGTAAATAATGCTCAAATAAAAATATCTACTTTTCATAATGATTTCTTCAATTAATTGTTCATCATGGTTAACTTGTACAGCCACACTGTCATTTGTTAGGTACTGGAGAATAGCCAAAAATATCACACATTGTCATTCCAGTAACATACATTTGTGATGGAACTTGAGTGTAATATGGATGACTTTCTGTTAATTCTATTACATTATTTATAAATACTAAGTAATTAACATTGCATAAACACCAATTTATTTCCTTTTATCATAGTTTGGGACTGGAAACTTAGTGTGTGTTTTATAATAATGTCCATTTTTCCATAAACAGTTTTTAACAAATTCCTTTAAAAATACCATTTATTGACTTTCTAAATATATTTTATTTACTCTAGTCTATACAAAATAAACAAGCTCATGTTATTCATTTTTAGTCATATGCCTCTAAAACTGCGTTTGCAAGATGGCGCTACTGTCGTGCACGTTCCCAATAATATTATGCATCTCTGCAAAGCCGCGACTAGGTGAAAAGAAAACAACTGCAATTACAGTTGTGATAAAATTTAAAAGTTAAAATAAGACTGCGTCATAAGTCTAGTATTTCTTAGCGCGACTGCTACGCTAGACGTCCTGGGTTTGCATCCTAAGTACCCAGAGCAAGGTGTTGGGTTCTTCTATAAAATTCTCAGGAGTAGTTCGGAGTCTCTTTGTGTCCGTTAATGGCAATAGGCTCAACCCCCCTTAACCTGGGACCTAAACATACCGGTGAACTGTGGGTGTACATTAGAAACCTAACCCTCCAGAGAATACAGGCGCGATGGACTGATTTAAAATAAGGATTAAATAATTATTATTGATGTAAATTGTAATTAAATTTATTTAATTTTATTATTATAAAAATTACGGTAGGTATTATTTTTTGACTTGTAAACTTTCATTTCTTTCCACATTGTTTAGCAATTTTCAAAACAAAGCATTAAAATACTAGGTGACACATGTTTAAGACATGGCCGTAAAAGTTTACTCACACATGAAGCTATTAGAATCCAATATGGGCTGGCCTCGCATTGGCAAGGCTGTGCGTACAATGACGGGTCAGCTTTTACTTGCTTACTTATAGCTTAATGCGTAACCGTTTCAGTGTTATACGGACCACTGTGCAATTTTACAGCCTTATCCGTTAACAAGTTTCCATAGGATCGCTGATTGACACACGTTGTTTCGCCGTAAAAGCTTAGGTTTTCTTACCTTTTCTATGGGTCATTGTTGTTTGAATAACTATGCAACTTGTTAAAATGTTTATACGCACGGCTTGAAAAACGTGTGATGTTTTACGACAATAGAGGTATAACGCGTTAACTGATGCTATATTAATACTAATATACTAACCAATACAACCCCTTCCTATTATTATAATATTGTCTTTTATATATATAGATGACTGCCTCGTTGGTCTAGTGGTCCCAATCGCGACTGCTACGCTAGAGGTCTTGGGTTCGATCCCCAGGTCGAGCAAAGTGTTATTTTCTATGAAATTCGATTTCGATTTCGACTCGCCCCTTATTACATGGGACCCAAACATACCGGCGAACTGTGGGTGTACATTAAGTGCACCTCTGCCTAACCCTTCGGGGAATACAGGCGTGATGATGATGGTATATATATATAGATTGTAAAAAACCTGATTCTGTACATTTTAACATCATATTTTTAAAATATAAAGTATATAAATAAGTATTCACAAAGATATGAATTTTCTATCAATAGAAAAATTCACTAGTGAAAGAAAAATTCGATCTCATAGGCAATGGTCTCGGTATCTTGGTTGGTATAGCGTCTGGTGTACTTAACCAGAGAGACGCTGGTTCAAACCCTGCCTGAGATCGAAATTTTATTTCACTAGAAAATTTTTCTTTCACTAGAATTTTTTTCGTTCATTACAAAATTCATATCTTTGTGAACATTTCAAATTATTTAGTGCTAAAATATACTAAAAAATAAGCAGATAATATAAACATCTTTGAAACAAAAATAAGTTTTTAGGAATTCCTGTCTGTTTGTTTTTAGGGGTTGGCGCAAAAACCAAATATGTATACATACTTATTCTTCGAAGGAATGAAACTTTTACGTTTTAAATCATGAATATGAGCTTTAGATGAGTGGTAACAGATATTTGTATGTTACAGGTACGGAACTTTACTGCTAGTAGACACCGTGGTGTCCTTAGCCGCAGTTCCATTCTTCATGGACGAATGGGGAGTGGATGGAGTGTATTCGTCCACTCAGAAGGCGTTCAGTGGACCGGCTGGGATATCTCCTGTAGCATTCAGCGCCCGCGCCGAGTAAGATTGATGAATAAGTTAAAATAAGTATTAGTATAATAATGTACTTAATATAAGTAATCTGTAGTTTGTAATCAACTCTGAAACTACTGAAGCGATTTTAATAGTTCTTTCACTTTAATAGTGAAAGACACATAATTAAGCTACATAATTCCCGATTAAAATAGGCTATTTATTATCTATAGGCATAACTTCTTAATAGGCTATGCGTTGAAAGCCGCGGGGTACTCTCTTGGCAATAATCACAGCTTAAATTAATAAGTGAAGGAATGCCAGCCTGGAAATGATTGCCTCATCATTTACAACAAAGAAATAATCTTTTGTTACTTAAAAAACTAACAAAAATGCGAAACAGATTTATTTTATGTTTCCTCTTTTGATATATAAAATTTTTGGTCTAATAAGTTTATGATCCAATATTGCAAATGCACTTAGTCAAAATGCAAGAATTAATAAAAACTGTAGTTTTTCTTAAAGGGAAAAGATTAAAAACCGGAAACATGACCCTCCTTTCTACTTCGACATCAAACCACTCGCGCAACAGTGGAACTGCTACGGAAATACAAGATCGTAAGTGTCTGTTTTGTTTATTTATTTATTTTATTATTAGGTACCTAAAGTATAAGATTGTTATTTACCAACTATGCTAGGGTCAGCTTGCAGTACCCAAGCTACTGCCATCAGACCTACGCAACCCAATTTCTGGGGAATAGCAATATTAGAAGGATAAACTGGTTGTCAAGCTTTTTTTGCTTGTGTCTACTATTAACGATTGTCATGAGTATGATAACCGGGACCTATTTCTTTATGTAAGATTGATGATCCACGGCTTTCACGGCTAGACCAGGAATCTTCCATATTAAACATACTCATTTACAAATTACTTCACAAGAAATGCCCATAATAAACTGCTTCACAGGAACTGGACGGAGGAAAATGAATGTAACTTTTTTCTTACCTTCATACGACCATTTATGTTCAGATATCATCACACACTGAGTCCTCCACTCTTCTGGGCCCTCCGGACTTGTCTCAAGGAGATCATAAAGGAGACATTACCAGTCTCCTGGGCTCGCCACGCCGCCAGCACCGCTCACTTCCACAAACGTCTGCGGGAGTATTCCTTCGAGTTCCTTATTCCTAAACCAGAAGATCGCCTAGTGACTGTAACGACCGTAGTGCTGCCCCGAGGATATGATTACATAGAATTCGTCAAATACATGAGAGCAAAGTAAGTAGGTAATTACGCGATAAAAAGACACATTACGAACGATAGCAAAAACGTCACTAGTATCTAGTATCATGAGTCAACATAACAAAGATAAAATCAAATTAAAATGGGATCAAAGTTTGGTACGGAAATGTTGTCAGTGTCCGCTCTGTAGGTAACCCAATACAAAACCTCAAATGAAAACCATTATGATGGTATGGACCATACCAACAATTTTTCGAAGAGATTGTCCGGCGCAACAAATGGTTTTCTCAATATCTTGTGACATAGAGAAGGAGCTTGATTTTGACGGCTCGTTTGGCTAAGTGGTTGACCAATCGGCTGCTTCGCTAAAACTTCCGGGGTTTTACACCACAAGTAATCAATATTAGTATGGACTTCAGACAGTACCTACATAGCGTTTGATCTGGATCCGCAAAATCGCAACTCATTCAATTTATCATCATGAGTCATACCTACAGGACATTGTTATCGATCTGCTCCAATTGACATAATTGTCAACATAAATCGACAAGACTTGCAGAGCATCAATCACAATCAATAAAACCGATTTGCACTAGCACCTCCATTACCTAGAAATATGTATACCTACTATATCACATATTAAATGCATGAAAAGTGACGCTATAAATTAAACTAAGCTTGGGATCTTATTTTTAGGTATTGGATTCAGCAATCGGTCTTATACAGAGCAACATCTTACCTAGAGATTACTGTTAACCCTACCAATTTTAGCTAGCGGTTGTTAGTAGTTAGCTATTGTTTCAAACTTAATTAATCAATTTTATCTTCATCAGGCACAATATCCTGATATTCGCCGGTCTTGGACCCACCGTCGGTAAAGCTCTTCGCATCGGCATCATGGGTGTCAACTCCTCCATACAGGTTGCCGACGCAGTGGCCGATGCAATGGCTGACACACTCCGGGCACTCAAGAAGTCCTCACTATAAAGGACAACGACGTAAAGGATATGTCCTAGTCGTAGTCCTACATCCATGTGTTTTCATTTTATAAAATGTGGTCGATTGTGTGCCAGAATCTATATCAATAGACCTTTCGATATTATAAACAAACAAATTTCTAAGAATCTAACCGACTATAAAAATAATAGTGTAAGTTTTTTGAGTTTAATAATAAATTAAATTAAATAAATTATTATTTGTTTTCACTATTCAATTCAATTCAATATGTGCCAGAGACTTGGGTTAATTTTGCACGTTAAGTCCAACCTTTGTCGTTTCTTAGTACTTATTATTATTGGGAAGAAAAGGGGTGCCATGGGATATCAACAACCACTTCAGTCCGCGCCTATAATAAGTATCTACTTTTTTAAATTTTATAATACATACAATAAATACATAATGTGTATAATTATGGTTTAACTGATGCATGCTGACGTAATGTGAATACACAACATACATATTGTCACACCTATCTCCCATGGGGGTGGGTAGTCAGACTATAGATTTCCACTTACTACGATCCTGGCACACGACTTTCGCTTCATCTCTTCATGCATGACCATCGTTTTAGGGTGCTAGGACCTGGCCTCGAGAACATCTGCAATTTGGTTGCACAATGCACCAGTTTTGTCACACAATATTGCAAATTTTTTTGCATAAATAATTAACAATAAGGAAATTAAAAGACATATGTGTTCACAGGTCATTTATTTCACATCAATTTATGACGGATTACAAACTATTGACTGGATGCAACTAGACAACCCAAATTGTGTGTGTAAATACAACAAATATGACTGAAAATTTGTTCAAAAGAGGTTTAGAATTTTTAATCTAAAGTTCTAAATAGAAATAATGAATATCATCCCGTTAATACAATTACATCGGTATTGAATGCAGTGATTTATTAAATAGAAAACAATGCAATACAAGCGAGTTCATAGTATTTTTTATGGCTATTAGTTATGTTATTCGCAAGCCATAGGTGACTACTCTTCTATTGTTAGATTATACAAAAAATATATTAGAACCAAGATAACTCTTGCACTTAACCGAGTGATATTCTCGTTATGTCAAATAAAATAAAATAATAGCCAATGTAACATTAACATAATACAACAACTCCTCAAAAATTTTGACTGGACTAGATCCCACAATGAAATGTGATAATTTTAATTTATACAAGACATATTTTTGGCAATGGACAAATTCAAATTAAATCAATTCCTAAAAAAGTGCTGTCACAGCACAATTTTACATTTAGGTCTCATTTCCACGTGATGTAAAAACTGCAGCGTGTTTTTTTATATTCCAATTTCAATTTTAATCAAGTCGCCTTCAAGCGCCCGCGCATTACATTTATAAAAGGCGTCTCATTCCCTAATTCGTGAACGTAATTACTTACTGAGCGCTATGTTTTTACACCTAGTGACTGTGAGGCCTCGGATACAACTTATAGTATTAAATTCCTATAGTAATCAGTATTGAAAACAGACGTATCGCTAGCTACATGGCATTCATATCCATCACATCGAAACATTTGGACTAGCTTCCTTAATTACGTAACTAAACCGTTATCCTAGTAATTAAACAAAACTAGTCACGAAATTTGCGTAAACTACACCTTATCTAGATTGATTTATACCGGTAAAATACATAATAGGTATCTGTGTATACAGTACATACTAAAATGTAGACTCTATAATGAAATTAATATTTACAAATTTTCTTTAGACAAACGTGTTTAAAGTTCATTCATTGATATAAATATAAGAACGTCGCAACTCCACAAGTCTAAATATCCCACATATTATCTGTCCGTACTTATTGTTCCTAAAAACATTCGGATACATAAACCACTGGGATCACATTATAATGTAGGTAAATAATATCTTGAAGCAACATCTCCAATATTTTATCTGTTATCGTCTATAAAATAACATTAAATATCTCCCCTTCTTGATCGACTATAACTAAATAAAATAACGTAGGTAATAGAAGTTACCAATCATTACAAGTAATGACACTCGTGTGGTATTAAATATAGATATACAAAACTAAAAGCAAATGCACAAACAAGGCGACCAATAAAATAGCATTTGTGATGGTTCATACATGATTACCTAAACGTGCGGTTATCCAGTAACATTTACAATAGAGACGTAAATAAATATGCACATAAGTATTATTATAATTTATATTTACAATTAAGAAAATATGGCACATCTGTTATCGACCGCGCTCGCAATCCTTGTCCCACGACCGAGCGATCGAGCCCTACCACTAAAATAATACGAATCAGTATCGGATCATGTAATGCGCCTAAATTTCGGGTTACCATAATACCAATTAAAATACCGGTGGGTAAGTAATATTCAACGCCGTTAAAATAATACACAGTAAAGCTACCGTCCATCGTCGATCGACTCCGAAACTCCGCGCGGCCGACCGTCCTACCGCCTACCTACCGAGCCACCGCCGCGCCGCGCCGCAGAACCGAACGCCCCAAGCCAACACACGACCAATCTAAACAATCAATCCGACCACGACAATTAACCTCTAATTGGCCCAGCCTCATATATATTTATATACACTCCAATTTATTTACTCAGCTCTCGTCGGGTATATATCTTGTAGAAGACATAATGTCCTGTACCCTTCATACTCGTGCAAACAACGCGTGTGATTGAACTTTCAGACAGCTTCTCTTTCCAGCCACACCGCGGTCGTTCGGTTCGATG